>JBAMMX010000018.1:1448013-2048013 GCA_037126225.1 Dillenia turbinata | reverse complement strand
GCTACCTCTACCCTCAATTTTATGATCACTCTTGCCCAAAAGCTCAAGAAATTGTCAAGTCTGTGGTAGCCAAGGCTGTTGCTCGTGAACCCCGCATGGCTGCTTCATTGCTTCGGCTGCATTTTCATGACTGCTTTGTCAAGGTTTTAACTCTTCATGCCTTTTAAACTTCATGTTACTGCACATTTTGTCATATTAACCTTGTCAGATTGAACTATGATATAGCAAAGAATATGCATTATGCAATGAATAACATTTTGTACGTATTGTAGGGTTGTGATGCTTCACTGCTTCTAGACAGCTCTGGAAGCATAATCAGTGAGAAGATGTCTCTTCCCAATAGAAATTCGGCTCGAGGATTCGAAGTCCTGGATGAGATAAAGTCTGCACTAGAGAAGGAGTGTCCAGCTACAGTCTCATGTGCTGATATATTGGCTCTAGCTGCAAGGGATTCTACTGTCCTAGTAAGCTTCGCGTTACCGTTTCCAATATACATAAAGAGCGTTATGTTAATGTTGATGCGTTTTTATTAAAATTTCCCCACTTTCTTTGTAAATTGCCAGAGTACCCTCGTCTTTTGGTTATTGCTCATGCAATTTTACGAAAATACCCCCACTTTTTATTAAATTGCCAAAATAACTGTTTTCTTTTAATCACCAAACTACCCCGCTTTTTTTTGTTACCAAAGTACCCTGCTTGTTTTTTAATTGCCAAAGTATCCCAGCTTTTTCTTAATTACCAAAATGTCCTTTTTTTCCTTAATTACCGAATTTTGCTAAAATTAATGTTATTTCAATATTTTATAAAAGCATAATTTATATTTTTTGATAAAAACTTTCTAATTTATATTTTAATATTAAAATAATTTAATTTTTTTTATTTTATGTTAATAAAACATTAAGATAACATTGTATTATATTTGTGTAATATAATATAATATTTTAATGCTAATATTATTTTTAAATATTAAAATAATATAACTTTTTTGTATTTATATTAAAATAATGTAATATTTTAAAAATATTAAAAAACTTTTGATTTTAAAAATATGATTTTTTATTATATAAAATGAGATCAAAATGGTTTGATTTTATATTCTTGCTTTGATATTTTTTTTAACGACTTAAATTTTTTTTAAAGTTTTATATTCTTTTTTATAGTTTTGGATTTCATTTTTTATTTTTTATTATAAAAAGGATATAAATTAAATTTATTGTTTATAATGTAATTTTTTTATTTTATAAAATTTTATTTAATTTGCTAAATTTTAAATTTTTACCCAATTTTTAATATTAATTAAATAAAAATATTAAACATATTAAAAATTGTCATTCAAAAACATCCATAATATAAAAATATCAAAAAGTGTTTTTTAAATATAAAAACATCTATAACATAAAATAAAAAAGAAAATTAAAGTCATTAAAAATATTAGAAAAGAATAAAATTCAAAAGTTTTTTATCTTATTTTAATATTTTAAATATTGAAAAAAGAATATTCTTTATATTCTTTTAAGATTTTAATCTCATTTTTTAATATTTTTTAATATTCTATAAAAAAATTTGCATAAAATAAATAGAATTACAATTTTTTATATCATAGTAAATAATGTAAAATTAAATAATGTAGAAATAAATAATGTATTCGAATATAAAAAATATATCTATAATTTAATTTTAATTTAATAAATTAAGAAATTAAATAAGAATTTATTAAATCAATAAAAAATTTAGATGTTTTTTAAAACCAATAAATTAAAATAAATTACATTATAAATAATAGATTTTAAATTACACCGCTTTTTATAAAAGAAATTATAAAAAATGAGATCAAGGAATACTAAAAGGAATATAAAATTTTTTAAAAACTTTTAAAACTCACTAAAAAATATTAAAAATATAATATAAAATCAAAAGATTTTGATATCATTTTATATAATCGACTGATTTTATTAATTTTAATATTATTTTAATATTTTATAAAATCATTATTTATAATCTTTTTATAAAAAAATTGGTAATTTATATTTTAATTTTAAAATAAAATAAATTTTAAAATTTTATATTAATAACACATTAAAATAATATTATATTAAATTTATATAATATAATGTAATATTTTAATACTAATATTACTTTTAATATTAAAATAATTTAATTTTTTAATATTTATATTAAATTAATATAATTTTTAAAAATATTAAAAAACTTTTGAGTTTAAAAATATATTTTTTTTTATTATATAAAATGAGATCAAAATCTTTTAATGATTAAATCTAATAAATATTTATATAATAAAAAAATATAATTCATATTTTGTGGGGGCATCCATGCCTTAGTGCGGCCGAAAACTAGTTAATTATCTATCCCGTGACAACTTAATTTGGTCACAATTCGCAATGTCATTTGGTCTATACAGACTGGAGGGCCAACCTGGGAAGTCCCCTTGGGAAGAAGGGACTCTAGAGGAGCAAGCTTGAGTGGCTCAAATAACAATATTCCTGCACCAAACAGTAAATTCCAGACAATTCTCACCAAGTTCAAGCTTCAAGGGCTCGACATTGTTGATCTTGTTGCATTGTCAGGTAAAATTTATAAAGGAACTCCTCTTGCGTTTGGAGTGTATGTTGCTTTCTCTCAAGTTTCTAATTTTGTTAATTGCCATCCAGGGAGCCACACAATAGGAAATTCAAGATGCGCTAGCTTCAGGCAAAGGCTCTACAACCAGACAGGAAATGGGCTACCAGATTTGACATTGGAGCAGTCATATGCCGCACACCTGCGCACTCGCTGCCCAAGATCCGGTGAAGACCAAAACCTCTTTTTCTTGGACTTCGTCAGCCCCACAAAGTTTGACAACTTCTACTTCAAGGACCTACTAGCTTATGAGGGCTTGTTGAGTTCAGATCAGATTCTCTTAACACAGAATGCACAATCAATGGAATTAGTGAAGCAGTATGCAGAGAACAATGAGCTTTTCTTCCAGCAGTTTGCCAAGTCTATGATTAAGATGGGAAATATTTCTCCACTGACTGATACCAGAGGAGAGATAAGGAAAAATTGCAGAAAGATCAACACCTATTAAGAGATCATATCATTATTGACCCAATGGTATTTCTCATGTGTGTACCTGTGCCTCCTTACCTTCTCAAGAACCCCCATGTATGAGCATGTTGCCGCTAGGCGTCTTATGAATCAACTAAAACTTTTGCCGCTAGGCGTCTTTTGAATCAACTAAAACTTAAAGTTGTTATTGTTTGATGTCGACCGATTGCATATTGTACTGCATTAAGCTATCAAAAATCACTTTTTCTAATATGTCTTACCTCTGAGAAAACTAATCTGCATGTCACCAAGGTCTCCCAAATCAGATATTTTCTGGTTGAAATCATGAGACAAATTTATTTCTGAAGTTCGGACCTGTCTCATTTGCAATTTTCAACCAACGCAAGGAAGAAGCAAAACACATGAAGTAACGAAGTAATAACATATATTTCCTCAGCATGCACCATGCACCACTCAGTTTTGGAGAAATTAGTTGTAGTTTGCATAACCCAAAATATTCTGGACAGAGAATAGAAAAACAACAATAATAATCAGAGTCTTAATCCGAACAATTGAGGTCGGCTTTAGAGTAAATATATATGTACAAAGTCTTTCCCTTATCTTTATGCAAAGAGACTGTTTCCACGCCTCGAATCTGTAGCAACTCAACCATTGCACCAAAATTCGTCCAAAAGAAATATTTTTTGAAGTAACGAATGCTGTAACTTACAATATTTTTCAATTTCAACAAATCTTAAAAATCTTAATCTATTTTCTTGAAAATCTTGAAACATTATTCTTAATTTTTAATTTTTCCCTCAATTGATATTTTTTTGAATAATCCTTGTCAGATGTAAATGGAAGAGTTCTCAATTTGAGACAAAGAAGAACCACAAAAAACAAGAGAGTTCAAGATGACCAAGAATCATGAACAGGGAGCAATCTCTTGTGCATGAGAATATTTTCTTCCTCCTCCATGGTCACATCCATTGCATACATACAGTCTCCCCCCCCCCCCATCTCAAAGAACAAATGCCCACCTCCTTTCGTTAAGCCCACGAAGAACTTCATTGTATAACTCAATCTTGCTTCCAAACCATAACCGTTACACAATAATGTATGTGATAGAGATAAATTTAATGTAATATTTGTGATTTATTTTATATTATTTTTAAATAAATATTACATTAATTTTAAGTATTTGTTGTACTAGAATCAGTGGAAGTCATTTACGAAGGAAGGTGAAAAATTGAGCAAAAATTGGTGATATGGCATGCAAGAAGAAATACGAACATAAATACTCGACCGTTAACATATAGGCACGTCAATTTCAAAAGAGTTGGACTACAAAATTGCGAGTATGAATATTAAAAATCTTATTGTCTTAATTGGATTTTAAGAATTTAGAAATTTTTTTTTTTGTATTTATTTAACCTTGGTATTGTAACAATATTTATAAGATTTTTTATTTTGATAATTTAGACTTTTAGAATTTTTACCTTTAGTGAAAAATGTAAAAAGGTAGAGATCCCCTGATTTTAGGATTTTTTTGTTAATTTTTAGAAATTTTTATTATTTTAAGAAGTTTAATTTATTTTGGAGTCAATTCCATTCAAGAGTAGAAAAGTCAATATTGGCCAGGTTATTTTTTTGGGAACAAGATGCTGCCCACTCTCCTGTTTTAATCGTTCACGCAAGGCTGCAGAAGAGACTACTTTTTCCTCTTCATTCACACAGGCGGCTGCTCATTCTTTTGCTTGGAACAAGGAGACGGCTTCTTCTTTATTTTGGATTTCAACATTGATTTTCACATTTTATGAGTTCTTTTTAATTATGTTTTTATTTTAATTTAATTTCTAATTGAAAGTTAATTAAAATTTTGATTCATGATATTTTGAGATCTAAATGTGTTTATTCATTCATCAATCATATGTATTTATTTAATTCTTGCGCTTCATGAATCATGAATTTTTAGAGTTATTGAATAGGTGGTCAATATTTAATAAATTTAAAATAATCTATAACTAATTAAAATGACAAATTCGTAATTATTTATTATTTTTAATAAAGTGGTAATTGACATTCCTGTCATGGGAATAGCATTCGTGTCATTGGATTAAATAATCTAATTTAAATGAACCCGATGTGTGTTTGTTAATTAGAATTGGATCTCTCTAAATTTTAATACTGTTGAGATCTTCAATCCTAAAAGGTTTTTTAGGGTTGAATCTCGATTAGGGAAATAATTAATGAGTTTTTCTTAATTATCGATGAAATAAGGAGAGATTGGTCGTTTGACGATTGTCGATGACTATAACCAATTTATTTATGCATTATTGAATTATTCTTGAATCAATGATCAATCGATTGAATCAAAGTGGAAATGAACCCTTTAACTAGGTCAATTTATCTTGATTTTTATTCATTGAATTTTGCCCGATTTTATTTTGTCGTTTTGTTATTTCAATTTTAATTCTTTGTTTATTTAGATTTAGTAGTTAATTTAGTCGATTTAAAACCCCCAAATCATATTTTAATTTTTATTATCTTAAAGGAAATAAATCTCTTTTTTTTTATAAGTAATTTATTTTTATTGGTTTGACACGTACCGGGTGAGGAGATACATCAAATGAGGCGAACAACCATTGAGCCTTCAGTGTGAACTCTGACCTTGGATTTGGCCCTGCTGATGTTTCGATCAATGTTATCAGATTGACGTTTAGCTGCAGTAAGTTCATCATTTATTGCAGAGAGTTTTTCTTTAAGACCCTCGATTACTTTTTTCCGTCTCTTCAGCCATTTTCTATTTCTCCTTGATGGTTTGGACACATTTGATCTTTGCCTCTTTTAAGGTGCGATAGTTCTTCACCGCCAGCAATGCACCCAGGATTTCATCCAGTCTTTTCCTAAGCCAGCCAACTTCAATGTCCCAATTCTCAAGACCATCAACAATGGATAGCATTGCGCTGACCTCAACTGAAGTAAAGTAGCAGAATTGAGTTGCCTGTGGTTGCTTGATAATGTCACAAATTAGAACTAAGCGGTTTGATCAAAATTGATACTCTGAGCAGTGCAGGGGGCAGCAATATTTCCATGTTTGAAAAGAATTACTCTGAGAAGGGGAATAATTTCTTCCTGGACCCTGTACCCTTCAACAGTGACCGGAGCACTACTGGAAGAAAGATATCCACCATTACCCCAAATCGAGGAGCCATCATCCATCAAATTAGCCATCTCAGAGAGGTTAACACTCAAAAGTTCGGGCACCAGAAGAGAAATTTGTACTTATCTCTTTCTGTTCGATGTTTGATGCTACCGTGGCATCACCTGCTATCGACTTTCCAGTGTTTGAGGTAGCACATCGAGCAAAATTATCGGTAAGATCTTCTGGTTCTCTTGAGGGGCAGTAGCCATCCATTACACCCAGCTAACACCAACGGAAAATAGCAGCTTATACTTGGCGAAATTAATGAATGTAACCACAAAACCCCGTTACTGAGACTGTAAATAGTCTACATTATGCTTTGGCCATTGTGCTTAGTTAGTATTAACAGTAACTACTTAGTAGTTAAGATTAGTTAAAAGTCAGCTAGCGATGTAGAGGTCAGAAATAGCAGCTTAAATCATGTAAATGTACAAGTCAATGCATTCTTAGAAATCTTTGTCAAATTCTATCCTCCCCCCCCCCCCCCGGGGGGGGAAAAAAAGGTCCAAACAAGAGAAGCAATCCTTTAACTTAAAACTCATCAAATCTATGAAAACACAACTATTTGTCCCAATCAACCAAAAGATAAAAATCATGAAAACAACAAAAAAATTTTAACCTAAGATCTCAAATTAAAGGATGAGGTGGCCTGCCGACCACATCAACTACCCTTCCCTGAGCCTTTTCGGTTTCCGCTGTTAATTTTGGTTGTGGGGCCAACGAAACGGTTTGTTGGGCCTTTTCTGGGCCGGCTGCAGGACATGACTCTCTTGGGTTGTGGGCCCGAAGAAGAGTTGTTGGGCCTTTTATGGGCCGGTTGTAGGACAGGACTCTCTTTGATTGTGGGGCCGAAGAAGTAATATGTTGGGGCTTATCTGGGCCAGTTTAAGTACAGGACGCCCTTGGTCACAGCCCCACAAGTATGAAATCCTCGCTATCTCGTGGTCAAAATTACGAATGCCCCTAGCCCTGTAAGTCATAAACCAAATATATGACACCTAGCTTATTTATGTTTTAATTATTTTAAAAACATTTTAATTAATTTTAAATTTAAAATATTTTAATCTTTTCTTGCAAAACTCGATCCATTTCGTCCTACTTGTGAAAGATTTTAACATGGTTGCTAACATTTCACCGATTGTCTAGTGAGCTATCTGTCGTTTGTGTCTACTGATACCCACCACCCATCATCCCATCATTTATCAGCCACCACCCATGGAGATCGATAGATAGTCTAGTTAATCAAGACATAATCCACCTTTTTCTTCCAACAAGTTTGAAGACCTTTTTAAACTTTAGGCTCAAATGTAGGAATGGAGAGAGGGGGGTGTGTCATAGGAGCCCGTCCACCATTGATTTTGCGAGGAAAACTTCAATCTTGGATTTGTTAGCATTGATCTCATTCTGAAAATCTTCTGCTGCCTTTCTAGCTTAAACAAATTCAAGTATTTGGGCAGAGAGCTCATTCTTAAGGTCCCTTGGTACTTTTTCCTTCTCCCCAATAATTTGCTGCTTCTCTTCGATCATTTTCACTTTCTGCTCGACAAGTTGCGCTTTGCAGTATTGTCTCTTTTCCATGGCTGGGTATATCTCCATGATCCGAAATGCTTCCAATATTTCTTCCAGCCTCTTCATAAGCCAGCCAACTTGAATTCCCAAAGCTTCGAGATCACGAACAACTACCATAGAGGCAATATCACCTTGAGAAATCTCCAAGAAATGAGCTTTCTTTAGGTGCTCAATAATGTCACGGATCACAACTAGAAGCACTGACCGGAGTTGCACACTACAAACAGCATTGCAGCAAGCAGCAATATCTCCATGCCTTGAAAGAATGGCTTACAGAAGGTCAGCCTTTCCTTCTGGTACCCTATATCTTACAACAGTAACCAAATCGCGCGGTCCAAAAAATTAGCATTGTTAACATTGTTTGATGTTGTCACGCCATCACTTTAAAAAATATTTTCTAATAATTTTTTTTTAATTTTCAATTTATTTTATTGCGTTATTTGATAAGGCACAATTCTAATTTTTTTTATCGGTTGTTATTCATTTGGAGTTAAAAAAATATAATAAATTGTTTTTTGTCAATTATAATAAATTGGGTTTTCTGGATTTTACTTTTCTTGATTTGAGAAATTATAGAAACTGGTTGTCAAGTAGAACTTGATTATGAGTGGGATATTTTCAATGTTTTTATGTCTTACCAGTATTAAAAAAAATAAAAAAAAAATAATAAGAAAAAAAGATCATAGAAAAGGGCTACCGTTGAAAGATTTGAATGAGGCTAATTTCTTGCCCTGTCTGTTGATCCAATTAGTTCTCTACAACCCTTTTTGTCATTTTCATGAGTCATAAAATTCCCTTTTGCCTTCGCATATGTGATTGCATATGCTCGGAATGCTTTCACTGCTATAGCTTCGACTCATCACCCTATGTATAAAAGGGGATACTGAATCAGTTGGTGTCCTCTCCTTATGGGGTGCTTCAAACTTAACATAGACGCTCTCATTATTCTCATTTGGGCTCGACTAGTGTTGGCGGAATTCTTGGGGATGAACATGGGCTCTGGATTCTTGGCTTTACCATTAATCTGGGAACTGCAGATCCGATTACGGTAGAGTTAAGTGCAGTTTATGAGAATTTTCGTATTTTGTTGAAGTCTCAATATTCCCCATTGATTTTGGAACTTGATGCATCCTCGATAGTGCAGGTTGTGAAGTCAAAAGACTTGACTATTCATCCTCACTCTCACTTATTAAGGAAGTGTCGAATGCTAATCAGGAATCTTTCTATTCGTGAGATCCAATATGTGCCAAGACAAGGAAATTTTTGTGCGGATGCTATTGCAAAACTAAGTCACTCTCTTCCCCAGGGGTTCATGAGTTTCACTCTGCCCCTAGTGAAGTCTATTGAGAGGCTTGACTTCATTTAGAGACTAGTTTCTTCTTTCCTTGTAACCAACAAAAAAAAAAAGCCCTTTTGCAATTTTTTTTTTTAATTTTGTATTTGTTTTATAGCCTTCATTAATTTCTTTATACTCTAAAAATGCTTAGTCTATTTAATGACTAAACAAACTTTATAAATAAACTTTTGAATATGAATTTTATGTGTAGAAAAAATAGATATAGAGAAAATATTATTTTTAAATATTCAACTTAATTCGAATTAGATTTAATCGATTGTAATATAATTATCAAATATTAATAATTGATTTAAAAAAAGAGAAAAAATTATATACATTAAACTGTTACACAGATTTTTAAAAAGTTTCTAAATTCCATTTCTATCCCCTCCCGTCTGTCATATGAGCCTCTTCTTGAGCAGATATGGAAGTATCTCTTCACCCTTTTCACTTGGTTAAAAAAAAAATGCAACTTAAAATTCTCGGGGGGAGAAAAAAAAAATACTCTTAAACTTGGGCTAAATTTTAAATAAGCGAAGGCCCAATATCAGTAATTTCAGGCCCAAATTGACGAAACTCGCAGGGTTTACGGCTTGGCGCTCACTTCGGAACCGAAATTAAAACCCCTCGCCCTCTCATTCAAATCACATCAGCCATGGAGCTCCCGAGTCTCAAATTGCAACGTACACAAAGTTGAACTTGGAAATCAACATTTTCTTAACAATGAGTTACTCCAAAATCCTGTCCTCACGCAATCTCAGATTTGTCCTCCAAAACCCTAAACTTAACAAATTCGCAAACCCTAATTTCGATTTCTTAAATCACTACACAACAGCCCCATCAGAATCACCATCACCACAATCGCCGCCAAAATTCATCGTATCCGAGAATGTCGCAGCACTGGTCGATGAAATCGCAGGTCTTACGTTGCTCGAAGTTTCCGATTTAACGGAAGTTCTGCGAAAGAAGTTGGATATAACTGAAATGCCGGTCATGGCAGTCATGATGCCGGGGATGGGATTCGGTGTGAAGGGGCCTACGAAAGGAGGAGGTGGAGCTGTGAAGGGAGAAGAGAAGAAAGCAGAGAAGACAGCATTTGATTTGAAGCTAGAAGGGTTTGATGCCGCGGCAAAGATTAAGATTATTAAGGAAGTGAGGACTTTTACGGATTTGGGATTGAAGGAAGCTAAGGATTTGGTGGAGAAAGCACCCACTTTGTTGAAGAAAGGAGTGACCAAAGAAGAGGCTGAGAAGATTATTGAGAAGATGAAGGAGGTTGGAGCTAAAGTGACTATGGAATGAGGTAACAAAATTTAATTTATTTTCGTTGCGATGATATTGCTAGGTTATGATTTGTGTGGAAAATGATGTAATCTAATATGGAATATAAGGGGTTATGCTTGATAATTTACTAAGTCTATAATGTGACTCGGGCGAAGCTGGAAACTTGTATAAGAGAACGAAGTATAACATGTATTGGGATTATGATTTGATGGGCAGGTTTACAATTTTTAGGCGGGCATATCTAGGGTTTATATAAATCTTTTTTTCTTAAAATTTCGCTCAGGGGGGAGCCTCCCCCTGCTCTCCTTCGTTTCGCCCCAGACGTGACTTGAAATGGTGTGAGATAGCACATAATAGATTATGCTTTATTTTGATACTATATACCTCCATGATAGAACAGGATATGGAAAGTGCTAACTAAACGAGTGACATGGCCCTCCAATAGAACCAAAGTATCGTATAGCCGACCCCAACTAGGTTGGGATAAAGGTTTAGTTGAGTTGAGTTTGTAGATCTCCATGTGGGTAACTTATAAATGATCATGCATTGAGAGTTTGGAATTGAATATGATTTTAGGGCCATATGGGTTCATACTTCCTACTCCAGTTTGCTGTACCAATGATTATTTTTTTTTTCCCCATCCTGGTATTTGAGGGTTGATTATTTCACCTGGCATGTCTCCATTTTTCGTGTGTCAATGGAGCTACAGCCCAGACTCTGCTTCTGATATCTCACTGCAGTATTTGTTTGCCTGTGAACCTTCTAGATGTCCTTTTACATAACGGGTAGAGTATATATAAACTTTACTAAGGGTACCCTGAATTTGGATTCCATCACATTTTCAGTTCTCTGTTGTTATTGGATGGGACTCTCAAAATAAGCAGCTTGATGAACATGGTTGGTGTTTTAGATCTTTTATGGGTTGGGACTGGACTATTTCTTTTTTTTTTTTTTTTTGAACAGATGTAACCAAAAGGCCGCTTTGTTTTGGTTTCATGTTGATCATCACTATGTGCCATCACATAAGACCAAGAAGCAGTTGATCTACTATCGTTGTTCCCTTTTGATAGTTGATTAAAATGGAGGCGGTTGATATTTCTATGGTATCAAAAAAATTTGGCTTAGTCAAATAAATTGTATTGGAAGACATCTTTCGGTGGAGTCAATAAGCAATACATATCTTCTTGGTATCTTTCAAGGTGTTTCCTTGTCCCGTCATACTATTTTGTGCTCTAATTTTTAGTAAGGCGCCTGTAATAGGGAAATTAAATAAAATAGCAGAGAGATGGTATCAGAAAAGAATGGTATTAATTCTGCTGCCCCAGTTGTGGTTGATACACCTGAAATGATGAGTCATTTAAACTTTTTTTCTGTCTTCTGTATTCCTGAAGCCCTTCCCTATATTGAAGATCTCTGTTTGATCTTCTGATGGGCATTTTATGCATAATCTACTCTTGTACTGTAATAGGAACTCGACATTGATTGGACTATTCACTCTTTAAACACATAATCATTGGATCTCCTTTTTTCTGGAGGGTTGTTTAAAGTTTAACTACGTTTTTGGTTCTTTTGTTCCACTGATATTAGTGGCTGAAAGTCCTTAAGTGAGATAAAATACACTTCGTCAAATTTCAGAATTATCATCTTGTTGGAATATTTTTGAACTTGGTGAAATCGTAAAAATGCAAGAATCTTTGTGCTCAAACTTAAAAGGTAGGGATGATTGTGCTGCCAGTCAGAGCTGGAAACTATTCACTTTCCATTGTGTATCAGGTCAAGCAATGATGGATTAATGGGTCACAGATTCACAATGACTTCTAAATGAAAATGTTGAAGACTGTGCTATTCTCCCATGAAATTTCCTACGGAAATCCTTTTCAATTCTCAATGATTTGTGACACGCAAACACGGCCACTAACATGCAAGTGCCTCCCATATTTTTTCCTTCAACATATTTGAATTCTCAACCTCTTGACTTTTAATAGTAGTTTCTTTTCTTCTTTGGTTTCAGAATCCTGTGCAAAAAGAAGAGGACCGAACAAAATCAGAAGGAAGTGTTAAAATGAAAATGGGTGACAAGTGATGTATAATGGTGAAACCCCTGGCGGCGAGCAGAGTAGTTTGATGTACTGTCCCCCCCCCCCTCATAATTCTTAGGACTTGTGCAATCTACTTAGGACAGAAAGTTGGAGGATAGTCAGATTCTCTTAGTATAAGCCTCCATTGCTTTCCTATTTATCTTGGAACCTTGACAAATTTACTTGATACAGAGTCATGTAGTGATCATGAACCTCTAAATGCTACGTGAATGAGGAAAAGACAGGATATGCTGCGACTTTCTGTATGGAAGGATATGTTTTAACTGCTTTTTTTGATTTTGTATTTGTTTTTGCCTCAATATGGTCTGTCCTGTTTATGTTATCAGATTTGATTTAGCAATTGAGTGTGTTATCATCATTGAACTTAATAAATCAATAACTTCAATGCAACAGAAGCAACCCTTACTGGTCCTTTTACGGGACCACCACGCATGGTTTAGAATACTCGGCTCAATAAACAGAATCTACCAAAACTTGGAGCCTTGCTAGCTGAGCCTACTGCACAAAGCCAAGCTGAGACAGCCCTTTGGACGGCCCGACAGAAACCGCACCAAGCAAGAAACAACGTCGGAGAGAATGAGAGATCCTGCCTAGACCAAGAAAGAGGGCTCATCCTCTGCCCTTAATATAACCGGAGTCCAGTCAATTGAGGGGTCGCCTCACTATTCATGAAAATTGCCATAAGGTTGTGGTCTTTTGGTGCCAAATCGAAAAGGGATCAATAAAAGAGCTCTCTGTTGTAAAAATATTTCGTAATTTTATTTCATTTTTATTTATTTATAAGTGTTTTTATCTTATATAACATTATTTGATTTTATTATGTTGAAATGCAATCAACCAAGGGTCGGTCTAGTAGGTCTAGCAGGATGAAGTGTTAAATTCGTTAATCAAATCTCGAATTCAAAATTTGGAAATGACAAAAAACTATACTAAAGAGATGTCCTCTAAATGAACTCTTGCTCGAATCAAATTAATTAAAATATAGGTCAGTATATTTGTGATTTGGTAAAAAAATTACATTGTAATGCATGTCAAAATTTGAGATGATAATTATCGTTGTGCTTATTCTAGCATTCTAATTCCATTTTTCAATGCAATACGGCGGAAGTAACTTGAATTGGAAAACTGGCTTTACCTTTTTTAAGTTAGGGCAGGTAGGGCTTAAATTATATGGAGGATGGTAGATAGTCACTACTCACTTTCTTTAGCGCGGTCTTTTTTCAAACACAAATCGTGCTCCCAAGAATGTCCCAGTCGACGGGTCCCTGGCAGTGGGAAAATGCCACCGCCGGCGCCGTCGCTGGCTTCGCCACCGTTGCTTGCATGCATCCTCTCGACGTCGTCCGCACTCGTTTTCAAGGTCAGTCTGTCTGTCTGTTTGTCTCTCTCCCTTTCAATATCCTATGATGTTAAGATAGATGTGAAGTGATGGTGTTTCTTCTGATCAGCTAATGACGGCCGACTCTTGAGTCTTCCAAGCTACAGAAACACGATTCATGCTCTCCTCACCATTGCTCGTTTCGAGGTTAGTCTTTTTTTCCTTCCATAAGCTTTCTGATTAGTTCCTTTATTTTTTGCCTAATCCGCCATTTGCAATCAAATTGTTCCATTTAGGGTTTGAGAGGGCTTTATGCTGGTTTTGGTCCAGCTGTTATCGGCTCAACTGTCTCTTGGAGCTTATATTTCTTCTTGTAAGTTCCGACTAACGATCAATTCCCTATGTAGTATCCATATCGGTGTTCCTATATGTTAACAATCGTAGTCCAATTGTTGCCTTGGTAGCGTCTTGGAACCCATAATCTTAGTATATCGGTAGTGTCGATGTTCTAGGTTTTGCCAATGTAAGGTTTTCAGGGATGTTGAACAATTGGTAGCAAAGTAGTCTACAGTTATGGTTTTATTCTTATTTTTTCCTTGCGTTGATTCTTAATTTCTTCGTTACCTATATTGGTTGAGTGATACGAGTGCTTTTTTTTTTTGGGTCTTGAAGCTATGGCCGAGCAAAGCAAAGATACTCGAAAAACAAGGATCAACAACTGAGCCCCAGTCTTCATCTTGCTTCTGCTGCAGAAGCCGGTGCTCTGGTCAGTAAATTCACCTATTTGACCTCAACTAAAGTCTCGAAATATAACAACATAAATGAGTATATGTAAACCTCAGAACAGAAATTGTTTCGCATATATCTTAATCGGGTATCTTATATTCTTATACATAGTATTCTTATATATAGATTCCCATCGTGAAGAGGGTTTTTAGGAAACTAAAATTATTTCAGTTTCCATTCAATATATTGAATAATAGATAATAGACTTTATAGGAAATGTCAATTTTAATATAGAGGGACTTGTGTTGTCCCAAATAGAGCAACAATAAAGGAGGATGCAAGATATATCGATAGCTGTATCTGCACGTATTTAACAAATAGCAAATACAATTTTTCTTACGAATTTTGATCGTATTTTATTTTACAAATTTTACTTGTTCACTGGAAATTGGTGTAAGTCTTATGAGAGAAGCCTCTTTCATCTCTCTACTTGATTTTTCAACTGACTGCATGCTATTTGCTACATTTTACCCATAAGTATATCATTTGAATGGAGGAGTATGTGCAAATTGAGGTAGTGAGATTTGCATGGATGTTGAGAAGAGGGGATGGAGATAACGATGGGATCTGATTGGGGAGCAGTAGTCCGGGACAATTGAGGCGCATTTCTTGTTGCCGAACATTTATTATAGATGTTCTATGCTATTAGTGTACATAAACAGAAGTGTAAAGCAGTATGTGTTAATAACATTCATGGGAAAGTTTTTGGCATTCAATTTGATCATTTGATAGCAGCAAAGATTTATCTAATTTTATACTAATCTGGTCATGTTTATTGGCCCAATTCCTGGGGCCATACATTCTTAGCCATGTTGCAGGGATGAGTTGGGTACTTCTTTTCTCTGTCCTTTTGATTTCTTAACTTGTTTCTTTTATTTTTTCTCCAGGTTTGCTTATGCACAAATCCCATTTGGCTTATAAAAACAAGAATGCAGCTTCAGACTCCACTTCATCAAACTCGACCATATTCTGGGCTTTATGGTCTGCTTCACATCTTATGTTAAACTTGCATGTGATGTGCTCTCTGGGATATCCTTTAATCCTAGTGAGTCATGTCTACTTTTACTCTAGACAACAATGATCCTATTTCCATGGCTATTCGTTTTTTGTTTTGGTTCCCGGGATTGATACTCTTTTGCCATGTAGATTTAAAATTGGACTAATCATTTATCCCACTCCAAGAATTTTCCTCTGCAGTAATTGTCAAATTTTTCTTTGCTCATGTTATAAGGCTTTTCCCTTAATGAATCTACCATTCAAGATGTAGAGCTCTCAATAAGAGTTGATAAAAGTAGTGTTCCTTATCATACAACCTGATTTTTATTTGACTACTGCTTCCACTTTGTCTTGGTTCATAGATTTGAATGAATTGGTCTTCTGTTTTCACTGGTCTGCAAAATCAAATTATAAATCTTTTAAATGGATATGGAATAGCTATTAAGTTATCAGCTCATTAGTCAACTACAGAAAGTGTCCTTAAATAAGGAAGCATCATACCATATTTTCTTGAAAAGAAAATTTTTGTATTTTGTTTTGCGCCTGTGCAAAAAGACATTTTTAGATGGAAATTTTTTCTTGAAAAGATATTTGTTGTCGTTTACTTGGTGTGTAAAAAATGAAATGTTATACAAACAATTCTTACCATCTTGGTATTTGCTTGCATCATACTATGAATTTAAGTATAAGCTGTATTCTTGATTGTTCACTTGTAGTTCTGGAATTTATGATCTGTTTCTAAATTTCAGATGCTTTGAGAACTATACTGAAAGAGGAAGGATGGAGTACTCTTTATAAAGGGATTGGACCTGGACTAGTGTTGGTATGATCTTATTCTTCTTCTTCCTTTTTAGGTTCAATGATATCATCCCGTTATCATGATTGTAGTCACTAAAAGTAAATTCATTTGTATCACTCAAAACTCTTCTGAGCTCAGAAGAAAATTGTTGTGATAAAGTATATGGCCCAAGTTATGAAGCAAGGTATTGTGTTTTAGCTTTTGACTTTTCCATATGCTTAAAATTCTAGAGCCTGGTATGCTTTACAGTTTCTAACTTGGTGTTACATGGTTGGTGCAGCAGGTTTCTCATGGGGCTATTCAATTTACAGCATACGAGGAACTTCGTAAGGCTATCATTGGTTTTAAGTCTAAAGGAACTGAGTGGGACTCTAAACTTTCTGACAAACTGTTGGTGAGTTTCTGAAACCAGTGTTTATTTGGAATATGGGGATTGCTTTTTTTGCATCTTAATGGTTTGTTACATCTTTTGTCCTTTATTTTGCTATGCATTTACATTGACCTATGCTGTGCTCCCAATACTAAGCATAACTCTCAACTGGATGGGTCTATGAATGGGAAAACAGGATGAGTAATGCCGGGGGAGTTGGGGAAAAGATGATCAGAGGATAGATCTAAGCAACAAATGTGCCCTTTATAAGACAATGGGAATGATTATCTTACTGGATTTATAGAAGTCTTGATGTATGTAAACTTTCTTAGAGAAGGGCCACCCCCTTCATAAACTGCTTTTTGAAATGATTAAGGTGAGAGCAAATATGGGCCTCTGCAAGGGTTGATCAGCTTCTGATTAAAACCATATACAGATAATCTGAAGTTATTGTATCCCTTGCAGACTTCTGTTGATTTTGCGGTGCTGGGAGCATCATCTAAGGTTGCTGCAATCCTTCTGACTTATCCATTTCAAGTAAGAGTCTTTTTCCATTTCTTAGTGGTTACAATCTCTTAGCTCAATACTGCTTCTAATGTGCTTTGTCACCACAAACTTTCAGGTTATTCGTACACGATTACAGGTACACTCTAGTTAAAGCTGTAAATATAGTAACGTGATATGACCTGCTGATGATGTGGGTGGTTTCATTGGTAACCTTTTCATTTAGCCTTGTTAAGTGATATATTGATAATGCTTTTTGTCCATTGCAGCAACGACCTAGTATTGATGGAACTCCTAGATATGTGGACAGTTGGCATGTCATAAAAGAAGCTGCACGGTAAAAATAAAGTTGTTTGCTGAGCAAAATTAATCACTACTTATTATCATATTGTGGACTGAAATCACATGGTGAAAAAAAAAATGTGTCTGAAGTTGGTGAGAACTTGGTTTTGCTTCCTCAGTACAAGTCACACAAAAGAATCAAATAAAGAGATGAAGGCCTTTTCGAAGCTAGTTTTGTCATCATTAATGTGCCTTGAGCTTGAGGGAACTTTGCTCCTCTCCCATGGCTTGGCTACCTGGCAATGAACTCAAAGGCCTAAGCCTGGGGAAGGACTGGACCAACTGCTCCAAACAGATTGACATTTTCTCTTGTGCAATCCGATTTTAGTCATGAATGCCTTTCATATTGGAAAGCTGTTGCTGGATATTCTGAAATGCAAAATATATTTTTGTCACTATTGACAGGCATAATTGTCTAAAAATATTCCTCTCATGTTGAATAGAGTTTCTTTGGAATGTGCAGGTTTGAGGGGCTCCGGGGATTTTACAAGGGCATTACAGCAAACCTTCTGAAAAATGTTCCTGCTTCTTCCATAACGTTTGTTGTGTATGAGAATGTCCTGAAGATGCTAAAACTTTCAAGACAGGACTGAAGTTTTTTTTTTTTTTTTTTAATGCATTTTTCCTTTTTCTTGGTTCTGGCTTCTTCGGGCGTCAGCAGTTTACTAAATTACCTGTGAAAGTAGAAGTGGAGAGCATAGAATAAAGATGTAAAGCACAATCATCATATCTTACATATATAAATTTTTTGGCAACAAATACTGGAGTGCCTTCTGTAGTGTCATACCTGGTGCTATAGTTGGTTGTAAGTTCCAAAATTTGAGGTTATACGCCAACAACTGCAGCATAATGAGTTGGTTTGGCAATAATATCTTTTTAATAAATGAGAGCCCAAGCCTGGGTTGTGTGTTCTTCCCTTGTTTGGAAGTCCTGCAGCCATGATCGAATTTTTGATGTCTCTATCATACTCAATTTGATTGGATACTGAAAAACACTGCAGAGGAGCGTTATCATGGGGCTGAGTTCCACAAAGTGAAGGTAGTGGGATTTTTGTATGATTCATTAATTGTTAGCTCAGTGCAATTCCACTTTGCCTGCTGGTCAATGTATGTTTGAGTTGGTCAGAATCATTGTGGCAATTGAGTGTGTTGGTGTTATAATTATTTCTTATTTTGTTTTCTCCATCTTAGTTGCTACCTGGGATGCATTGATAATGTACGTTAACTTAATATGCTCCCTTTGTAGCTATTTTTGGATTTCAGGATTGTTTTCTGTTTCCACTAGGTTGAAAGTCAGTTCTGCTGGGAATGAAGTTCTGTTCTCAAGCCAGAAGACTTTTATGCATGGCTACTCAAAAACTTCTCACGGGGCAATTGAAGCTCTTCAATAGATCTGCTAATGGAGATGAGATTGACTAACTGTAACGTATGATACTCACGCTTTATTATCTCAACCGTTTTCTTATGATTCTCTTGTCCAGTTTGTTTTGCTGAATCTGAATAACTGCATCATAAGCAGCCTGTCAATTAGAACTCTGGCATTCAACTCTTTTAACTCTTTTTTTTTTTTTAATGTTACATATTCACAAAAGAAGCAAAGCCTAAATTGGTAAAAAAAAGCAAGTACTTTCCTATTCAGTTTGATCTTAAAAGGCTTTTTTTTTTTTTTTAAATTTTCTTTTTAAAAAATATTTTGGGGGTTTGGATGATGTAAACAGCCTGATCATTAATGCTGTCAACTGGAATAAGGATTCTGACAACTATGCATTTAGGAAATGACATACCTGTTTGTGCTCACAAACATGACATAACATCTTACCTAAAACTGTTAGGTTTCTTCGTCTTGTAATTGTTGTATATAATAATTACGAATCATTTGATTATAGGTCTCCATCGAAATTTTTTTACACAATGCAGTACGCTGCTATTAATAGCTGGCATCTTGTCTAACCAATTGGCTGCGTTTATGGCTGACTTTTTTTTTTTTTTGGTTCCTAAGATGTCTCGATTAGTGTCACAGTGATCATTGCCATGTTTTTGTTTTTTAGGTTCTTTCTTTCGGTTAAGAACTGGTGGCTGTCTAATTCAGCTACTCTTTATTGTTGGATTATTACCAGAGCCCCTTTGTGATTGATAAGCTCCAAATTCATAAATTAGTGCTGCCATAAGCATGAAAATTTCTGTTGCTGCTGCATCAGATTTCTTTAGGGCAATAAGATGATTCCGAAAAAGATTGTATTGTTAAAACATCCTTTTGATTTGTTCTAACAGTATGGCTCTCAGTTTGGATAGACAAACTGTAATTGAATAATGACCAAATTCGGGCTAAATTACCTGCATAGTAAACCACAGGATGTAAGATCTCCGAGGCAATTTTTAGCATCCACAAACATCTTCTTTGTTAAACATTTGTATGCAGAAGCATGTTCAGAAATTTTGAGTAGTCAAGATCACAGGACAAGTGGAAGAATAGAAGCTCAAGGATGTAAACTAAACTTCAGAAAATGAACACAAGAAAGAGAGGATTTCTGCTGAAACTTCATGAGCTTTCTCTTGCTGGATAAAATGATGCCCATCAAGTACAACAACATCCAGGTTGGGCACCAAACTCTTGAACATTCCTCCCTCAATATACTCCCTTACACCACACTCTTCGAAGCCAATGTCTTTATCTCCAATGATGAACTTTGTTCTGACAGTAACTTTTGATCCTTGCCATGGTGCAAGAAACTCCCAATTCCTATTATTAATGTCATGATTAACATGCAGTAAAAATTGGTAAGTGAGCAGGTAGTATTAATTCAGAGATTCAGCTAGAATATCTGAGCCTTAATTTCCATTACAATTAAGTTCTCTTTATTTGAACCTCTGTGTCACTGCTATTAAAGTTTTTCTCTAAGATGTTCGCAACTTACAGGTCCATAGCACGGTAATAATTGAGAGGGCCAGTGAAGCCGGATTCCTGGAACTTGTCAGCATAGAACTGGAGTTCTGCTTCAGTTATCCATGGTGGCAGCCAAGATGGTGTCTCCAGGTAATCTATGATCTCCATACCAGGTGGAGCTACCAGATTATCTGTCTTGTTGATCAACAAGAACTTTTTCATAACTGTCAAGTAGTCATATCTTGCAAATGCCTTCTCTGCTCTCCCCGGCTCCTGAGGACACAATTTGAAAAAGCGCAAGTAAGAACCTAACAATGTCTATTGAGAGAGAGAGAGAGAGAGAGAGAGAACCTGGAACTGACAGCAGTAGTAGCTATCTCCAAACATTTGTCTCATGGATGCAACAGTTCCAATTTTTGGTGATCTGGGTGCAAAAGGAGCTGAGAGGCTGACAAGTCCCTTGACTCTATCAGGCCTAAAGAGGCTTATATACCAACCGATGACTGCTCCCCAGTCATGTCCTACAACAAAGGCCTTTACAAGATAGAACAGTATAAGAAGCAATTTTTCTGAAGAAATGATGGTTGGGGGGAGAGAGAGAGAGAGAGTGAGAGAGGACCTGTTGTTCACCAAAATGGTCGATGATGCCAATTATGTCACCAACAAGATGAAAGATGGTGTAGGATGAAGGGGAAATGGGAGAGTCAGAATCGCCATAGCCCCTGAGGTCAGGTGCCACCACATGGTAACCATGGTTAGCCAAGTACTTGATCTGATGACGCCATGAGAACCAGAGTTCAGGGAAGCCATGAAGAAGCAAAACAAGCGGTCCTGTCCCTTCTTCAGCTATATTCATCCATATACCATTTGTTTTGATTCTTTGCTGTTGCTGAAACATGAATTCCATGTTGTACTTACCGATCTGAAATTCTTTTGCCTTGTGCTTTCTATCGTGTTCAAGGGGGAGAATATACCAATGGAGTCTAATTCGGGATGTGGGAGTTTGATTGGGAGTTGGTGAGCTGAGCTTTGAATGTGTGATATCTTAAGTCAAAAGGTCAATATCAGGGAGCTCTGACTTTGGAGAGTTCAGCCGTGTTAATGATTTCCAGAACTCCTGACTCCGCCTCAATCCCCCTCCCCCCACCCCAACCCAAAAAAAAAAAAAAAAAGCTGGGGTATGGGGTGCCTTCTCTCTCCCAAAACTGAAGCAGCAGCCTTTAAACAGTGAAGACAAGGAATAATTCCGCCCTTGTTTGGTTTCCTCTTCTTTTTTTTTTTTGTTTTTTTGGGTAAGGAAGAAACAACCTTGTTTGGTTTCCTCTTGAAGCGTCGCCGTTCGTTTCAACGTAACTATTAGTACTTTATTGCTGGTGCGTCTGTAGCCTGCAATGTTTGCATAGAAAAACAGTGCTTCTAGAACAGGTCTTAAGTTTTGATTTGACTATTCTTTCTCCGTACTGAAGAGGCAGAAACGTAGAAGGCCGTTAAATAAAAAATAACAATAAGGAAAAGGGAGGAGAGCGAAAGAAGCTAGAAGACTAAGCTTAAGCACGATTCGGGGAGATAAAGACCTATGCGCGTCCACCCTTCTCGCCAGTGGCAGCGAAGGAGACTGCATGATAGTACAATTGGGTTTGATGGTACCCGGCCTAAGGCCCATCACGTGGTGTAGAAATCAACGCAAGTATTAGTACTTTATTGGAGGTGCGTCTGTAGCCTGCGATGTTTGCATAGAAAAACTAGTGCTTTAGGAACAGGTCTTAAGTTTTGATTTGACTATTCTTTCTCCGTACTGAAAAAGCAGAAACACAGAAGCCCGTAAAAAAAAAAAACAAAAAAGGAAAAAATGATAAAAGGGCGGATAGCGAGAGAAGCTAGAAGACCAAGCTTAAGCACAATTTGGGGAGACCCCAACCCTCCCATCAGTGGCAGCGGAGTAGGCAGCATAATGGTGCAATTGGGTTGAAAACGACGCATGTAGGATGCCAACTAGTCTTCACGTTGGTTTGCCTGGTAAACATATGGATAACCTCACAGTGCCAGTTGAGAGAGATTAGCCTATCACAATCCCTCTCTAAGTTTTCCTTGGCTTTGAATACTTTTAACCGGCCTCACTGAAGTGGAGGCACGACCTTCACGCATGCTAAATACAGCTCGGGTATATCTAGGTGATCTCATTGCAAGCAAAACGGATGGAGTTGGGATTGAACCGATTTCGATTCAAAAATCGACCCAACTGGTTTGAAAAAGCCAGGATAGGAAATCGGTCCGGGTGAACAATAATATGGAATAGGACTAGTCCAACTACAGTAGCAGACCGATCCGATTCCACGGTTTTTGAAATCAGGAAACGGCCTAACCTGTCTGGGACCCTAAACCGGCACAGAACCAGCTTGGACCCGAAATCGGCCCAATAGTTTCAACGTTCAATTGGAACTGGCCCAACCCGATTGGTTCCAATGGCTATGGAATCGAACAGACCTGTCCCAACCGGTTCCAACGGCTTTTTTTTTTTTTTTTTTTGAATTTTTTTCAATTTTAACCCTCTCAACCATTAGAAAATAACTAGTTTGAGAAGTATTTGATTCTTAAGTTTAAAAAATTTTCTTATAAATAAGTTACACCTCATTTCCAAATCTCTCATAATAAAATCTCATATTTTCTCTCACATTTTTATTCAATCGACGTTACTACACTCTTTCAAATTCAATTTTAATTTTTTACACTATCATTTCCATATCCTATTAATCACATTGAACACATTTTTATCTCTTACTAATCACACCATTTTCAATCACACTACCATTTCCAAACACACTATTTCCATTTTCAACTCATTTTCAATTTTCTTAATCACATCACCTACAAAATTCATCAAAATTTGACAAAATTTCAATATTGAGAGCTCAAATTTTCAAGTTTTGACAAAAAAATAACTGTAATCTCCGTCAAGTCGATAATATTTAATTTTTTACGATTTTACTTTTTTACATAATTAATTCATTTGCATTAAGTTTTTTACATATTTAATCTTAAATTTAAAAAAAAAATGATCGGAATACATTTTTCATAATCTTCTCAACAATCTCCTCTCCCCCCATTTTTTTTAAGAGGGCATTTCAGAGCACATAAATATTGATTTTTTTTTTTTAAAAAAATGAATCTAATAATACACAATCTAATATAACATGCACTAAAAAAAATAATTTTAATATATGAGATTTTTTATTAATAATTATGATGAATAAAAGACAACTTGTAAAACTTGTTATCAAAAATATAAAATTTTAAAGGGTTGGAGAGTAGACATATTTAAGAAACACATAATTAGAAATTATTCGGATAAATTATCTCAAACTAAGCAAATACAAATAGCCACCCGAAAGAAAATGTTATGGGTGTATTTAGCTATAATGCGGAAGCAAAAAAAAAAAATTAGTTAAATAAAATGGATAGTAAAACAAGAATTACAATTTAATATAGTTGAATGTTAAGTTATTGAAAAATATGTTCAAAAATATTTACAACCGGATTACAAAAAAGGTAATAGAAAATCCAGTAGAAAGAAATCAATAGATCGATTTCAATAATTAAAAAATTATATAATTGCACAATTTATGACCACTAATTATAAATTTTCATTAATTTCAAATATTTTGAAAAATGAATTTAAAAGAAAAAATATTTTATTATAATAACATGTCATTGGGTTAATAAATCTTGGATTTTAGAAAAAAAAGAATATTAACTTTTCAATGTTAGGAGCACCCACATAACGGTGCTCTCATAATTAGGATAATTATGAATATTGTTCATGAATATGACATTAGTGATAGAAATTTTTTTATATTTTTCGATAATATATCGGTTAATATTAATGTGATTGATACTTTAAAAACAATATTAGATAAAACAATTTTTCACATTTTATGTGTATGTCATATTTTAAATTTATGTGTTAAAAATGGTTTAGAAATGACAAAAATAATTTTTTGACCTATTCATGATTTAATTTATCAAATTAGAAAATTTTCGATAAAAACTCAAGAAATGAGACAATTATATCTGTAACATAATATAAAATTTAAAAAATCTAAACAAAAATTTAACACTAGGTGGAATTCAATTTATGATATGTTACAATGTATACTTTCGTTTAGAAATATTTTAATTAAATTTATAAATTCTAATTATGAATATAATTTTATTGATAATAAGGTTTTTGATTTTGCAACCATAATAACTCATTTATCAAAATTTTTTTATACATATACAAATTTATTTTTTGAAAGTTACTATCCAACAACTTATTTAATATTACCTAATTTTTATAAAATTTGTTTTGTATTTAATCAATTCGAAAATGAAAATAGATTTAGTGATATTGTTCAATTGATAAAAATAAAAATTATAAAATATTATGAAGAAATTCTTATTTTGTATTTAGTAGTAAATTTTTTAGATTTTCGTATAAAAGTTGAATGTATTGAAATGTTAATAAATTGTTTTATTGATAATTTTCCAACAAGAATATATATAACCCAATAATTTTTAAAACAACATGTATCTGAAACTCTAAAAACCACATTTACATTATATAAAAAAGAACATAATAATATAAATGATAGTGATGTTTAAGGTAGTAGTAGTAGTTCAACAACTCATTCAAGTTTAATTTTTTTTAATCATTTATATATGTTAGGAAAAAAATAAAAAAAAAAATCATCGTCATTAAATGAATTAATTTTATATCAACAGACACTTAGATTAAAAGGTTGCGACGATAATGATTATTTTGATATATTACCTTGGTGAAAAAAATAATATATCTTACTATCTAATTTTGACTAAAATAAATAAAGATATACTAATCTCTCCGATATCCACAATATTATCGAAAAGCGTTTTTAGTACGAGTGGTTGAATATTAACAAAGAGCCGTACAAATTTGATGAACAACACTTTAAAATCTTTGATTTGCATAAAAAATTGAAATGATGGGAAAAAAAAAAAGGAGACAAGACATGGACAAGAACTCGGATATGGAAGAATAATAACAATAATAATAATAATAATAAAATTTAGTATATAGGAAAATTATGTAAATATCATTGTGTAAAAATAAAAAAAATGTTATCACAAAAAAATTAATTCATTTGAAAATCCAAGTGAAAAGTTTGGTAGTGGACTATATCAAATTCGGTAAAATCATTCTAAAAATTTTTTGTATCTCTAATTTTTATTTATCTATTTATTGGTTAATTTTTTTTAAAAAAGTGAGTTTAAAAAAAAAAAACAAAACAAAACAAAGAGTTTAAAAGAGTAAAAAAGAAATAAAAAAATGAGATAAAAAAAGGAGTTTAAAAAAAAAAAGAAAGTTTTTAAAAAAAAAAACCAAACTGTGAACCACGGCTGGCCGGTTTCATGCAAAAATTTTCTGAAACCGACTCGACCCAGCTCTCTGAGAAGGTCTTAGAGCCGGGTCCAAATGAACCCGTGGTTCCTAAGCCCCCCCCCAAAAAAACCGGACCGGGTCCAGTCCCATCTCTAAAAACAGAAGATACGTCGAAACAGATTAGCAAGAGGTGCAACAAAGGTTCTTAACAAAATATTTTGGTTGCCCATTAGACAAACGGTGCCAAAAGTATTATTTGTATCATACAAATAGAACACACGAAATCACATGGTTTAGACGGTAAACACCATAATGTCATACATAACATAAAGAGAATATGGAGTTCTCAGAAAGCTCTCTCTCTCTCTAATAGCCTAGGGTTTCTCTCTCTCCTTTTTTTTGGGGGGGGGGGGAGGGGAGAAAAGAAGGCCAAACAAAACAAACATAAAGAGAATGTGGGATGAAATTTTGCTCGTACCAAGGTGCAACAATCCAACTCTAGAGTGTGATAAAAATATAGAGTGAGAGAAAGAGAGAGAAAAAGAGAGATAAAGAGAGACTAGAAAGAAAGAGATAGGGAGAGAGAATACAAAGAGAATAATTCTAATACCATTTTATTTCAATTTATGTCTATTAGATGTCTTGATGTTATTATTTATGTTATTTTTATTAATTAATTATACTAATTTTCATTAATTAATTTATTAACTACTAACTAATCTAACAATCACAATTAACCACTAACTATTTCACAATTAACCACTAACTATTGTTATTAATTATAATTAACTACCGACCTTATCGCTGGTAATTGTTACAAAAGGTTAGCCGTGGATATGGTTTCGGGAGAGCCACGTCTTATGTGGTTTAATCCAAATAAAAAAAAAAAAAAAAGGAATGGGGGAGAAAAATTGGGCTCATACCTTTCTCGGCCTTTCGGCTAAGATCAAGAGAAAAATTGGGTCGGCCTGAGCGCAGGGGTGAGAATAATTGGGCCTCGGCCCAGCGAATCATCTAACACCAAAGTCCAACCAAGAAAGGGACGATCCAAGCCTATGAACAAATTCCTAAGCGTCGGGCCCAGGAGCATTGGGCCACCCTCTGACTTCAAGCCCAAATGTGAGCCCAAGCCTACACCCGGGGCTGTTAGGCCTAGCTGATACTCAACCCAAGAACAAAGGAACAAGGCGGCCTCATTGAATTGCAGTAGCAAATGCAAATTACTAAACACTCCAATGAGGACCATAATTAGACACATAGAAATCGACTGAACGTTGAAGGACTGAAATATTTCAGAGTTGACAATATGGCATTAGCCAAATACAGGGAATAGCTGCAAAGACCCAAGATTGTTCTTACCCACATTGCAACAAACACAGTTTTCTTTTTTCTTAACTGATTAGGGGTTTGCAAATATACAGAGGAATTGTGCAGTTGCCTCTTGTTTTCTCACTTTCTGCTGCTTCTCTTTGAAAAAAGGGAAGTTATCTAACTACTTTTTTGTTTGAAAATGCAAGATAAAAAATTACCCTGCTGATTTAGACTTTATCATCATGGAACCACCACCTCGTCTCCTTCGGAGATCTGCCATTTCTGCAGTTCTTTACATAGCGGTCATTATCCTCAGGGCGTTGCTGCATGCAAAATAAGTTTCTAAGAGACAATCTTAAACTATAATATTTTTTATCTTATTTTTTTACCTGGAAACAAGAATTTAGAAACAGACATGGGGATGCTGATGAGCAAATTGCAGCAACAAGATTACTAGTTGAATATGACAGCACATTGCAACAAAAAGGAATAATGAAACTGGCATCACAGCATTCTCTGCTTGCGATGTCATTATATTGAGGAACTTAGAACAAAATGACTCATTACATAGATAAAGATTAAGAAAATCTAGTAGGGTGGAAAATCATACCTTAACAGTAGAGCTTGACAGCATAGACAGAATGCTGATACAGATTGAGCTTACAGTCATGGCCGGGGACCATGAATCATACAAAATATCTGCATAGCAAAATGATACGTGATTCATCATTCAACGCCAGTCAAATAGAATGAATATAACCTTAAAAGCTGGAAAGAAACTACAAACTGTGTACACAGCAACAAAAAGAGGAGATAGTCTTAGAATGGTGAACATTGATATAATCCATGTTAAATTCCTAGAATGCAAAGGAATAAACAGCTCTACAGTTTAAAACCTTCCAGTCACATTGCTACATAGGGCAGCGCCAAGGACAAGAATCTCATAAAATAATTACCACCCACTAGGAGAGGAACTTGCGTTAAACTTCTGTTTGGATACACAGTCATCAATTGAATGAGAAAATTGTGGGATTGAAAACAGAGATGCAGAATTTGGTAATGGGTACATGCAAGGTATGGCCATGGACATCCAATACAACATGATCATATGTTCAAAGCTCACCACACATTCTACTTAATTTCATTTGTATATATCATGTGTTGGACGCCTAACTGTTCTTTATACCTGCGTTCAAGACTTCATAAAGAGAGAGAGAATGACTGCAGTGCAAATATGTATAGCACCATCACATACTGCATAGGTTAAACAATTTAAGCAATCCACAGAAGTGGAATTTCACATTATCACAAAATGCGAAGCCATATCACATGCACCTTAAAACATCTTTGCACTCTTACCCCCCACAACCCAAAAAAAAAAAAAAAAAAAAAAAAAAGAGAACAAACACACACACACTCAGCAATATGCACATAAAGATTCCTAAATACAACCAATAACATGAATTTTTTTTCCCTCTTCTTTTTCTTTTCAAGGAAAAACAGAAGCGTCACTAGATGGAGGAAAACAAGAGGATAAGACTTCTCTTAAGAGTACAAATTTTTAAGAGAGAGAGAGAGATTAAACAATGGCCACACTAAAGATTAGATGATGAATGAACATAGAGGATCGTTATGTTATTATTACCCTACATAAGCTGCCTATGATGGAGCAAGGCATAGCATAAGAACTAGAGCTTAGCACATTGTTAGCCCTTCCAATTTGAAAGAATTATCTCCATTCATCTTGTTATGCATCACTACTGAAGCTGAAGTCCTCACTTCAGACAAACTTTAATTTCCAAACAAGAATATCTCCAAAGAATCTGAACCCTGACATCACCATGTAGCAATTTACAAGTAAATGCCAGAAAATATCAAGATTCTAAGATCCATTTGAACTCAAAGGACTGGAGTTAGGGAGACAAATAAAAGGCTCAATATGGGTATAGACGGGAATGCATTAGAGAAGAAATTGTCTTCAAACATCTTGGTCAAAAACAAGTGATACTCAAATAGCCAGTCCTAAAACTTTGGTCTCTTTTCTGATTTAGTTCTACAAAAAACTTTTAAACGTGCAACAAAATTTGCCATTCCAGTTTCACAACAAGATTAACCTTCAAATTCACATGTAAGCACTTACAGGGTATTGACAAGGTGCCACATGGGTAGAAAATTCTAAAATATGAAAACATAAAAAGAAGATATATTAATTTAAAAAAAAAAAAAATCTTCTCCCAAAATTTCTCCAAAAGAAAGAATTATTTAAAAAATTCTGTTTTAAAAATACTTAGTCTTGCCAGCCACAACCATAATGGCATTATCCTCCTCATCTCCATATGCCACTGCCACAAACCCACAGCCACTGTAGCTAGAACCCCAACCACTATCCTTCTTAGATTCCCATCACCAACTCCATCCCCTCACACCCATTTTGGTGCGCCTCCATTCTCGTGCTACACCCGTCCACCCTGCTGGTTCCATGGCAAGACTCCTACCCTGAGCAATTGATACAAATACAAATTGCACTCCCTTCAGTCCAGCAATCTCAAGGCCTCCTACTAGTACTAGAGTCCATTTTACTACCCAATCTACTTCATCGCACCTGAGCTTGTTATTGTATAATTAAACTTGAGTCGGTCTTTGTTACGATCCCCCGACAATATTTTCTTTCTAGGCTCACTTGATTGTTCAAAGTTTTCATTAAATTTAAGGCTGGTCTTTCTCTCCTGATTTTGTGAATTTCTTTGTTTCCCTATCATTTTGGGCATTATTCAGAAGAACCCCATCCAATGCCTCCTAAGGATGTAGAACTCCATTAGCAATTCTGCACCGACCTGTAATGAAATCTCTCTTATACTCCTGGATCTACCTTTCTTTCATTTTTTTTTTTTTGAAAAAATGTTTCAATATTTTTTTTATATTCAATAATATTTCATTAACATGGCATCCCTGTCAGCACCACATGGACGCCTACATGGTGAATGAAAGTCAATTGTTATAGAACTAAAATCGTTAACTTTTGTTGGAAGTTAGGGACTTCGTAGGAAAAATGTTTTTTTTTATTTGCAATTAAATCGAAAAAGATGGTGAAAGGTTTTGAACAGTGTATTTGTGTATCCCTTAAAAGAATCATCACCAGTTTTGAATTTGGTACAAGGAAAGGAAAAATGGTTAACCCAGATGGCTAACTTACAAGGATTCTCATCTACCCCTTTTCTCACATCCTGGCTAATTGTTATGGAGGTAACATTCTTATCCACCTTAGCTACAAAATGTGACTATAATTCACATATACGAAGTCCTTTGATCTCCAAAACCACAGGAGTGACCAAGAAGAATATAAGACTAAAATTCACCTCCAACAAACCCTCCCCCCCCCCCCAAAAAAAAAACCAAAAAAAAAAAGTTAAGGAAAATGTCCCAGTGTAGCAACCACGTAAAAAACTCCTGTGTAGGTTGTAAAATAATAGGATGATCTGGTATCAAAAACTTACTACAAAGGTAATCTCTCATGTTGTAAAATAATAGGATGATCTGATATCTAAAACTTACTACAAAGGTAATCATTACACAATCAATCATGATTAGTGCTGGACTCAATGAAAACTAAACTACTCTTACTTAGACCCGGAGCTCTTAAATAATAAAGAGCACATTATAGGCTCCCATAATATGAAAGGGACGATGGATTCAAAAAGGTACAAATGAAAGAGAGCAATCTCATCTAAGCCAACTGTTAAACAATATTTTTTTTTAATCAAACATATAGAAACTTTATAAGAAAGGAAGATTATTCCACCAGAGTGATGCACAGAATGAAAATGAAGAGCATAAGAATCACTTAGAATAGCCCCCACATCCAACCGCGGGGGGTGGGGGGTTTGGTTTGGTTCAGAAAAAATCCCAATAATTAAAGGCACCTAATCCATAAGATTCTGGAGAAGTTCTACCTTTTTAAAGATCCTCCAGCTCCACATAGAGCTTCAAAGGATGCGACTATGCTGTCAAGGTGCAAAGTCCCAACAGGAATAGAAGGATTGCCCTCCACAACTCAGCTCTTCTTCCTTTTTCCCATAAGGACTTCCTTCTACTCAAACAGCAAAGGAATCACATATCTAAGACCTACTCAAGATAGTTGAACCCTCCCAAGGACTCATGCAACTTTATAATGGATCAAGGGAAGATTACTTGGTTGCTCTCTTTCTGCAATAACTATTTATAATAATCACTCCCCTCCCACTTAGACTATCATAAAAAACAATCACAGCAAGATTAAATGGGGACGATGGTGCATGCTCCTCAAGGCCTGGAAACCAAAGGCTACCCCTCGTCAATAACACAATCAAGTTCATTGTAAACATCCTAGACCTCAATTTGGAGAACCAAAATGAAGACTTCCTACATTCCACTCAGACTGGAAAGCTTTAAGAGCATGTAAGGTCCAAAGCAGAATAGCCTGTATTTGGCATATTATTAGAATTTAAGGTAATTGACTTGATTGACAGAGACAAAACAAAGCAGATATTTGTTTTTGGAACTCCTTAACTATTGCAAACCACAACCACTCATGACAATCTTGAACAAGTAAAGAACCATAATTGACAAATTGTCTTATGATGAATAGTCGTATGACATTGCTTATGAGAAAAAAATATTGTTATAGTTTGGAAGTTTCAAAGTTCAATGCATAAGAAGAAAATTAAGAAATCAGGAAACAGATTATCATTTTTCTATTTCCCATTTTGGTAAGATAATATTGAGATATTCCCAGGAAAAAAAGCTGCATCGAGGTTAATTTTACTGCTGGTAATATCAAAACACAATAAAAAGGGTGACCTTCATAGAATGGAAGATGAAAGCCATGCATGCTGTAAGTAACAAACAGATGCCATCTTTAAGACAACCCATGGCTTAACCCCAACTTAATTTGGAAGACAACCAGAGAATATATGCTTAATATGTAAATGATTCTTATTAACCAGCATTTAAGACTGCAATTATATGATCTCAGCTTATCACATTCTCAGCACGCACTGAAGTCCAGAACCATAGGGAACAGATAGCATTTCCTTTTAGTGTCCATTAAGTTTTCGAAAAATTCAGCCTGCTCAGTATAAATAGAACTAAAATCTACATGAACAGAAATTCAATCAGCTCACATAAAGATGACAAACTCATTCTTCCAACAGCTTATTCTTTCACACCTTCAGAGCCTAATTTAAGTCGATCAGAAGCATGAGAAAAAATTATTAAGAAAGAGGGTTTGCAACCACAAATAAGGACCATAATTGTTGGTGTTATTGTTGAGGATTCAGACTTTCAGAGTATCAGTTTTTTATTTCCCACATTTGGTAAGATAACCTCATATGGAAGAATACCCTTCAGTTGCTGGGTTGAACAAAGATTCAGAAGACAGATTAGCATAAAAATCATTAACTTATGTGCAGTCAAGGATAACCATCAAATGATATCACAACAACAGAAGCAACCCGCCCTCCAGAAAAGTATTTTCCACTCCAAAAGCTAAATACAGTCAAACGAATAAATTTAATCAACCATAACAATTAAAAGCTGAACAATAAATTTCTTAAAGAAGAGACTCCAAAGTTCATGAAAAAGGAAATATTGTACTTTACCTAAACAAATATGCCCGTTGCTATAAATATGGGGATGCAAAGGAGCCGGATTCAGAAAGATAACCTGTTTCACCAAAATTCAACACCTATACTAAAAACAAAAACACATACATATGAAATACCGTACGAAAATCCAGTAAACTGAATAATCAACCTGAGGCGCTTCCATAGGGTAATGCTCCGGAAAATCAACCTGAAGCTGATATGATTCATTTGCATAAAGGGTTCCTGGTGCTCCATTCACTTCAATCACCCATCTTTTTTTTTCATACATCAAAAGCCAAAATCATAATCATGTATTTGACATGTACTGAATCAGATAAAAAGAACATTTCTGAGGCCCGAAACTGAAAACACGACAACATGCATCCATAATCAATCATAATCGTAATCATCGTACACTTGACAATAACACGGCATCGATCAAAGAACCACTAACATGAACACATATGTAAACACGCCGATCAAATCACTCACAAGTGAAGATGAAAACCCTAAATTTCAAAACCACTGAACGAAGAAATGAAAACCCTAGAAAAGAAGAAACCTTTGAAGATTGTCGGTGACTTTGTGCTTGAATCCACTAGGAGGATTGACCTGCCACTCTACTAGCTCCTTCTGAAGTCGATTGCAAGCAATCTTGCTCAAAGCCTGTGATTTCGTAATCAAATCAACCAGAAAGACTAAACGATTCCAGATTCCCAAAAAATCAACATTAGCAAAAAAAATGAAGAGAGAGAGAGAGAGAGGCAGAGAGAAGAGAGAGGAGAGAGAGAGACCTTGCGAGAAGCAGCAGACGAACTGGTCATTGTTGAGAGATCAGCGTGAATTGCAAGCAATGAAGGTGAAGAATACGCTGCATGTCTTCTTTGGTTTTAACCCCTTTTGGTCATTTTATATATAACTTCTTTTTCTTTTTTATTTATTTATTTTTATTATTAGTTTCTATTTTTCTTTGTTTCTATTTTTTAAAAAATTTGAAATTATCATTCGCCTGAAGCATCTTCTAATTCCGGGTCTGGCAATGTTCGAATTGCTTTGACGAGTTCAATTTTTGCTAAAGAAATCTCTTTCCTATTTTTACCCTTCGGGTTGGAAAGAATAACGAGAGAGAAAGAAACTTACTAAATGGATTTATAATATAATAGTCTTCGTCAATATTTTTTAAAATTATTTTATGTAATTTAAAAATAATTTAATCAATTTAATTTTTATATATAATAATTTTTAATTTTTATTATTTTAAAATGTAATATAGGATACAGTCTTTTTATTTTTAATTTATTTAATCCATATAATATTTTACTCTATTAGAAATTATTTTAAAGAGCTCGAGTTGTATACAATTATCTTATTGACTATAATTTAATTATATTTTAAATCTCATATGAGGGTAGGGGAAGAGAATCTTATCATTTGATTAATATAGGTGTCATTATACGTGGAATTGACACCATATCTTAAATTCAACTATTTTAATAAAAATTAGATATTTTATTATTAAGTCAATTATTAATATGTTTTATAATTAATATTATTAATTTTTGAGACAATAAAAAAAGGAAAAAATATTGTAGTAACAAAATTAAAAGAGATAGAACAAAAATAAAGAGATATATAATAAGTTGAGAATTAATTTAATTATGGATAAAATATAAAAATAACGTTTGAGATGGTTTAGACATATGTGATAAAAATCTAAATATGTATCGGTGAGGAAAATCGATAATTTAAATATATAAGATTTAGTAAAATATAGAGATAGATCGTTAAAAATTTGAATATAAATTATGTATAAAAACATAATAGATTGAAAATATGATTTTGGATAAAAATAAGTACCGTAAAATAATTCATATAAATTAAATTAATATCTTTTTAGTATTTAATTTTTAAAATAATCGATTTAAAAATTTGAGATTACGTAGGTTTTATAATAGGTGAATTTGTGCAGAAGGGAGGTACTCTGAAGCAATAATAATTGGACCCTTTTATCTCAGCAACTGCAGAATACATATTCATAAAAATTGTATTTACCACCGTTAACAACCATTTGATTACTAGTATTTTTTTTAGATAAATTATTAGTATTTAAAAATTATGTTGGATTTGATTTGATTTAATTTAAATTAAATTAAATTTTTAAAAGATAAAATTCTTATGATATTTATTTTTTATATATATAAAATTCGAATTCAAAAATTTGTTCAAGAAAAATCAATATTCAATCATTGAACCAACTAAATAATAGTACCTATAGAGGCAAACTCAAAAAAGGCCGAGGTGAGTAATTGCACCCCCTCAATTTTCTAAAATTCAATTAATATTTATAATTCATATTTATTTTGTACTCATTTAATTATAATTTTACCTTACTTATCTTTTTTAAAACTCATTCATTTAATTAAATTTCATATAAATCTTTTTATTAAAAAAAACCTCACCACATAATAAAAATAAAATATGATATCATCATCACATATTTTAAATCAATAAAAAAATATTTTGTAACATGACGAAAATTCAGTTATGATGTTGATACTAAAGTGACTATTTGAAACTTCTATATTTTATAAAATATAAAAAAAATACTTAAATTAAATTTAAATATGAATTTTGTCTTTTGGATTGTATAGAAATATCCTTAACCTCTCGGTTGATAGGTTTTTAATTTTTAAGTTTTCAATTATTAGAGTATTCGATACTCGATAGAATTTAATTTCTCTATGAGAAATTTATTTTCTCTATAGACCTTCAGAATCGAGTGGACTATTCTTTGGATTTTGATTTCCTATTCAATGGTGACCAGCTAAACTCGTTTTCATCTCAGTACATTATTCCACTTCCGAGTTCACCTACTATCACTTTGGGTGATTTTTATCTCTTGGTAGTTGTTACCTTTTTGATACATTGTGAGACTTATAGTTTTTTTTTTTTTAAAATTTTATAATAAAAAAAAATTTTTTTTTTTTTTTTTTTTTTTTTTTTTTTTTTTTTTTTTTTTTTTTTTTTTTTTTTTTTTTTTTAAAAAAAAAAAATTTTTATTATAAAAAAATAAATTTAAATAAAAAATAATTTTTTTTATATATATATAAAAATAAAATATTTTTTTTTTTTTTTTTAAATATAAATTTTTATTAATAAAAAAAAAAAAAAAAAAAATAAAAAAAAAAAAAAAAAAAAAAAAAAAAAAAAAAAAAAATAAAAAAAAAATAAAAAAAATTAAAAAAAAAAAAAAAAAAAAAAAAAAAAAAAAAAAAAAAAAAAAAAAAAAAAAAAAAAAATTTTTTTTTTATTTTAAAAAAAAAAAAAAAAAAAAAAAAAAAAAATTAAAAAAAAAAAAAAAAAAAAAAAAAAAAAAAAAAAAAAAAAAAAATAAAAAAAAAAAAAAAAAAAAAAAAAAAATTAAAATAAAATTTAAATTAAAAATAAAAAAAAAAAATATTTAATAATTTTTTTATTTTTTATAAAAAAATTTAAATAAAAAAAAATAAAAATTAAAAAAAAAAAAAAAAAAAAAAAAAAAAATTTAAATTAATAATTAAAATATTTTTATATTTTTTTTTTTTTTTATTTTTTAAATTAATAATTTTTAAAAATAAAAAAAAAAATTAATAAAAATAAATTTAAAATTAAAATTTTTTTTTTTTTTTTTTTTTTAATTTTTTTTTTTTTTTTTAATTTATTTTTTTTTTTTTTTTTTTTTTTTATTTTTTTTTTTTTTATTTTAATTTTAAATTTTTTTTATTTTAAAATTCTCTTAGTACATTTCCCTGTTTCTCTCTCTTGGTGATGTTACTTTTCATTTACCTCATGGTAATATTTGAAACACTTGTATCTTTCAATACATGTTTACCTCTATACACGTTTACCTTGCAAGTGAAGAATTGAACATCTACCTCTTTTACCTTGCAAGTAAAGAACTAAACATCCAGCTCTCGGTACTTTACCTCCCCTCTTGGTACAAACTTGTAGTCTAGAAATATCTCTAAGCTATATGGAAATTGTAGTCATGAGAGTAGAATATTAGTATTCTCGTATCCCAAAAAAAAAAAAAAAAAAAAAAAAAAAAAACTTTTAACTACCATGACACTCAAATCATTTAGTAATATAATATACAATTTATATTATATCTCATCTTTTGAACATTATTCATTTTTATTATTTTTAATTTATTTCCATAAATTCTAATTTTCATTCCAACTCTCCTAACTCATCACCTAATACATTTTCTCAATAAAATACAATTTCAAATACTTAAATTTATAGGACTGACCTTTCCAATAATCCAAAAGTACATGTTGGGCATCGATGCAATTTAAAAGTATGAAGGGGATTACTAAGCAAATAGTAGAAATGACTTTGAAGATAAAAGGAGAAATGAGATTTTAGAACTCACGAGACCCAAACATTTTACTTCATTTTCTAGACTATTTTTCTCTTTCTCCCAATATTCTTCTCTTTCTCTCAAACTCGATTGACTCACTACTAAATCTTAAAATCAATGGTTCTAAACTACTTATCCCTCAAATTTAGATTTTAGTCTTGATTTTAGAGAATAGTTTGAAAATATGAAGCGTCACAAAATAGGGAGAATCAAAAGTTTTAGTATAATCCAATCTGGAATGACTCTCTAGAAACAAAAATTGTGGTATTACGATAATTATTTGTCTATTTGGATTTAAAAGATTTAAAATCACTTTTAGTGAGAGAAAAATAGGTATTAGATATTAGCGTTTTTTGGTTGATTTGAATAGATTAATATTGATGATTATGATTACTTGATGATATCTATTAGAGGCTGGACAAAACTGAACAATACTGTAGAGAAGTTTGGAAGTAACTACTCTACCACTGCGAGTGGATAGATTGTTGTGTATATGGATGAAAAATGTTTTTCTTGGTTTTCTAAAATATTTTCTTTAACATAGATTTATATAATATTTTATAAATGTGGAGTGTCTTTTAAAAATATTTTGATTTCAATTATAAAATCTATACACTTGTAAATGAATATTGTGTCATATTAAATTTCTTCATGGATATTCTTATTAAACTTGTGGACTGAGAAATTTTGTTGACCTTTTCATGACACATATTATGCTGTTTTTTTGTGAAATGGTGCATGTATAGGATGTGAACACTCATGTATATGTGATGACCAGTCTAAATTTTTACAGTTCGATTCGATGGGTTGGTATAGAGAATTTGTTAAATTTGAGGGGATATATGTAGTAGAGAGATGCCCCCAAATCTCCTTCGGGCTATTCGATTACTCCACCGAAGAGGTCATGAGCTAACATTAAGGTTGGAAGTGATGTTTATGACTGATAATAATTGAAAACTCTTGACAATTTTACTCGGATCAAACCATTGGTAAAGAGAATTTGAGACAACTCTTTTTTTTAAAAAAAATAAAGTGTATAGTGAATGTTTATTATATTTCAGGAAATATAAAGATGATTATATGAGATTTTTGTTGAATTAAAATATAATTTAGAAAATATTGTTTGACACTCTCACATTTACTACTCATTTCTCATACAACTATACTATTGCACCCTACTTATGAGTATATTTATATTCACTCATTTATTTTTATTCTTTTCAGAAGAAGCATAAAGATAGAAACCACTTCACTGCTAGCCACATTCGGTCGAGGAGAGAGAAAGTCATCCCGGTCCAACTTTTGGTATTAGTCCATCTTAGTTATAAATTTTAAGGCATATAGTCAAACCTATCGGAGAGTATTTTTTAGCTGAAACTTTTTCTTGGTGTTGTATATTCTATATGGGTGTGCGTGTGTGCGCGTTTTCAAAGTTGAAAACTTGTACTTTTGAAGTCATGTTTTGACGTGTTAAAAAAATTCATTTGTTCTTTACATGTTTTTGGGTTTAAATATTTTGTGTATTGGATATCTTATCTTGGAGACAACATCATTATTTTGGGTTGTGTGTTAGTAATTTTACGTACTTTTAGATCATGTGACGATTGTTGCGTATTCGGATCCAAGGTTAGGGCATGATATATTTTATAATATTTAAAATTAAGAAAGAAAAAAATAAATAACATTGCAATTCGAAAAATATTAATTCATATTTATTGTTTGAACAAATATCTTATAAATTTTTTATACCCCTATCTCTTGGTTTTAGGTTTATCACTGGGTATCTGTACTAACGTTACATGTAGATAAGAAATGAAAATGACATTAGTTTCATTTTGTCACTCACTCTCTCTCAATTTCTCTCTTTGCTAATTTGTAGTTCTCTTATAATTAAGTGTCAACAAATAGTGCAATACTTTCCTACCACTTTCCTATGAAGCACATGACGTAGCTATTGCTCTCAATTGTATAGTTATTAAATCAAGATCGACCCATCGATCAGATTGGACCAATCCTCGAACCATATATTGTACGAGTCAATTCGCTAGATGAACCATATATGCAACTAAGTCGGATAAACACGTGGGTCAACCCGAAACTCATGTGACCTGTGGGTTTAAAAAATCTCATCTTCTCATTTTTCACCTTCTTTTTTCATCTGAAGTCCAATCTCACGGGGTTTACACACTGTTGTAAGACTACTCTCTTGTAACTCTTATAGTGTGTTTGGTAATCTCATGGAAAATGGAGGTAAGGGAAAGGATGAGAAAGAGAGAGAAAGGAAAGTAAAATTAAAAATTACGTTTGACAACAAAATATGTGATAGGAAAGGGAGGGAAAGGAAACTAAAATAAAAAATCATATTTGATTAGACAAGGAAAATGGGAGGGAATATAATTACAAAGTGTATAAATTTACTGTTTTATCATCTTTACTTTTGTTAGAGTTTTAAAAGATATGATATAAAAATAAATTTAATATTTATAATTTTACAAAGAAATCCATTTCCTTCGAAATCTATTGATTTGATGGAATTGAAAAATTGAATTTGGACGGTTTCACAGAAACTCTCCCTTTCACTTCGTTCTGATTAATTATTTTGATAAACGTAGGTAGATTTTTTAAAAATCCTCAATTTTTCTCCCTTTTTCATCAAAATCCCCTATTCAAACATACTATTAGGCTCCTCTTTTCCCTCCCTCCCTCTCTCCTCGCTCTTCCTTGGAAAACCCCTTTTGCTTAAGAAGCAGTTTTCCATCTTCAAACTTTTCGATCAATTAGAGAGGGTTAGGGTTACAACAACCCCCTTCTTCTTCTTCAGGTACTCCGTCTCTCTCTAGAGGGAGGCATAACTCTCACTTTGTGAAGTGCTTAGTAGTCCTCTTGTTGTAAGATCCCTTTTTATTTCTCTCGCTTTGTGTGATGCATGCATAGCATTTAAATTTACAACTCAAGTCAAAACCTTTAAAAAAGTCTATTTAAATCCTTCAAGCTTGGCCTGTCGTGCGCGCACATCACTCACTCTCTTAATTGTTGATCGTATGAATTTTGACTTGATCGACTGATGAAAAGATCCTATAAAAAGTAAAAAATAATAATTTTGAAGTTTTATTAAAGATGAGTCAATATTTTATTATGTTTTTTTGGCTTAATTGTATTTAAAGATATAATTATATATTTTTGTATTTTAAAATAATAAAAAATAATTAACGGTTGAATTTGTAATTTCCCATTTTAATTGATTGAATTATGAATTTTATGATTTACCGTTAATGTGCGGATCGGATTTAATATCTACCCTCATTTTGGAATGACCCGAAAATAACCCGGTCCGGTATATCGAAATCGTTTAATGCCAAATCGCCAACACAGTCCACAAACCCTTCTCTCTCTCATATGGCGTCTTCTCTCTCATCATTGACTTCAACCCTACACCATCCCCACCACGCTTTCCTCATCAGAATTCCACGTAGTCGCTCCTTGACACTTAGATTTCTCTCTTCAAAGCCACACTTTTCCTCAATCAGTTGCTGTAATGACTCATTCGAGCCTCAGAGAAAGACCAACTTTTCTCCCAAATTCTCTAGGAGCTTTTCTCAAACATCTCGCCTTCCTCCCGACATTCGAAGCTTCCACCAGTTCATTGCTCAAGCTTCTGCTCTCTCTGTATCTGAAACCCAATCCCAGTCCGAGTAAGTTCACTTTTTCCCCCCATCCTAATTTGGGCAATTGATTTGAGCATGTGAACCCGTTAATTCTGTACAACTGGGTCATTTTGTTATTCGGGGTCTCCTTTCTTAGTCTTCTTAGTATTGGGTCATTGTGATTATTAGCAATCTGATGATCCTTAATCTCAATTGTAAGACTTGAATGACCATGTGCAACAACATGTGCATGTTTTTTCTGACCTTTTCGTAGCCTTCTTAGTATTCGGGCATTATGATTATTAGCGAAGTGATAATTCTCAATATCAATTCTACAGCTTGAATAATTCTGTACAAAACATGTGCATGCTTTTTCTGGGATCTGTTTTTATTAAAAAGCGAATGCTTTTGGAGAAATTTAAATATGTTCATGACCTGCATATGTTTTACTGGCTTATTCTGAAGATTGATGCAACAATAGTAGCTTATTCTTAAACGTGTTCATGTCGCCCAAGAAGCAAAGGCACGCTATATAACACGGTTATAAAAGTTCAATACTATTTTAAGACACTAAAAGTCTCGTGTCAGAATGGGCGCTGGGAGACTGCTCAGATCGAAGTATTCATGCAGCATGGATACTGGCCTATAGACTGGCACCTGACCTGTCACATTTTGACATTGCAAGTAATTGATAGAACATATACGTTCCCATTTGAGAATATATACATTGTAAATTGCTTGCCGGCCTTGGCATTTTCTTTGTCCTTATACCATTATAGTGTATGGATTCTGGTCTGTTTTATACGTTCAATTAGATTGCAAGTACATTGCACATTGAAATTCATGCCTTCTATTATTTTGCATGTGTAGACCTGCATTATCATCTAAAATTCTGCCAAAGGGTCGTATATATCATGAGACATATGGATGCCAGATGAATATAAATGATATGGAGATTGTCTTATCCATTATGAAGAAAGCTGGTTATAGTGAAGTTGTTGAGGCTCCTGAGAGGGCAGAGATTATTTTTATAAACACTTGCAAAAGGTGTGGCAGAGGCTCAACTATTTTTGGTTTCTTAAGAGGCACTGGAAGAGCAATGTTGCTATTGGAAGGTCTCAATCTGCACATCCTCCAAAAGTTGTAGTTTTAGGATGCATGGCGGAGAGATTGAAGGATAAGATATTAGATGCAGATAAGATGGTTGATGTTGTCTGTGGGCCTGATGCTTACCGGGACTTGCCTTGGTTACTAGAAGAGGTTGAATATGGCCAAAAGGGGATCAACACTCTTCTCTCATTGGAAGAAACTTACGCTGATATCAATCCAGTTCGAATATCCAAAAATTCTTGTACAGCTTTTGTCTCTATAATGAGGGGTTGCAATAATATGTGTTCATTTTGCATTGTTCCTTTCACGAGAGGAAGGGAGCGATCGCACCCTGTGGACTCAATAGTAAAAGAGGTTGCTGAGCTAAGCAAGGAAGGTGTGAAGGAGGTCACTCTTCTTGGTCAGAATGTGAATAGTTATAATGATGCTTCTGGAGTTGATGGTGAAGTTGAACCGGGATTAAATTGGAAATATAGTGAAGGATTTTCCAGCATGTGCAAGGTGAAGAATATGGGTTTGCGCTTTTCTGATCTCTTAGATCGCCTATCCTTAGAGTTCCCTGAGATGCGATTCAGATTTACATCTCCTCATCCCAAAGATTTCCCAGATGATTTACTGTATCTGATGCGAGATAGACCTAACATCTGCAATTATATTCATCTTCCAGTACAGACGGGCAGCAGTACAGTACTTGAGCGAATGCGTCGAGGATATACCAGAGAAGCATACCTAGAACTTGTGCAAAAAATAAGATCGATTGTCCCAGATATGGGGATAAGCAGTGATTTCATCTGCGGTAAGAATTTCTCACTGTATATTTTTTACTTGACTAATTAAAGGTGGAATAATAACCTGTGCTATTTGGATTGTTTTCTTAGCTGTAACTTTGTCAGCATGCCACAACAAGGGCACCTCCCTATGGGTGCCTGTGACTTCATTTTTATGGAAGATTTCACTTATATGAATTGGTCTTAAGGGAATTAAAGCCTTAGGAGTTGGAAGTTAAGCATCTTTCTTGCCCATTTTGGAATAAAAACTGCTCGCAAGAATCCAGTGGAAAAATTTCCCCGGACTGTTCTGGGCTCTTGTCACATCCTTTATAAACACTCTTGTGAAACACAATGATCAATACTAAACAATAACAAAATCATTTGATCCAATCTAGTGCCACAATGCTAGCCTCTATTGGATAAATCTTGATTGATTTATTGAAATAGTGGCAACTTTGAGGCTCCCCATGTGTGGAAAGTGGACGCTTATTTGAAATTCAGATGAACCAATACCAGGAGATAGCAGGGCATCATTGGGGTGACCCCAACCATATTGTATTCTCTTTATTTGAAGTTAGGATCATTCCCCCTCTCACTAAAGCCCACTTACTAAGTTAACAGGACTAAGATGGGCTATGTGTTAGTGGGCACTCCTCTGTGAACCTGGAGAAACACTAATTGTGCTCTCACTTTTCTCTAAATCTCCTTTATGCATGTAACTTTGTTATACATTTTGTTTGATCACAGATGCATGCATAAATTTATGGTAATTGATTTTGTGAGGCAAAGTATTCTTGTTCCTTGAAGTAATCATCATTAAAGTGAAACTGAAAGCAGCCTAAAACTCCAAAGCTCTGATCGAGAGATTTCTAAGTCTTAGGAAGATACCATGTATTGGAAGTCCTCCAATAAACTTCATTGTCCATGTGAATTTTGCTTTTGTAAGTGTATCTTTTATCCCCATAGAAAACTAAACCTTATCTGTCAAACTGTTTTTGGTTTTTTAAAGGCTGCTTCTCAAGTGTGTTGCTATAGAAATATTGCATAATCTATCAGTAGACACTGCTCCAGTGAGAAGAGGTAGTTCTTAATATAAATGTCTTTAAACTTTGTGCACTCAAATATTTAACCTTGTGGGGCCTTTTTGTTATGATGGTTTGGACATTGCCAAGAGATGCTACCAAAAGTGGCTACCATGTCAGATACTATGACATTTCTTTTCACTATATTTATCCAAGTTAATCTCATGGCATTATTTTCTATTCTCTTTTTGCAGGCTTCTATGGAGAAACAGAGGAGGAACATGAAGACACACTTAGTCTAATAAAAGTCGTGGGTTATGACATGGCTTATATGTTTGCATATAGTATGAGGGAGAAAACTCATGCAAATAGAAATTATGATGATGATGTTCCTGAGCCTGTAAAGCAGAGGAGATTGACTGAACTTATAGAAGCTTTCCATGAGAGCACTGGCCGGTGTTATATTTCCCAGGTTGGCACCATCCAACTCGTGTTGGTTGAGGGACCGAATAGACGAGCTCCAGATACGGAGCTCATAGGGAAGATCGATAGGGGTCACAGAGTTTCATTTCCTATTTCACTGATTCCATGCTTTGACGTAGACAATGGTGAGAAGCGGAAGCCTAGAGTTGGGGATTACGTTGAAGTTCGTATACTTAAATCAACAAGAGCATCCCTCTTTGGAGAAGCACTTGCTGTAACTAAGTTAAGGTTGTTTTATAACAATGTAGAAGATCAAGCTGTTTCTTGTGCTGGCAGAACTTGAAGCTAGTTCCATTATGTTTCTTTACCTTGTATGAAAGTTCCCCATAATAATCTCTGTTTGTTTGGTTGTATAGCATTTTCCTACTGGGCTGGATTTTTCTATAAAGCATTCCGGCAGAACTTGTGCCGGAATGTTCATCTAAATAAAGTAGAAATGCAGGCAATAATGTGAAGAATGATCGAGTGGTCAAATTGTGATACTTGGAAAAATGGAGGTTGTGAGAAAAGATTAATTACGCCTTTTAAAGCAAAGAATTAAAAATATAATGATATTTTTAGTTTAATTTTTTTCCTGTAAAACTGAGCCTCACACCTTTTTTAAAAAAAAAAAAAAAAAATTCCCAGAAAAAGCGGTCTGTTAATATAATAAATAAACAATTTTACTATTTTGTCCCAAAAAATTGATGAAACAAGTTGAATATATAAGGTCCTTTTAAGAAAATAGGATGGAGTAAAATTTTTTATTTAATCAATAAATATTATAAACAAAATTAGATAAAATTAAAATTAATAGACAAGCTAGTAAACTATCCAAACCCAACCCGAGCAATAAAATAAGATAAAATAATACTTAACTTCTAAATTTGGTAAAACTAAAAATATATTTATAGATAAAATGACTAGCAGCTTAATTTTTTTTTTTATATTGAGATTTGAATTCAAGATTATTAAATTTAAAAAGGGTTATAATCACTAAGTTACTCTCTTGCAACCTGATCTCTTATTTCTTAATCATCTTGTCTGCAAATGTGAGAAAGATGGAGAGAGAAAGAGCAGATAACGCATCGAAGAAATGAGAGAAAAAAAGATCAATTGGGAGTACGTCGTCATGAATTAGAGAGAATTGATTGAGAAAAAATTGATAAAAGAAAGATAAAAGGAATATATAACAGAAGAGAAGAGTGAAGAAATCGAATAAAAATATTAAAAAAAAAAAGAGATAGGTTTTCTCGAGAGATTAATCAATCGGTCGAAAGGAAATAACGAGAGAAAGAACAAAGGCTGTGGTGAAATTTTTTGTCCCCTTTACAAATTGGTAAATTCATTCAAAATCAACATTGTCCACTTTAACTTTTGCTCGCACTTTGAAATTTTGAGGGTTTTTTTTTTTTTTTTTTTTTTAATTCTGAGTGGAAGAAACGATGAAGGAAATGATTGAACATGTCTTTTACTCAGGATGATCTTCAAGCTGGCCATCACTACATTACCATATATGCCACTGATTGCCTTGATGCGTCGCCATTAGAAAAAGGGCAAAAAAAAAAAAGATTATTTTATGATAAAGGTCTAGTGTATATATTTTTAATATGAATAGCAATAAGAAAAGTTGTCTGCAGGGAAAGAACTTGGACGGATTTTTGCAGAATTGGACATATTATCATTTGTTAAGATTGCTTATTTATAATATGTTGAGAAAAAGGTCACTTTGGTTCATGGGCATATATTATTTGCTAATCTGATAGATTATATTCAGACCTTTGGAGAGGGAAATGGATATTTTATTCTTATTCGATTTCACAACTCAGTTTTTAATTTCATATAATTTTTTTAGTTTTATGAAAATAAAAAATGAAAAAAAATCTATTTTCATATCATTAATAAAATGTTAATAAGACTTGCCAACATCTTTGTGCAATCAAAGCTAGTGATGGTATCATTGTCTAATTGATTTAGTGGCTTAATACTAATATTCTTTGATTAAAATTTTGAATTCAAATTTTGTATATGAGAAAAACAGACACAGTAAGGGTTATACCTCCTTAAAGTACGGACTTGATCTAAACTGAATTTAATAAAATTTTATATGATTATTGTATACTGATAATTTATATTAAAAAAAAAAAAACTAGCTATGGTTATGAAGTGAAGGAATTAAGGGCAAACAAAAATTACAAATAAAAAGCTCAAAAATACAACATCTATTTAAAATTATAATTTTCTGAAAGGGGGATGAATAATAATTATTGGAGGAAAATAATTTTAAGGTTATAATTTTTAAAATTATTTATGTGTGCCGCTCGTTTTCCTTGTCCCTTCGTTGGTGGTAGGGATAAAGAATAATATAAGAATAATGTAATATTGAATGCTCAATTATTGAAATATCATATTTGATAGAAATATGTTACATTTTCATTAACTCAGCGATTATATTATATATTTTATCCTCAAAATTAAGATTACGTAAAAGTTTGGTATTTATGGTATTTATATTTATTTATTTTTCCTTTTATGTTAATAAAAGTAAGAAATATTGACCAACATTAACATATTGTAATATTAGAGATGAAATAGGATAAATATTTATTTTAAAAGGTAATTAACATATATTTTTGTGATGTCATGCATAGGTTTGAAATGTCTATGGATCAAATCAAAGTTTTAATAATTGTAACATTGGTCCTATTTGAGGGCGGAGGAGATAATTTTTGATATAATTGGATGTTCTGGAAAAGTTTGTGTAAATTAAATTAATATTTTTTTTTATCTCTTTAATATTTATCTTTATAAAAAAACAAAAAAGAAACCTTCAATAAACTTGAGAGAGAGATTGGGTGGCCAGGGGGGGGGAGAGTATCAATAATGTGACAGAGACAGGACGAAGAGTAGGGTTTTAGCTTTGTGATATGTGAAAAATAAAGACAAGTGAAAGGACATATGATAATTTTGGCTGTTGAGCTGAAAAATCAAAGTTTTGTTCTCGTGTCGTTCGGTTTGTAGATGCCCAAATATCTCGTAGGGCCTTCTGGGACTTGGAATTAGAATTGGAATTGGAACGAGAGAGAGAGAGAGAGAGAGGTCTAGCTTGTTTTTATGCATCAAGCAAAATATTACAATCCGAGAGAGAGAGAGAGAGAGTTCTAGCTTGTTTTTATGCATCAAGCAAATATTACAATCCGAGAGAGAGAGAGAGAGAGAGAGAGAGAGAGAGGTCTAGCTAGTTTTAATGGATCAAGCAAATATTACATTCAACTTCCATCCGTTTACTAAACTTGGAAACTAGAATTAGATAAAACTTTCAATATAAATATTTTTAATTATAATGTTCATAAAATTATTTTTTACTTGTACTTTTAATTTTAAAATTATTTTAACAATATAATAAATTAAAAATAAGGTAAAATTAAACAAACATAGTATACGTAAGCAAAATTAGGGTCTGGTTACATGAATCAGATTTTTTTTTCTCTCAAAAGATATCACAAAATGTTACTAAACAACACCTTTCATAATATACCCGATATATTATTTAGGGACAGATCAAACAATAAAATCTCTCTATTTTTATTTTTTTTTTCTGAATTGATTCTAATTGATTATATTTTCTTATAAAAAAATGATGATATAGCCAAATGTGGCAAAAATGTAAATATACAAAGTCAAAATAAGGTTCTATGCATCCAATTATATATATATATATATATTGTAAGCTCATCTTTTCATAAATATTTTGAAAAAAAGTTTCATTAAAGTTTAAATAAATATCTCAAATTCATTTATGACACCCCCGAGAAAAGAAGGTGGGTTCGTGACTAATATATATTATTCACATGTGTGTGTGTATATATCATGATCTATATAATTCTATAAATATTAATATTTTACTAAGTTATTATCTATTAAATCATTATTCAATTATTATTATAAAATACAATAATTGATAATCTTATTAAAAAATATTATAAAAGAATCTACAGATTCATTAATTGTTAGTTCAAGAACTCTTAATTCGTATCTGTCAACAATTCGAGATATTAGAAAACTTTTTATGGAGAATATTAAGTAAAATGAAAAAGACCAATAAAGTGGTAAGAGAGAAGACAAAATGAACTCTAGGTGGTGTTAGCTGCACCAAATTTGGGCTGACTCATTTATGAGGAAATTGAGGCTCTGGATCTCCCGAATCTCTCTAATAAAAGACATTTCACCAACATTCATTCGTTCCTCCCTCTTTTCTGAGGACAAAAAGAAATTTCTGTCCTGCAAAATCCTCTCTCTCTCTCTCTCTCTAGTACATAACTTGGAGCGAAACCAACGTGTGGAGCATATGAGTGAAAAAAGTTAACTTGGTTATTGGGAAAGAACCAAACTAAAATCTTCATCACTCTATATCTAGTTGCTCTTCCATTGGAAGAAGGACAAGTCAAAAAAGAAGGGTTTTTTTTTAGAGAGAGAGAGAGTGAGAGAGAGAGAGTTTTGTGGGTATGGGGTGGGTTGTGGGGTTATGGGTTGTGATGAGTATCAGTTTTGGATGGTGGTGGTATAAGGAGAAGCAGAATAAGACACAAGAGAAGAGAGGTGTTCCAAAAGGAAGCTTAGGATGGCCGTTTGTAGGAGAAACTCTTCACTTCATTAGTTCTCTTTCCAGCTCTCGACCTGCGTCTTTTTTTGAGAAGCGCAAGTCTTTGTAAGGCTCTCTCTCTCTCTCTCTCACACGCGCGCACACACACAAACGATCTTCCTGTTTTCTTTGCAGTATTCTTATCTGATAGAATTGTGTGAATTGATTATTAAAAAAAAATGTGAAATATAGGTACTTACAATTGTTTGTATATGTTGGGAAATTAGATTAGCCAATTATGCTTTTAATGCAGAGGTTAAAAGATCTTGCTTCAAACAACATGCCTTGGACAATCCTTTAGTATTTTATTTAGTTTTCTTTTGCTTAATTTGTTCTTGAAAATTTGCTTGTTTCTTTTTTTCATTAAGACCAGTCTTATATTATATAAGTGAGTATAAATGGTTATACATGAAGTAAATGTTGATACCTAGTACATGTTTGATTTCTAGGGAAAAAGGGTCTATAAATCTACTAGGTTACTACATATTTTGTATATTTTTCTACAAATTCACCAAATATACTAAATCATTCTCTTTAATTTGATACATGAAATTCTAATTAGTTTTAAGGGTCCATCTCACTGGTGAAAGACTATAGTATTGCCTAAGACTAGTTTTAATGTCATAGCATTTTATTTCTTTGATTGGGCTTCTGCATTCTGCTCCCATTTTGATGTTGTTCACTCAACAAAGATCATGAATTAACAAAGGTGGGTTCTGTTGCAACTTGCAAGAAAGGTGTGTATTGGACTTCATATATATATATAATTTTTTTTAATAACATCTTTTCCCTGGAAGTTTGGTGGTAAAACTAAAGATAAACTCATTTTAGATTACTAAAGTAAATTATTTCTGATTAAAAGGATTTGATCGAACACCTTGAACAAGTTGAACATGCATATTTTTTTTATACATGTATCGTAAACTTTGTCGAGCAACTAAAAATGATGTAAAATAAATTATTAGATGGAATTCACTGTTATGGATGTTAGTTTTCCATCGATCCCAAAATCATATTACCAGCTTAACCCTCTTTCTTTACCTGGAATTGGAATCGACAGACAGTGTTAAGAATCTTTTTATTAATAAATCTGTTAATTCTAATATGAGTAGAATTTAATTTTAAAATGTTTTGATATCACCCCAAAAGTTTTTATGAGTTTAGCTAGATTAAAACGGGTTCATATGCAAGTGTTTTCTAGTATTAGTCATAGACCTCTAGTATCTTTGGAGTTTTCTTTTCTTTTAGGGTATCACAGATGTAGGTCGAGAACAACATAAGAAATCTCCCTTTCTTTTCAAAAGCTTAGAAACACCGGGCTATGAAATAATTTCCTCTAAATGCTTAACATTTAGAAAAAAAGAAAAAGAAATGGTGAAGTAATAAAGAAAGGAAAAGACATGCCCTGCGGTAGCAGAGAGAGAGGCCATCGGCACTGGACCTCCCTTTTGCTTGTGCAGTCGGTAAAACAGTAAAAAGAATGACAGGCCATATATTCTTCTCATATATTTCAACCTCCCAATGAATGATCCCCCCACCACCTTCCTTGCCGGTGTATCACTTGTCCTATCTTTGTCAACAAAAAGTAGGTGCCATAATTTTTTACATTTAAACAAAACACAATAATCAATAAAAAAATTCTCATTGTTGGATGTCTAGTTCGTATATATCTTCTATTTTTTCCGAGCCTCTCGTGGGTTACAGGTAGAGTTCTAGAAGAAGCATATAATAACAGACGGACGATTAATTTGATAGATAAGGGTATTAAATCTCTTAATCAAATTTTAGATTTAAAAATTAAAAATAAAAAAGATTATATTAGGAAAGCTATCTCTAAATAGGTTCGACAATATTCAAATCGAATTAATCAAAATATAGATTTAGACATCGATTGATAATATATCAAAAGAAAAAAAACATAAAATCAATATAAGGAGTATATAACACATGGTTGCCTGTATTTTCCTATTAGCTGGTAGTGCAAGATGTCCTTTGCTTAATTATAGAAATTGTTTTATAAATTGATATTATAAATTGTATTTTTACTTCTCGAATTTACTAGGGTCACTATCCTTTGTAGGTATGGGAAAGTGTTCAAATCACACTTGTTGGGAAGACCAGTTATAGTGTCAACAGATCCAGAGCTAAACAAAGTGATATTGCAGAATCAAAAAGGTGCTTTCTTGCCTTATTATCCCAAGTCAGTGCTTGAGGTGTTGGGGGAGTCGTCCATGTTCCTAATGAATGGTAATCTGCATAAGAGAGTTCACACAGCTATTAGCTCGTTCATGAGGTCTCCATCATTAAAAGCTCAAATCACAAGCCTGTTTGAAAACAATGCCAAGCTCTTCATGGCCACTTGGAAAGACAAGCCCTTGGTTTATGTCCAAGACGAAGCCAAAGAGGTGTCTTTCTCTAAACTCAACATTTAGCATTTAATAATAAAAAATGGCCTTCTTGTTTGGTATTTTGACGGGTTGGCCTTGGTTTATTTTCAGATGGCTTTCCAAGTGTTGGTGAAAGTGTTACTTAGCATTGGCCCCGGTGAGGACTACAACTTGGTGAGGGGAGAGTTCGAAGTACTCATGAAAGGATTGATGTCCATTCCTATAATTTTCCCCGGATCTAAACTATATAGAGCATTGAAGGTAAATATCCGACACTTTCTCGTCATGATTTGAAAAACATAATTAATATTATATTTTATAAATTTAGCACAGTATATCAAAATATTTGGAAAAAAATTTATTTATCTAATTTTATGATCGTTTTCTCACAAAAAATTATAATGCCGTATATTAAAATTAAAACGCAAATATACATTATATTTCGTGTTTGATATAAAGAAAATTTTAAATTCGGCTTTTATATATGAAATGTATTTATTTTTGAAATATTTCTCTCTTTGAAAAATGTGTATTTATTTATTTTTTTAATTTCTTAATTTTGAGTATGAACTCAAAGGGTATATACTCATTTTTTTATTTGAAATAGGCCAAGGAGAAATTGATGAAGTTGATAAACAGAATCTTAGAAGAGCGAAGACCTGAACTGGACAAACCGGAGGGAAAGGGAGCCGTGAGGGACGCAGCTGACGTGCTGTTGCGGGACCCAGAAATCAGAAAGGAGGCTCAACACTTACCGTCCGATTTTGTTAGCCACAACATAGTGGAGATGATGATTCCAGGAGAGACCGTGACAGCCGCTTTGACACTGTCTGTCAAATTCCTCGGTGACAGCCCCGTGGCTCTAAACCGACTTGTGGTTGGTGTTTTTCTTTTAATTTATTATTTGATATATGATATTTATCATTGCATGCTTCTTAATAAGAAAGCTCGGACGCACATCTATGTATATGTATGTATATACACACAAGATCTATAGTCTAGTACTACTGATCTGACGGTTGGGGTCTTTCCTTCCGCAAACACTCGTGCGGCGGGGCCCATCTGAACAGTTTGACTTTTCTTCTACGCGGGTGGCTCGAGCAACGCGCGTAACAGGGTGTGTCGGTGTTTTCATTTTGGATGGCTTGGACGTCTCCTGGTTGTCGGATTTGTTTTGATGGATTGAATTGAATGAATGAAATGATTCTCGAAGTCAGAAGTGGACCCCACGTTTGGTCGTAGCTGTCAGTCATGTTTGTCCCACTCCTTTTCTTGCTTTTCTCAGTTACCTCTCCTTTCACCTAATACCCTTCTTTCTTTTTTCCTTTTTTCTTTCAAAAAATAAATATCTGACTTATAATTATAATAAATATATATTATGATATTTCATTTATATAAGTTTTTTATTTTATCTCTATTTACGGGTCATTTTTTTTATCTAATTAAATTCAATTTCAAGCATAAAACATGAGTTTAAGTTTGTTCAAAATCAAATGAAAAATTTTCTGATTCAATGGTTTGATATTAATACTCTTTTAAAAAAAAATCTCGAATTTAAATTTTATATAATAAAAATTAATTTTAAAAGAGTTTTATTGAGACTAACCCAGTTCGTACTAATGGTTTATAAAAAATATGGTTTTACTTTTTTTTGGGGGGCTTTAATAAGACGGTTGTTGGATGAATTTGATAGGATATTTATTTATTTTTTGCTAATTATTTTCAATATTTTGTAGGAAGAGAACATGGAATTGAAGAGAGAGAAGGCTCAATCCGGGGATGAGTACACTTGGATGGACTATGTGTCCTTACCTTTTACCCAAAAAGTGAATTTACATGGCTGATCTCTATTGTCTTGTGTTCATAATATTTCTTAAGTTAAGACTTTTTTTCCTTTTTTTTCATTAATTTAATATTATTGAAAATATTTCACAAGGTTATAAATGAGACACTACGAATGGCCAATATCATTATCTCGGTATGGAGGAGAGCTCTTCAAGATGTTGAGATAAAAGGTCTGTCCATTTTCTCTCCTTTTTTTTAAAAAATATTTATCTAATTTATTTGTTCACCGATTTAAGATTTTGGAAATATTCGCAGGCTATTTTATACCAAAGGATTGGTGTGTGGTAGCAGCCTTTCTAGCTCCGAACATGGATGAAAAGACTTATGACAATCCTTACCATTTTGATCCCTGGAGATGGGAGGTAAATTTTTACTTAACCTATAATTTGAAAAAAAAAAAAAAAAGAAAGGAAAAGCCAAGTAGTTCTAATATAATTTTATGAAGAAAATTGTGTAACTTCAAATTTTCGTTTGTGCAGGGAAAGGATGCTTCAGTCAATACTCTTTTTACACCTTTTGGTGGTGGCCAGAGACTGTGTCCTGGTCATGAACTTGCAAGGCTTCAGATTGCAATTTTCCTCCACCATCTTGTCACAACTTACCGGTAACCCCTCTTACCTTAACATAAGCATATTGTAGCTAGGGAGAGAAAGCAAAAGCTAAATCGAGTTTAAGATCAAGTAAGCTAGTCTCGAGACAGTTCTTTTCGATCTGTGCTCGAACTGAATTTGAGTAATTTACTTGATTCCTATGAAAACGTGTTTAACTCGACTTATGTCATAAGTGACTTTGAAATTAAACTCCAGCTTCACTTGTTTAATGTGATCAGCAAATTTGAATTCAATGATAGTGATGTTGGTGCAGATGGGTGGCTATGGAAGACGAGATCGTCTACTTTCCAACCGTGCAAATGAAGAGGAAGTTACCGATCACGGTCGCACCAATATCTCCATCTAGTTGAAAATTGCACATAAGCTTATGTTTTAAGGCTTGTAAATGTTAGTTTTGAAGTGGGTGTCTGGTTTTGTTCAGAGAGGAAAGGAAGGATTTGGCTTCCCTTATGTAAGAAGTCTTTAGCAGGTGGATATGGTAGACCCAGCTTTCATTATCCATAGCCCCTATTTATTGAATGTGTTGTTTTGATTTGAGAAAAGACCAGCAGGGTGGTTATGAACTTGAATGAAGTGGTCCTGGCGGCTGGTCTTGGTACCATTAGTCTTGTTGGCTGCTGCTCTACCATTTCCTCATGTGGAGCCAGTGGTACAACATGCCATTACTACACTCCCGGTTATGATTAATGTCAGGGTTATTTCCCAAAAAAAGGTTTAAATTAAGAGAAAGGGGGGAAAAATTTTTTTTTTTTTTTTTTTTTAAAAAGGGGGGGGAGGGAGATGTATGTTTCATAAAAAAAAAAAAAGAGAGAGAAAAAGAAAAAAACACGAAGAGCGGTTTTTTTTTTTTTTTTTTTTTTTTTTTGTTCCCTTTCCCCCCTCCCCCCCCCCCCCCCCCCCCCCCCCCCCCCCCGCGCCGCGGGCCCGCGCGCGCCCCCCGGCGCCCCCCCCCCCCGCGCCCCCGCGCCCCCCCGGGGGGGGCCCGGGGGGGGAGGGGAAGAGGGGGAGGGGGGGGGGGGGGGGGGGGCGGGGGGGGGCGGGGGGGGGGGGGGGGGGGGGGGGAAGGGGGGGGAGGGGAGGGAAGGGAGAAGGAGGGGGGGGGGGGAGGGGGGGAGGGGGAGAGGGGGGAGGAGGAGGAGGAGGAGGGGGGGAAAACAAAAAAAGAGAAAAAAGGAAAGGGGAAAAGAAGGAAGGAAAAAAAGAAGAAAAAGAGGGAGAGGAGGAGGGGGGGGGGGGGGGGGGGGAAAAGAAGAGGGAGGAGAAGCAGGAAAAGGAAGGAGGACCCCACCCCCAAAACCAAAAAAAAAAAAAAAAAAAAAAAAAAAAAAAAAAAAAAAAAAACAAAAAAAAAAAAAAAAAAAAAAAAAAAAAAAAAAAAAAAATTAATGTCACATGGATCAGATGAATCGAGAATTAAATAGGCTAAATTCTCTATATCAGTGAAAATTCAGAATTTCTTAAAATTGAGTAATTTAAATTTAGTTAAAATATCTTTTAAATCAAGAAAATTATTGGAAATATATTATGGTGGACTACCATATAAAATCCAATCTATTTAACATTCAACTCATGTAGTCTCTCGGATATTGGTCTTACGATCATATTGTCCAAATAGTAGTAGTGCTTTTCAGTTGGCAGAGATTTTTTTTGAGCAAATAATGACTCCCTCCACTCCATTATCCATGATCCAGTCTTAAGCATGGTTTGAAGCAAAAAATTGGCTTTGCAATCTGCGTGTTGAGAGAGAGAGAGAGAGAGAGAGAGAGAGAGTTATCTTATTTGCAGATTGGCAATTTTTTTTTTTTTCAAACCTGCCTGCTTAACTACGTTCTTCCAACACCTCAAAGAGAAATTGCAAGCTAGGCAGAATTAGCCAGCCTCCAAGAAGGAAACAACGTATCTGAAAACCCATTATTTCAAGAATTCGAGCTATATATGTGGAGTTGGGGAGGGGGGAATAAGCTTACAATAGCTGACACTAATATAATTATATTACAGAATTCTTCCTCTCCTAGCTGGCCCATCTGTGCAAACCCTTGGTCCCCTGCGCTCTCCCTTGCCACTAGAGCAATTATCTTTGCAATTTGCCAAGCTTTTCGGTAATTTTCTTTGGACTGTGTGGACGGTCAGAACAGTTTTTCAATGAGTGCTTCAGACAAGTGAAATCAGGCTGAGAAATTTAAAACAAAGAACATAATATGATACAACATCCTTGCTTTATTTCTAGAGCCAAAATTTTTTCTATGGACAGATCATAGTTTCAATTCAACTCTATGATATGCCCTAAAGATAGTTTGGATCAGCTACATTATTATTTTTTTCCCCAGAGCCATTAGTCAAACTAAGATGATATGATAAAATATCTCCCCCAGCCCCCGCCCCTCACTCCCACCGACTTTTACCTACCACGTGCAGACATTTGGCAAGGAGCACTTGGACTCTCTGCACCTATTCAATCTCCTGGTGACATGTAAGATAACTGGGTTGGAGGCCCAATAGAATGCTCGCCCCCATCTTGGCAGTGATTTTTTTTGGGGGTGGGGTTGTTGGTGTTAGAGAAGATGGAAAATCTTAATCTTCTTGTCATTCATGCCCATAATTCTACTCCTTCCCATCCCCAAGTTTAGCATATTGGCATGCCAACCCAATTGTGTCCTGCATTTTGGCCTCCTCAGACAACCTATGCATTAATCATGTTTTTAATATAGGTAGTAACATTCTAAACTGTTCTTGAAAGAATGGGGTCACCAGTCGAATGTTAAACAGAGATACAAGAAGTCAGGATAAGAAAATTAAATAGGGAAAAGGACAGAAGACATACCAATATAGATGCCCTTCATTGCTGTCTTCGCTTCTCATTTCTCCATTCAACACTCCCCTCTTGGGGCTGTTCGGAAAAATCAGCACACTTCCTGCATAGTTAACCAAGCATACAATCCTATAATATCACAAGAGGAATCAATTGACTAGAAAAGATGCTCAAAACCTGTTATATTACAAAAGCAGCAATTCATGATAAACTTGCCTTAGTGCTTGTATAGAGTGTGAGGGCCCATGGAAGAAGGCAATGCAAAATTAACATGATAACAAAAATGATGAGCACAACGTAGAAGCCTATGATGGAATCTATTATCTATACAACATTAATAAAACCATTGTCCTAAATTTAATACCAGTGATCACAATTTGAATCCTAATTAATGAAACTCATAACCAACTATTCGTTATTTTTGTTTTAGTGGAATGGGTACTAAAACCCCACATATCAAGGGATTGAGATTGAGTTCAAGTAAAAATGATATTGAGACAATCCCTCCGAATTAAGATCTGGCTGTGGTTTAGCTAAGCTCAGTCAAAATAAAGCTCCGAATACTACGCGATAAACCACAAATTGAGGACACTAAAAAAAAAATTAATGAAACTCTTAATAGATAGATGTGGTAGCCTTGAGAATTTTAGATGTTGGTATAGTGATTGATTTCATTTTGCTTTTTTTTTTTTTTTGGTTGAGAAAACACAATTGTTTTGTTTTCTGTATTTATGTACTGCTATGGCAAAGATCTCTGCTGCTTCACCTAAGAAGAAGATTTTGGCCGATCGAAATGAATCAATTCAAGTTTCTGTAGCCTCACCAACCCCAGAAGGGAATTCCCAGATTGTTTCTCCAAATCCAATTTTAGTATCCGAGGATTCTGATATAAAGAAATCAAAAACTGGGTCTAATAAAAAAAAGACAATCAGGTTTGTGGATTCAGTTCTTGGAGAATCTGAATGTTTTTCCTCAGTTGAAATTTATGATCTTAAATCTTCAATTTCTGAAGAACCCAGAAAAATTGAAACAATTCGAGATGATTTACTAGTCAATTCTATGATCTCTGAAGATTTTGACAAAAACCCATTAATCAATTCCAACAACATTGATTCTAGATTTGATGTTGCTCCTGTTTATCATTCATCATCTCCAACGTTAGCCCCACTTGATGCCGATCATTTCACTACCTCCTTATGATCCCAAAACCAACTCTCTCTCACCTAGGCCTCAATTTCTTCACTACAAACCAAACCCAAGAATCCAGGTTCTTTTTAACAGAAGATTGAGCTTTGAAGGAGGAAAGAGACTTGAAGATAGATTTCATGATGAGAGCTTCTCAGATGGTGAGACTTGGGAAGAATCTACTTCTGAAGATTCACAGAAAGAAGCTGACACTTTTTCTTTGATTGAAACTGACACAATGACCTCAGAAGATAAAGAGCCGAATCTGAACCAAACTCCACCACTGAGGCTAAAAGGGTATATAACCCCAAAGATTTGCACTTGCTTGGTATGCAATTCTGTCGATGGTGTGTTCAATCTCGTAAAACGTGAATTTCTGTGTTATGGTTTTTAAAAGATGGGAACCGATTATTATACATTTATTCTAAAATCGATCCAATTATTATAATTGAGGATCTAATTATTATTATTGTTATTAGAATAATACTCACATCTGACCCAAAAAATTAAAAAAAAAATTAAAATAATATATTTGAAAAAAATTTCTAAATCTATCATCCACGTATCGAGTTTTAAAACCCGACATACACTGTTCACGTGAACAGTGTGGTGGGTGTCAAACCAATAAAAATAAATAAACCTATTTTTACAAAGACAAGTTTAGGGTAAGCAGAGTCGAATCCACAGGGAACGGTAGATTTACTTCTTTTAAGAAAAATAAAATAAAATAAAATAAATATGGGGTTTGAAAAATTAACTGAACTAATTAACTAAAAATAAAGAACTCAAAAATAAAAGAATAAAAACTAATGAAAATCAATTTTTCTAGTCAAAGAAATTATTTCCAACTTGATTTCATGTGATTGATCATCAATCTACTTAAAGATTTCAACACCCATAAATAAATTAACTATAGTCGTCGACAAACGTTCAAGACCAATCTCTCCTTACTTTGTTGATAATTAAGAGAAGCTATCTAATCGAAAGTCAACCTAGAGAAACTCTTAGGATTGAAAGTCTCAACAGTATTAAGATTTAGAAAGACCTAATTCTAATTAACAAACACACGATTGGTTCATTTAAATTAGATTATTCAATTCCAGGACATAAATATCATTTACCACTTTATTAAAACTAACAAACAATTACGGATTTACCGTTTTAATTAGTTGTAGATTAATCTAGGACTATTAAATATTGGTCATTATTTAACAAACCCTAAACAATCATGATCCATAAAATGCATAAATTAAATAAATACCTATGAGATATTGATTTAATAAACTTAATTAAATCTCATAATCATCAATCATCAAGATTTCGATACCCTTCAACTAAAAAATAAAATTAGAATAAAAACATAGAAAAGAGAAAACTCACAAATTTAATGAAAATACTACTGGAAATAAGATAAATATTGAAGAAACAAGACATGATTTTCTGCTGGAATCAAAAAAAGGTCTACAAGAAAAGAATAGTATTTTACCTATCTTGGGAGAAAAAGTCTACAACAGAATGCATCCCCAAAACAAATCGTGACTCCTGCCAAATAAATAAGTCTTGAAGAATAAAATGGTGTGCTCCTCGTGGACGTGGGGCTGCTGCCCCCTCAGGGCTTCTCCCTCCTTTTTTTTATCCTCTTTGCATAATATAACTCCTATAAATAGGAGTGAGTTAACTTAATTTCTAAAGAAAATACTCTTCTAAATTTTAGGTAACTACTAAATAACAAATTACAAGGGGTTTAAAATTTTCAAAATTTTTATTCCCAAATATTTAAGAATATTTACAAATGTTTCATACTTCCAAATTTGTTTTCTTTTCCTTCCTTTTTCTTCAAAAGTCTCATCCATCATTCCTAACACATAAAATATAATAAAAAATAATAATTAGTGCAATATTTATTCAAAAATAAAAAAAAATAAATCATAATTATTACACTAATTTATGCCCTATCAAATTCCTCCACACCTAGATGATACTTGTCCTCAAACATTCCTAACTCAAATAAAACTAAAACTATTGAAATCAACATATTTTTCTTTCGAACTACTAAACCAACATATGCCATGATAGTCAAACTAGAAAAATAATCAAAATAACAAGTACTTCACAGTGTTTCAGATAAGAACTACTATTACAAATCCCAATAATTCTCAATGAAATCAAAATTGTAAGATTCAATATTCCTCTCTAAAGGTTCACTCAAATTCACTCAAAATGTGGTGAAAAATATATCAATAACACTCAGATCAACACATTAGAATTGGCATTACCATATGCTTACAAATATATCAAATCTCCACCACTTAAAAATTTAAATTCCGTACACCAATCTAAAGGTTTTTTATTTGGTTGTAATGAGATTAGGGTTAAAGGAAGGATAAAAGAGAATATCAAAGGATTAAAATGTACTTAAAAAAATATGCAATTAACTACACAATTTCTTATACAATGAACACTTTCGCCTCACACAAATAGCACACCAAAAATAAATTACCTCGCTATTCACATGTGTTCATAATAGCCAACAGTCACGAATACATAAAAAATGTAGACTTTTTCGATCAATGATCCATGACTGAAATGAAGAGATACAATATTTTTTCTTTCTTTGTTTCTTTTTTTTTTTTTTGCTCTTTTTCTCTTTTTTTTCGTTGCTGCTTTTTTTTGTTCTCTTTTTTTTCAACATAAAAGATGAACACAATAAATCTTTTTCAAATTTTTCATATATAGCAAATATCATCATCAAAACTCTAATCGATACATATCTGAAACAATCATATAACTAATATCATGCAATTAATTACATATATTTTTGGTACATGGATTGAAACGCAAGCCACAATAAGGTTATAATGTTGTATTAAAGGGTTTTAAAGAAAGAAAATGTCTCAGACTCAAATTGGTTCACTAAGAGAATTATAAATCAAAGGTTAGGATTTTTATGAAAGTCAAAATGGGGTAAAACCTAAGTATCTTTATCATTTCAATGCATGAAACCCTAGATGTGATCTCAAAATGCATAATATTGTAAATTCTAGAATGTTTAATCCAAGTGTGATAATCACTCATGAAGAAAAGAAATTCCGAACACAAAGAATGAATTTGTTCGCTTTATCATTTCAATGCCTTTTATCATTTCAATGCATGAAACCCTAGATGTAATCTCAAAATGCATAATATTGTAAGTTCTAGAATATTCAATCCAAATATGATAATCACTCATAAATAAAAGAAATTCCGAGCACAAAAAATGAATTTATTCGCTTTAGTCTCAAAATCTCACTTTTAAATGGGGTTTATGTCGAATCTCACATGCATATCATTCAAAGAAATCTATTAAAAATATGAATAGTCATTACAAGTACAAAAACCATTGATACGAACTATTTTTTTATAAATTTCTAGCCAACCAAATAACACATATCAATTTAGAAAATTCAAAATTTTTTATTTTTCTCTTTTTTTGTCTTTTTTTTAATAAATTAAATGAAACAAAACTAAATCTATTGTAGGAAAATAAACAAAAAACAAAAACAAAAATATAAAATATCTCCTCACACCTAAATCATACATTGTCCCCAATGTATGCTAAATGAAAGAGAGAAAAAAAAATAACTATCATATCAAATAAAAAGATAAAGTGAGAACAAAACTTTCCTAGGATGGAGTGGTGAACGGAGGGTTAAATCCAACAAGTTTTGAAGAAAAAGTTTTGGTGGCAGCAATGGACCCCTTCTTAGTGCGTGGGCACGCCCTAACTCATGTGCAATTCTGGTCACTTAAGAATATTAACAAAACTGGACAACAATGAAGGCTTGTTAAGGCGTGGGTACGCCTTAATGGCAGAGTACTTCTGGTCACCAAAATTTTCAATATTTATTCACCTAAAAATCAAAATCAAATCAAATAAATATGAAATAAAAAACATAAAAGAAAATATTGGGTTACCTCCCAACAAGCGTCTTTGTTTAATGTCTTTGGCTCGACATTACCTCCTCATTTCAACCTCGTTTAAATACTGGTCCGATCCATTTTGACTTCAACATACTTGGCATGAACTTCAATTTTGAATTGAAATGAAGAATTTTATGGCCTACCAATGATTGTTTCCAATGTGAGAGTTTGTCATCAAGAAATTTGTCTCATTGTGCACCTTGTTTGTCACATTTTCCTTAAAAACAAAATCCAATTCATCTTGTACAAAATTATCATGAACAATAAATTCCACCTTACTATTATGAAAAATAGACTTAAAATCATTTGAATACTTTATGACATCAAAAATATTAAAAGTATCAACTTTATCATCAAACTCAAAAGTTAGAGTATCCAAATCTATATCAATTTTTGTCTTAACTTCTTTCATGAATGTTTCTGGCACTTGCTTTATTGTTTCTAAGAGAGAAATGTTAGATCCTTCTTTTAGAGAAGTTTCCAAAATCTATTTCTCTTCCTCATCTTTCGGTTGTGCCAACCTACCAGGAAAAGGTAGTAAAATCAAAATTTTTGTTTTGAAAGTGTTGGACTCGTTATTTACCTCCTCGGTGGATTCATTTACTATTGATGATTTCTCTAGTTGCTCGATTTTCATATCTTTTTCGGCTTTTGATGAATTGTCTTTCATTTCTTTTGATGAATTTTCCAATCGACTCGTGATTGCCATTAATTGTGACACTTGATTCTCCAAGTTTTGAATACTGGCCCTTGTCTCTTGTTGAAATCGTTGGTTTTCTTGTTGTAATCGTTGATTTTCTTATTGAATTAACAATGTGCTGTTAGTTAAACTCTTAACAATCTCTTCTAGAGACGTACCTTGACTCGAAAAGGGTTGTTGAGACTGAAATTGAGATCGGAGTTGTGGTTGTTGTTGGAATTCTTGTTGCCAACTTCCATAACTGAAGTATGGTTCATTATGTCATCCTTGGTTATAGATGTTCGAATATGAGTCATCATAAAGAATGTGGCATTTATCGGCTGTTGAGACTGAAATTGAGATTGAACTTGTGGTTGTTGTTGGAATCATTGTTTCCAACTTCCATAACTGAAGTATGGTTCATTATACCATATTTGGTTATCTTTGGTTATAGATATTCAAATATGGGTCACCATAAAAAATGTGGCACTTATCGGTTGGATGATTCATCGCTTAACAAATTCCACAAGTTTGTATCGACAGTATTTCTCCTACAATAAAATTACGCATAAGAAAAAATAATTCTTTCAACTCTTGATGAAGGAAAAATCACTTACCTCATTGTCCCTCTTTGGAACATCTTATCATATTTCAAATTGTTGGGAAGTTCCAATATTAGGAAAATCACTGCAAAAGGTATATTCATTAAAATCAGGAAATAACAACTCCCTTAAAGTCTTTTGTGTGACCATATTTTCGTTAAATCCTTTTCTTCTAGGTCACCGTCAAATGTTACTCCAAAAGTTAGCCTCCAAAAATAAAAAGAAAATAAAACTTAAAAAAAATAAATCTCTTAATACTGTTCCCCGGCGACGGCGTCAAAATTTGATGGGTGTCAAATCAACAGAAATAAATAAACCTAATTTTACAAAGACGAGTCTAGGGTAAGCGGGGTCGAATCCATAGGAAACGATAGATTTACTTCTTTTAAGAAAAATAAAATAAAATAAAATAAATATAGGGTTTGGAAAATTAACTAAACTAATTAACTAAAAATAAAGAACTCAAAAATAAAAGAATAAGAACTAATGAAAATCAATTTTTCTAGTCAAAAGAATTATTTTCACTTTGATTTCATGTGATTGATCATCGATCTACTTAAAGATTTCAACACTCATAAATAAATTGGTTATAGTCGTCAACAAACGTTCAAGACCAATCTCTCCTTACTTTGTCGATAATTAAGAGAAACTCATTAATTATTTCTTTAATCGAGAGTCAACCCTAGAGAAGTTCTTAGGATTGAAAGTCTCAACAGTATTAAGATTTAGAGAGACCCAATTTTAATTAACAAACACACGACGGGTTCATTTAAATTAAATTATTCAATTCTATGACATGAATGTTGTTTACCACTTTATTAAAACTAACAAACAATTACGAATTTACCATTTTAATTAGTTGTAGATTAATCTAAAACTATTAAACATTGACCACTATTTAACAAATCCTAAACAATCATGATCCATAAAGTGCATGAATTAAATAAATACCTATGAGATATTGATTTAATAAATTTAATTAAGTCTCATAATCATCAATTATCAAGATTTCAATACCCTTCAATTAAAAAATAAAATTAGAATAAAAACATGGAAGAGAGAAAACTCACAAATTTAATGAAACTACTGATGGAAATAAGATAAATATTGAAGAAACAAGACATGATTTTCTGTTAAAATCAAAAAAAGCTCTACAAGAAAAGAATAGTGTTTTGCCTATCTTGGGAGAAAAAGTCTACACTAGAATGCATCCCCAAAACAAATCGTGACTCCTGTCAAATAAATAAGTCTTGAAGAATAAAATGATGTACTCCTCGTGGACGTGGGGCTGCTGCCCCCTCGGGGCTTCTCCCTCCTTTTTTTTCTCCTCTTTGCACGATATAAACCTTATAAATAGGAATGAGTTAACTTAATTTCTAAAGAAAACACTCTTTTAAATTTTAGGTAACTACTAAATAACAAATTATAAGGGGTTTGAAATTTTTAAAATTCTTATTCCCAAATATTTAGGAATATCTAAATATTTGCAAATCTTCCATGCTTTCAAATTTATTTTCTTTTCCTTCATTTTTCTTCAAAAGTCTCATTCATCATTCCTAACAAATAAAATATATTAAAAAATAATAATTAGTGCAATATTTATTCAAAAATAGAACAAAATAAACCATAATTATTACACCAAAATGTAAGAGTTTCAAAACTTGACATAAGAAATGCGTGAATAGTATCTATGTCGAGTTTTTAATATTCGATATGATACTGTTCAGTGAATAGTACTGTGCATATCGGGTTTTGAAAATCCACATGATACTGTTCACGTGAACAGTAATGTGCATGTCGGGTTTTGAAAACCAAAAATAATATTATTTATGTAAACAATGGATGTCGGATTTTTAAAATTTGAAATGTGGGTGTTAGATATGAAAATTTTTTTAAATATATTATTTTAAATTTATTTTATTTTATTTTTAGCGCATGATCGGAGCATTACTCGTTGTTGATCACAATTAAATTCGCAATGGAACCTCAAAATTCTCTTTCAGAATTTCCATCAAACGCAAGAGGCACAACTTTTCCGACCCTTAATTTTTCTTCATATCCTCGCTCTGCGACACGATTATTCAGAATCTCCACCACTCTTCCATCAATCTCAACAGCAACTACCTTCTTAGCAACTTCAAGAACAAGAAGCCTCAGATTAAGATTTCCAGTTCCGGTTCCGGTTTCAAGAACTGTATCCGTCGGTTTTATCTCGGATTTTCGAACAATTGTATCAAGAACTCGAGGGTTTGTGAGAATGTGTTGGCCTCTGCTTTTGTGTAATTGGATAGGGACATGCCCTTCTCTCTTCTCATCGTTCTTCTTCATCCTATTCTCGTCTTCGTCTTCAACTCCAACGCTGTTGTTATTTCTGTGGCGGCGGTAGAGTTTCGAATAAAGAGATGGAGAGTAATTTTGCGGGTTGGTGAATCTAGCGAAATTGTTTGATGAAAGTCGGGAAAGCATAGGACCCAATCTGGTCTTTCTGAGGTTTCAGAGGAAATTGACCGTTGGAAATCTTGAATTTGAAGGGATCCTTATTATGAATTAAATTAATGGACGAAGCAAAAATAAACAAAATAGAAATTACTAAAATGAATGTAAGAAATTTTAGATTCCCATAAATTTTGTGGAGAGGTCTGTTATGAACAAGGGAAACTCTTGTTGGGGGAATTAGATGGCGTTTGGGAAGTGGGAAAGACATTAAATTCTGGTCAGATAATTGGGTCGGATTAGAACCGCTTAGTCATCGAACTCCAAACAGGCAGTTGGGGGAGTCATTGAAGGAAAGTGTAAGCCAGTTTATCACAAGTGACCACCAGTGGGATGTTCCCCGGTTACAGGCTTTGCTTCCCGCAGAGGTAGTTGAAGAGACTAGAGTTGTTATGATTCTTTGGGACCCGGAATCTCGTGATGGAGTCTACTGGTTCGGTAGTTCATCGGGAGCTCTCTCAGTCCGCTCAACATATAACTTGAAATGGAAGACCTCACCCTTAGTTTTGGGAGTGTCGTATAGGTGGGTGTGGAGCTTAAAATGCCAAGAACGGATGAAGTTTCTTCTTTGGATGATATTGCACACGGCAATAATGACAAATGAGACGCGGTTCTGAAGGGATTTCTAAACAAATTACAGGTGCCCCTTATGTATTGAGCAGGCCGAAACCATACTGCATCTTTTCCATGATTGTAATAAGACACGTGCAGTGTGGGATGGGATCATGGGTGACTCTACTATATCAAGGATAGTATTAGATCAAAGGGAAATGCGACATTGGCTAATTCGGTATTGTAAGACTCATGCAACGTATCTAGGAATCCCCTGGTGCCAGTGGTTTATCTACACTATTTAGGTAATATGGAAATCAAGATGTAGGACGATTTTTGATGAAATAGATTTTTGGTGACCTCAATAGCCCAAGCGTATGTGAAGGAGGGATGGCTAGCCATAGCTGGAGGGATTACAAGATTAGCAAAGGTTGGATTATGGGTTAGATGGAACCCTCCCCCATTGGGATTGTTTAAAGTCCATGCCGATGGTTCTTCGAATATTGACAACAATGTAGCTAGAGCCGAGGGTTTGGTTCGCAATGAGTATGGCTTGTGGGTGTGTGGTTTCATGACAAATATTGGAATGATTGACACTTTCTCGGTCGAACATTTTGGTGTTCGGGAGGGTCTCTTTTTACTAATTCTGGCTAAACTCTTCCCAGTTATTTTGGAGCTAGATTCGACGAAGGTAGTGAAAGCGCTCTCTTCGACAATAGCACCCACAAGTCCTCATTACTATATTGTCAAGGAATGTCAGACTTTGTTCAACAAAACAATTGTCCATAAGATTCTTTATGTTCCTAGAAATGGCAATATGTGTGCCGACACTTTAGCAAGGTTAGGTCCTATGGTCCTTCTGGGGGTTCACGAGTTTGTCTCTTCCTCTAGTGAGGTACACCGATATTTGTTAAGAGATTTTCGGGATTTGACCTGGGGTCTGATTTTTCGTCCGTCTTGTAACCAAAAAAAGAAAAAGAAAAAGAAAAAAAAAAAAAAAAACTTGATAGATTGGGCACTTCCAAGGGCTAATTCATTTTCTATATTATTTATTTATTTTTTTAAAAAAATATTTTGTATTTTAATTTTTAGATCATTTATTTATTTTGCTTAGCTAGTAAAGAAACGGCGAATGCTGGGGCTTTTGGCAGTAAAGAGATTATTTAATGGGCCAGACCCAATAATCTCAACTCAACCTCAGCACTAATTTAGATCGAACCAACTTAGTCCGATGCCGGCACCGATTGTTTTTAAGCAAGGTCTCAAATTCCTCGAAAGAGTTTTTCCTCTTAAAAACCTAATTCAACTCTAACTAAATTTAGTCAAATTCATTATAATTATCAAAAACCAATAGTTAAAAAAAAAAATAATAATTTAGATCGGAAAACCAAAGGGGGTCAGCTAATTAGTAGTGGGGTTTGGGCCCTGTCTTATTTTACAATGTGGGCCAGGTTAACTTATTGGTTTGGGTTCAATGGGCCAGAGAATGCTATAATTGACTTCCCAATGGAGTAGCAAATGAGAATGGGACCATGTGTTGAAAATCTTGTAGAGGCAGCTATCATGCTATCATTCAAGTGCTCGGAATACTTGGATGTGTAACAGGCAATGTATTCACAATATTTTTATTTGATTAGGCGGAAGGCTCGTAGGTATAGGAGCATACAATAGAGCAAGTTCTACCAACGACCCGTGGATCTAATAACAGGATACTAAACTTCCTTAATTAAAATTTTGAATGGACGCAAGAGAGACGGCCTCTAAATTGGATCTCATAACTGCTTGAACCAGATTAATCAGATTTTCAAACACCAATAGTCAAATAATAAAAAAAAAAAAACAGTTATAATTTGGTGATGAATAATGTTTCCTTATTCAATTTTTTTTGATACATAGGACAGTACGAACTTAGAACCTTTATAAGGGGAGGGTGGATGTTGTAAGTTTAACTATAGGTCATTCAAATTTCTTTGTTGCACTACAACAATGGCAGTACCATCTAAAACTAGATCAATGAAGTAAATTGAAAGTAAAATACTAAAATGGTAGAACTAGACACCATTACGATTGGAAGAGCCTTTGTCAGTCTCGTCCTACGGAAAAGACTACAAAAGGTGCAAATTGGGTTGGGCATGAGCGTAAGAAGCCGACCGGTGGGCACATTGGAAAGATGAAACAGACTTTGATATGATGATTGGGTGTGCATCAGGTTTCTTAAATGTGGCTTTGATTTAGGTATGAGCTAGTTGCTGTGTCTATGTCGTTGACTACTTTTTTCACTCCTCCCTCACAATCAAGCTTTTTAAGTTTGTTGAGTCATATTCTCTCTTTTTTTTTTTTAATCGAATCATACTCTAATTAATTTGATTCGAACATTTACTAAACTTTATTTCAGGGCAATTCTCCTAATATATGTCCGTTGGTATTGAGTCATCTTCTCCTGTCTTTTTGTTGTTTAATTAAACATGATTCCATGCTTCTTGTTTAGTTTTGGACTTCTCAATATTTTATATTTTTAAATTCACAATTTATGTTATAAGTATAATGTTTCTCATTTCATACTGTGATATTACTATTAGGGTAAAAGACAATTTCGACCATTAAACTATTAATTAAGATTTTACTATCTACATATGATGCGTAAATTCATGTGAAAGTTCATGATTGGTTTATATTGGGTAAGAAAATAAAATACAAAAAAGATTAACTAAGGCTGCAATTCTATTTGGCAGAGTGCTAGAAACCCTATCTGATCTGCCATGAAGACAATCCAAAATAGGGTGGAGGTCACAACAATCCCTGAGTGAATTTAGTAAAGGCGAAAGAACACTTCACTCTTTGTTGACCACGCGATTGTGTTCTGAGTGACTCAAAGCTGTCGTAATTAAATTTTGCTAAAATGTGAAAATATATATATTTTTTATTTACTAAAAATATTGTCATAGAATGATTACATTAACTTCGTTGAAAATCTGAGAACAATTTTATAATATATAATTCTCATTATAGTAGGAATCATGTATTTTCAACATTCTTAATTAAGAGAGAAAGAGAGAATTATGACTACTAAATTATTCTTTTTGATCATTCAACACAATCTTGTACATGAAAAAGCACAACACTATACTTTTTGGGCCAGTGGTCCAAGAGTACATTTGACACAGCTATAGGTTTAACTGTAAAAACCGCTAGTTAGGTAATGTGATTCTCCATGATTGAAAGTTGGAAAACCAACAAAGGGAAAAGAGTAAAGAGGTAAGGAATCTAGTCCAACCTTTGCTTTCTTTTTTCTTTTTTAATTTTGATTATTTTTTCTTTTTTTTTTTTTAATTTTAAAGAACTAGAGAACTCATCATTGATGACGAGAAGCTGGGGTGTGAAATAATTCCGTTGAACCTCATCTCAAAGTGTATCAATGATCCCAATTGAACTAAAAGGTTGGGAAATTGAAGAAGCCTTGTGAGACCAATGCTTAATAGATTCGATGGCTATCTATTGATGCTCGTTTGAAAAAAATTCAAATTTGAGATTTGTGTATGGAGAAAATAAGTATCAGACAAGTTTTATTTTTTAAGAGTTTAATCGATTCAAATCAAATTTAGTCAGGATTTAGAGAGGTAATCATCCAGTGGTTTAGTTTATTATTTAAAAAAAAAAAAAAAAAAAAAAAAACAACCTTGTGAGTGAAGCAATTGCTTTGTGGGGAGGGCGTGCCCAACCCTAACAAATCAACTTCCTTCCTTCAAGGGATTGTTAGTTGGGGTTGGTGCCAACTTAATTGGTGATTTGCTTGCTATTTGGGAACATGATTTTATTTGTAACAAGTTTTAATTCTTATGATTGATCAGGTTTTATAAATAAAAGTTAATTTTTTTTAATTATTAATTTATTTATCAAAAATAAAAAATTATTAATTTATTTATCGAAAATCTATTTTAATTTCAATTCATCAAAACAATCTGTATTAAAATAATCATAACTTTGCTAACATCTCAACCAATCAAGCAGTCGTCGCTAAAAATTGCATTAATGCTATTTATTACTAGCAATATTTATTTATTTATTTTACTCCTTTTGTTCTATGAAAGTAGCCATTGTAGGACCAGCTTTGGGTATATTGTCCGACCATTTTTGATAATTTGAGCACATCGAACATGCGATGCAGAAGCAGACAGGACATGATTACTGCAGTTTCTCATTGAAGAGTTGAAGGATTGATTTGCAAGTTATTATTATTACCCTTATGGAAAGTTGTACATAAAAGAGGGAGAAAAATTTTACTTGTGGTGGACCTTTACTAAGTTGAGAAATAAGATTATGAAATATCATTTTGATGACATATGATAATAATATTTTTTTCAGAAAATATATTGTGTTCCCAACAAAAATCTATAAACTTTTGTTTTAATTGAAAAGGTCAGAGAATATATATTATTTTTATAATTGTATTTAAAAAAAAAAAACTAGGAACTCTATACCCAAATTAAATTTAGTTTGAATTGGAACGGAGTCTTATGGTGTAGAATTTTCTATGTCTGTTTTTTTTTATAAATAAAATTCAAATAAAAAAGTTATTGAATCAAATGGATATCAACTAAAACTATTAACTCTAAAAATGAGAATATGTAAAATGATTTTTTTGAATAAATTTTGATTTTCAGTAATTATTTTGATTTTGATTAAATTTAATTTGAGTTAAATTGAATTTAAGGGATCCCATGTTCAAAAATTAGGTTAAGTAACATCTCTTTCTTTTTTTTTATAATAAATTCAGGTTTGAAACCTAGGTAAAATAAAATTAAAAAAAAAATTCCGTAACGGTAAAAAGAATTTAAATATTGATAACCCCATTATCATTTAAAACAAAATCACGACGTGTCCCGTGCTAAATGGAGAAAATTAAAATAAATTTATATTTAATAGGCAGCTCTCATCTGCATCTAGAAACCGGTTTACGTATTAATCATGACTTAGAAGAAAAACCACCAAGCCCACCACGTGCCCCTCTCATTACCATCAACGGAATCCAACAAAGATCCCTCCACTTAACGGCGTTAAAAATATTTCCTCCCTCGTAAATGGAATATCTTGGCCAACCAACGTACAAGGGTAAAAGTGAAATAAAATTTAACAGTGATGCCTCCACCGACGTTAACGGACGTTGGATCCAAAGGCGATTGGACCCAGGACGCAAAAACGTCAAGTTAACGGCGTCAAAGAGCAATCATATATGGCCCGTGCACCGACCCTAATTTTGCACCTCAACACCTTGGGCCCCACATCAACCATCTGTGCTTTCTATCACGTGCGACCATATATATCTCCCTTGATCAGTCACAGGATCTTATGACACGTGGCAAACGTAAGCCAATGTCCTTGACAAGTCCTCTTGTCTCTTTTAATCTTCCTCGAACATGAACTTCAACGTCACGTAACATCTCCCTGTCTTTTAACGTATAAAAACGGATTTATTTTTATTTTATTTTATTTTTAATATGAAAATATAAAATTTAATAAACAAAAATCAAACTTTATAAATTTAAATCATAAATAATTTTTACATCAGAAAGAAATAGTTTTTATTTTAAAAACTAACCGTTAAAGTTAAAAGTTATTAAATTTATATACTATATCCTAAAAATTAAATTAGTTCAACTGTTGCTTAACATCTTTTCTCGTAAATATGTGGGATAGCATCATATATCTTTTGTTACGGACAAAGTTCTTTCCGGTCATCTATGAGATTAATTATACAAAACTTATGTCAAGAGAAAATTGGATGTTCATCGTGTTCATTTTGTTTTGAAGGAGGATAATGGTTGCACTGATATCTTTATCAGATCAGAATTGTTGATCTTCCTTGAGATTTATGAGTTTTCGTGAGATTTATTATTTCTTAAAATATGATATCAGAAATACGATTAAAAAAAAAGGTATTTTCTTGCTTTTACTTGTTAAAAAAAAACGGATAGTACCACGGATTGCCTCATAAGAGCATCTTTGAACTTGATCAAATAAGATTGAATTTTATAATTATTTTGATGAAATGTTAATAAAAAGAAAACCTAATTTTACGTACTAAAATAATAAATCATGTGAAATATAGGATATGATCAAGATAAACATTAGTCAAATCAAACCCTTTTTGGGTACAAGGGACCCAATAAGTTCAATGAGGTGGGATTTTGCTTTTTGGATGGGAACATGAACGATGTAGATTCAAGATCACAAAAGTTGTACATTCAATTGCCAAACAAACGAGTACCCACAAGACTCGTTTGCATTTCGCTTTCTCTGCCAATAAATGTACGGTGGGAGAATCCAATATGTTTTCATGCAAACCCCACCCATAATCCTTGTTGGGAAACCAAATTTATGTTGTGATTTTTTTTTGGGGCAAATATACCAAGAAAATAGATCAAATCAAATCAGTATATTTTTATGAAAATCTTTTTTCAAAGAAAACTATCTCACTTAATAAAATAAAATATTTTATTGATATGATTGTTATTGTTGTTGATCTAAAGAAAACCTAAGCTTGACAACAACAAAAATTGAAATCAAAATTTTTTTTATTAGAATTAAATCAATTACAATATTATAAAATTCTTAATAAATTTTTGCTTTAATTTAAAATGATAAAATAACTTGTATTAATTTTTATCACTCTATCAATTAATTTGATTAGGGAGATCCAAGTATTAAGTATGTAAACCTAAATAATTGCTAAAAATAATACAAATACTTCTTTTTTAATCACAGCCAATTGCTTTGGAAAGACACTGATATTATTATTGTTCATGTGCTGCATACGATACAAGAAGGAAGATGATAGGTGCGGGAGATCATGTAGGTGGATGAATCTATTAAATTTGTTTCTCCGGATTTCGGACCATAGCAGAAGTGGATTCAGGATTTAAGAACAGTTGAGTAAAATACTTGTATGGAATAAAAAAATAATCTTAATGAATCGACTGACGATTTTAGTAAAGATAATATTTTAAGTTAAATAAAAATAATATTATTTGATAAATAAAAATTAATAAAATTATTCATTCATTTCTATATGGTCCCGCCACAGTAGCATAGAACTATGATGCTTGATAAGCTAAGGACCCCACCATTCATTTAGAGGTGGCATGTAAATGTGAACTCTATGCACCAATCACGGATTTGACATGAATCAATTTGGATATAAATTATTGCATTTCATTTGATTTGATCTGGAAGACTCATCTAGCTGGTGAGAGCGAGACTGTCTTACAATTTTGGAACATCTTCATGGATTCCATCTGTTCTTTTTTTTTTTTTTTTTAATGAATTTAGAATCGAACAATGTTATTATTTTCTTCGAACTATACTACATATCTTATTTTTATCGTAAAGTATTTAATTTGAGTTTAACTATTGTTGTTACAATCAATCTATAATTATAATTTTATTAAAATATTAAAAAATTTCAAAATACCCTCTATAACCTAATTTAACATGCATTTTATGATATCATTGGTTGACTTAAATAGTTCATATAATTTTATCTTTTGTGTTGTCTTTTATGAGTTAGATTCTTCGTGGAAACATGGTTAAGGAAATCCAATGTTTGCGCATCCTAAGTGGAAGGCCAAGTGGTCAGATTTAGAGCTGGAGAAGTGGAAAAGTTAGGACCGGTTTTGTACCTAAAAATCCCTTTTCTCCGCCGTTCCCGCCGTTGAAGGCTAAAAGACACAAAACAAAGGCAAAATCAAAGAAGTTTTAAAAACAACCGTAAACCCATCAAACACCACAACCAACACTTCATATCCACAATTACATCACCAACGGACGCTTTATTAACCAAGAACTGAGACTCAAGATTTGAGAATATAAAAAATTAATTTTCTTCGAAAAGGAATCTGACAATAATTCAGATCTAATTAATCAGAATATGGTTTTAAATATCGGTTGACGGACATATTCCCATGGCATCCAAAAAAAAGAAAAAAAGTTACCAAAATATGTTGTCGAGGAGGAAAAATTCACACTCTTGTAGCTTTTCCATGCATCCTTACACCCCCGAGTTAAATCGCAAAAAGTCGAAAAAAATAAAAATTTATATTAAACGACAGAATATTACATGCAAAACAAAAATTATAACATTTAGAAAAAAATGATATTAAAAAAATTAATTTTCCTTAAAATTTCACTTGATAATTTAACGGTTTGTGTCCTGAACACGGTATAAAACAAATATTTTGTGAAGTAGAGTTTATTATAATAAACCTTAATATAATATAGTAGTATTGGTATGGATTGTTCATTTTCAAAATCTTTAATATTAACAGTGAAAAAGAATAATATTAAAGAATATTTATTAATAAATAAATATGTGATTGCCCTCCTTGGCCATTATTTATATATTTGGCAATTCAAATTTATATAAAGTGCTTTTTAAAATTATAAACAAGCGTTGGTTGAAAACATTAAGGAGTAAAGTGACATTGGGTTCCTAAAAAAGGTCACTGGTTAAATTTTAATTCTATCCTTAAAATCATTAAAGTGGAGCTGATTGTGTTGGTTTTTTTTTCTTTTTTTTTTTCGTCTATCGATATTTGTTAATTTAGTTTGAATATTATGAGATCATTGACTCTTTTAAATCTATTTTTCTTTTTATTTTTAAGATTAAAATTTAAAATTTTTAATTAAAAAAATAGTGTATCCCATCCCTCGATGAATTTGATTGTTTGTTGGTTTGTTAACGTAGGAACAAAACGTTCAGAGCAACATAAATCCAAGTTTCATACATACAAGTGGCAAAAACCAGATCACATAAACCAATTGTTCTTTAACTTTTGATGATCACTATGCGTAGAGAGAGAGAGAGAGAGAGAGAGAGAGAGAGAGATGGTGTGAATGGGTGTAAAAGGTTTATGAGTGGGATGGGACATGGGTGCGATTAATGGTTTACACATGGAAAGTCTAATACCTAAAAGAAGAAGAAGAGGATGAATGATGAGAATGAGGCATTTACTGCATCATACCCTAACCTACACGTAAAATTACATTATTACCCTTAATTAGAATTTGTAGTTGACTGGTCAAAATTCCCAAAGATGTCTTTCACCCCGAGGTACCAAAAAAGTAAAACTGAGTAATGCCTCGAAAATGAAAACCTAAATTATCTCGTTGATAAAATGATGTTATGGCGATGGATGGTATAAATTATTAAAATTTTTAATTAAATATTAGATTTAAAATTTAAAAATAAAAAAATTATATCAAAACAATTATTTTACATAAAATCTCTATAAATATTTAAATTAAATTAATTAAAATATAAATTTAAATATAGTTTTCCCTGCATACCCCTTGCGGGGCAGAAATTTGCCCCCGACCCCCACGCCGGAATTTTACCTGTCCTACTCCCACACAGTTCTCCATCGACTTTTTAAAAAAATTGAAGAAAAAACTATATGATAAATAATATGAATTAAATTACTAAACATTAAATCCTGTAAACTTAAAAATAATTTATCATTTTAAATCACATGTCATCCAATATCATCTGAAATAATTAAAATCCTTTGATAAGAAAATAGTTTTAAAATAATGCTAGTTGGACAGATCTCTTGAACAAAAATAATTTAAAATTTATTTTAATAGAAAATTAATTAAAATTTTAAACTAGAATTACAGATTTTACCCGCCACTGGAGAAAGTTTAACCAAGAAAAAGAAAAAGACCCGCGAAAATGGCTGTCATTAGATTCTATAAACGCGTGCTAAACACTCTCTGCCACTAAAATCACATTCTCAGAGCTGATCAAAGTATGTCAAATTTTACAATTTGAACATTTCTCTTTTCCTTTTCTGCTTGTCAGGACTAGAGTTTACTATTAATTTCCCCTCTCTCTCTCTCTCTCATTTTTTATTTTTCTAAAATTTGAGCTCAATGTCACGCAGAGATGACTCACTAGACACGTAAATAAATTATTTGTCTATATATATAAATTAACATTATATTCGCTGGCTGTGTTCAGACTTCACCGGTGTGTGTGTTGTAGTCCAAAGTAGTGTGGACACTCCTGCTCTCCAACACTAACTCGCGCCATACTCAAAATCTCACCCCAAATCTCTTCTCTTTCTTCTCTCTCTCTCTATAGAATTTTTGAAGAAGAGAGAGAGTGTGTTGTGTTGTGTTGTGTTGTGTTGTGGGTTGATTGAAGTGAAGCATGGAAACTAGCTCAGTTTCCAAGCTGCTGCTTTCATTGCTGTGCTTGTACATGTATGTGCAACAGATGCAGTGTAGTGTGAGTTATGATCGAAAAGCTATTACAATTAATGGGCAGAGGAGAATCCTCGTCTCTGGCTCTATTCACTACCCAAGAAGCACTCCTGAAGTAAGCAAGCCAAATCATCCCGTTTCCATTTTTCCTCATCTGGGTTTTGTCAAAAACATGATTTTGATTTCTGGGTTCTTGTTTATTTTACTGTTAAAAATGTGTGTAGATGTGGGAGGATCTGATAATGAAGGCTAAAGATGGAGGTCTCGATGTTGTTGACACCTATGTTTTTTGGAATGCGCATGAGCCTTCTCCTGGCAATGTATGCCTGTACTTAAATTCTCTTCATTTTATAACTTGTTTCTCAAATTTTCCCTTAAATTCATGTTTGATTTCACTTGTTTGACGGTGTCGGTGGTGTGGTGGTTGGTGGGTGTGCAGTATAATTTCGAAGGAAGGTATGATTTGGTCAGATTCTTAAGGACTGTACAGAAAGCTGGGCTTTATGCTCATCTCCGCATTGGACCTTATGTTTGTGCTGAATGGAATTTTGGGTATTGTCTTTAATTTTTCCCCGTCTCAGAAATTTTACAGATCTCAAACTAGTTTTCCTCCCAACCTCACCCTCTCTCTCTCTCTCTCTCTCTCGGTTAGTTAATTGGATCCTGTATCATTTATGGTGCAGGGGATTTCCTGTTTGGCTTAAGTATGTTCCTGGAATCAGCTTCCGAACAGATAATGAGCCTTTCAAGGTTTCCTAAATTACTTCTTTCTGTTTGCAATTTAATCTAAATTATGATAAATAAAAATTCCAAAAAAATAATTACAAGAATTTCGGAATGACTGCCTATTCTACTGCAGCGGGCAATGCAAGGATTTACAGAAAAGATTGTCAGTTTAATGAAGAGTGAAAATCTGTTCCGGTCCCAGGGTGGGCCTATAATCCTTTCTCAGGTATAATGAATCTTTGTTTATGTCACCTTAATTTTTAATAGATAGTCATTAATGTTTAAAATATCATGAAAAATGTTACAGATTGAGAATGAGTACGGGCCACAAGGCAAGACATTGGGTAACGCTGGCCATCAATACATGACCTGGGCCGCAAATATGGCGGTCGGACTAGGGACTGGTGTCCCATGGGTGATGTGCAAGGAAGAAGATGCTCCAGATCCAGTGGTGAGCAATGCCGCTTAGTTTTTCCATCATCTTATTGTTTTTGTTCACACTGAGACATGTACAAACATACATAGTCAAACTATTGTTAAGTGTTTGTTGGTACATGCCGGTAACAGATAAACACATGCAATGGTTTCTATTGTGACAATTTCTCTCCTAACAAGCCCTACAAACCCACCATTTGGACTGAAGCTTGGAGTGGTTGGTATGTATGGACGTGATTTCTTTTCGCTAGTTTGTCTGCATTTGGGAACTTGTTCTGAATTGCTCATTTTATGTTTGTTTGTTTCTCAAAATGTGGAAGGTTTACAGAGTTTGGTGGCCCAATTCACCAGAGGCCGGTTCAGGATCTGGCGTTTGCTGTAGCTAAGTTCATTCAGAAAGGAGGATCATTTGTAAATTACTACATGGTAAGTCTTATGATATGCTACCAATTCTACCAAATATGAGCGTGTTTCTTTCTTGTTCATGCTATATATATATATACTTTGGACATGACACGATACAACTCCTAGTAAGTTAAATAGTGTAACATTTTTTATAACTTTATCACGTTGCCATGTCTGAGTCTTGATCTTTGTTTCTGTACCCATCCTTCAAAGGTGTTATGATATATTTGTTTTTGGTTGGGCCATTGGTATATTGACCTACTTGTTATGGCCTTTGAAACAGTATCATGGAGGGACCAATTTCGGCCGTTCTGCTGGGGGACCCTTCATTACTACTAGCTATGACTATGATGCTCCAATCGATGAATATGGTAAGAATTCAAAATTTTATGGTTAATTGAAATATCAATTTTTTTTTGTAAATCTCGAAATCCAAAAAGTGGTTCATTGCATCATTGGAATGGGCACCAAACACTTGGCCGCTTCAGATCTGGCATGGTCATGGGCCAGTGGTGAAACGGCTCTCTTGCCTGCAATGCTAAATGTTTGACAGACTTAATTTACCATGTGCTTGGAGATGACTTTGTAGCTATGTAGCACTACACTTCTAGAACTGACTATGTCTGTGTCATGTTTGTGGTGAACATGGTTCTTAGACACCAATGATTTATAACTTATAATAGTTCTTAATTTTTATAATTTCATCATGCCATCGTGACTGTTATCTTGTTTTGCCCTTTATCTCTTATTCATGTCTGTGCTTCATAGGTTTGTAGTTAACTACTACTAAGCTTTGGTTGATAGGTTTAGTCAGGCAACCAAAATATGGTCATCTGAAGGAGCTTCACAAGGCTATTAAGCTATGCGAGCTAGCTTTAGTCTCAGCTGACCCTATTGTTAGTTCATTAGGGCCCTTTCAACAGGTTTGGCTCTCTCTATTTCCATGCCCTTTATTTGGATGTTGAGCTGCACAGAGTTATTCCCTGAGTCTAGCTTTGCATTTCAGGCCCACGTTTATTCTGCTGAGTCTGGAGAATGTGCAGCTTTTCTCTCAAACTACGACACAAAGTCCACCTCCAGAGTGATGTTCAATAACATGCACTATAACTTACCTCCTTGGTCTATCAGCATTCTTCCTGATTGCAGAAATGTCGTCTTTAACACTGCCAAGGTTGGAGTTCAAACATCAAAGATGGAAATGTTGCCAAGCAACACTGCAATGTTTTCATGGGAGTCTTACAATGAAGATCTTACAGCTTTAGACGACAGCTCGACATTCACTGCTCAAGGTCTTCTAGAGCAGATAAATGTAACAAGAGATACCAGTGATTACCTATGGTACAGAACTGGGTAAGATTTCACATTCTTAAAAACGTGCTGCTAGGTTCTCTGGTAAACATCTTAATAAACATAACATTTTCATTTTCGATGGTGTCTGTTGTTCATTTTACAGTGTGGATATTAGTTCGTCCGAATCCTTCTTGCGGAATGGTCAACTACCAACTCTTGTAGTTGAATCTACGGGCCATGCTGTTCATGTCTTTATCAATGGCGAGCTCTCTGGTACACTGATTATGAATTATTATTATTATTTTTTCCCCTCCTATCTATTTTAGTTGCAACAATAATTGAATTCCATCCAAAAATTGTTGCAGGATCTGCCTCTGGAACTAGGGAGAACAGAAGATTCGTGTATACTGGAAAGGTCAACCTACGTGCCGGAACAAACAGGATTGCATTGTTGAGTGTGGCTGTTGGCTTGCCAGTTAGTTCTTCATCATCTTCTTTTTTACTAATACTTACAATTTATGATAAGCTTTCAGTGGCTTAGTGCATATTACACCCACCCTCCCCCTAGGCTTAGTACATATTACACACACCCTCCCCCTACCCCCGCAAGACGGGGAGCACTTTGTGCACGGGATGAACTTTTTGGTTTAGTGCATATTACTGTGTAAAATCTCTCTAGTATTGATTTCATCTTTGTTCAAAGTGAGTGATATATCTGATTTTGTTTGCTGTTGAAGAACATCGGAGGACATTTTGAGACCTGGAACACAGGAATCCTAGGTCCAGTTGCACTACAAGGACTTGACCAAGGAAAATGGGATCTATCCTGGCAGAAGTGGACCTACCAGGTTCAAAACCCCTAGCTCTCCAATATTTACTGTGCATATTATGCTACAAAGAAGTTGTCTCACAATTTTCTCCTTCTACAGGTTGGTCTTAAAGGAGAGGCAATGAATCTTGTTTCTCCCAACAGTATTTCTTCAGTTGAATGGATGCAGGGTTCCTTAGCTGTGCAGACGCAGCAGCCACTGACATGGCATAAGGTATAAGACCAGTGATTCTTAGATTGGCTCGCTAAGGTTATGAGCCTCTGGATTGTAGATTAAGAAGTGTGTAATGAACTTTCGCAGGCTTATTTTAATGCTCCTGATGGAGATGAGCCATTGGCTTTGGACATGGGAAGTATGGGGAAAGGTCAAGTATGGATCAACGGGCAAAGTATTGGAAGATACTGGACAGCATATGCTTCTGGCAATTGTAATGGGTGCAGTTACACGGGGACATTTAGGCCGCCAAAATGTCAACTTGGATGTGGTCAACCAACCCAGAGATGGTAACTACGATTCTGTTTTGTGCGTTTTGGGAGTCTTAATGAGTCTTTGATTCTCATAATAGCCTAAAATGAGTTTTGTTTTCAGGTACCATGTACCCCGCTCTTGGTTACAGCAAGGTCAGAATTTGCTTGTAATTTTTGAGGAACTTGGAGGAGATCCTTCAAGGATTTCACTTGTGAAGAAATCCGTGTCTGGTATTTGTGCTGAAGTCACTGAATATCACCCAATGATCAAGAATTGGAATATTGAGAGCTATGGGAAACCAGAAGAGTTCCGTAGGCCTAAGGTTCACCTACGTTGTGCTCATGACCAAGTTATTTCTTCAATCAAATTCGCAAGTTTTGGAACTCCTTCAGGTACTTGTGGGAGTTATCAGCAAGGAACTTGCCATGCTCCATCCTCATATGCTATCTTAGAAAAGGTACTGATTGAAGATCCTTCTACCTTGGCCCTGTGATTAAGATGACCTTTCTAACGTGTTTTATCTTTGCTCTTTGAACTTTATACAGAAATGTATAGGACAAAGGAGGTGCTCTGTGACCATATCAAACAGTAACTTTGGGCAAGACCCTTGCCCTAATGTGTTGAAACGTTTATCAGTTGAGGCCGTGTGTTCCCCTTTACGAGGTTAATGGCATTGTGCAGCATATAATGCATCTAATTACTTACTATACATTGGAAGCAAGAGAAGCAACTGAGAAGAATAAAGGAAAAAGCACAGGTAAAAGGTATTCTAGTTAGATTGGTGTAACATTATATTTATTTAGGTGTTTGTTTGGTGCCAAAGGCAGTTCGGTGTCTGTACATTTAGTGATTCTTGGGAAGATAGTTTTTAGATTTTCTATTTTTCATTTTCCTGGGTTCTGCATTGAGGACCCTTACGTTGGATTTCGATTTCTGGCACTCAGCCTTTAACCAGAAAAGGGTACTGGGAAATGAATTCCTTTTTATTGTTTTTTAAGGGTTGAAGTTGTTTGCAGAAATCTGTGTGATTTCATGTGTTTGTTGTACTATGGAGGGAAAACTAATCCTCCACCACGTTTGATGTCCTAGGAATGGATCCTGGTATCATCAATGTTGTTTCATTGTGCAGTTTCTGGTGAAATTGGGAAGTCTTATTTTCTGTCCAATGATTCTTACTGGTAACTTAACAGCCTTTTGTTTCTAATCTGCCTTCTTGCTGGACTCAAATCAAACGATCTTCAGAACTAAAAATTAAGTAGCTCAAGCTCCGCTCTTAATGTCAAAAAAGAGCTTGATGTTGAGCTCAGCTACAGATGCGTTAACCCTTTACTCGAAATGATAAAGGGCGATTCTCTTTGTTGCTTGATTCTGTTCAATGCTTGTCTACCAATTACAACGTACGTAAATCAGAGCCATTTTTTTCTGCATGTATTGACTTTGTATGGTGTTGATTTCACATCTCACAAACTAATGATGCCTAAGCCTCGCTCTTCGCAATTTTCCAATTATCAAACCTAAGGCAAGGTCATCCCCTAGCAGCTTATCACCTCCAAGCCACAACCCCACACATGACAACGAGCATTGTAAAGGCAAATTGATCCCACCCAAAATACCAACACCAAGGGTGAATCCGACTCTCAACTTTTCTAGGTTCTGGGTTTCTTGTAAACAGAACAAGACCGGGAATAAACCATAAACCCTCCAATAGTAGAATGCTAACACACTTGGTTTACAAGTAATGCTCTATGAACTAAATGAGTCATAGATCAAATGAATAAAAACCCATTTGAAAATACTCCATGAAAAAAAAATTAGAAATTTTCAAATTTGAATAAAAGAAAAAAGTTTTATATTCTTGGTTTAACCGTCAGTTTTCTATTCTCAAGCAGACAAACTTAAACCGAGTTAATTTTCACAGAAATGTGATACACATTTCTGGCAAATTTATCCAACCCAACCGAAGCACCGGGCAACACAACAAGGGGAGGCTCTCTGTCAATGTAAAGAAAACGACATTATTCTTTCTTAATCTTTATGCTTTATCACCTGCACTTAAACTCGTCAATTTATCGGAACATCAATCTAGTGAAATAAAAGGTTAGATTTTTTGACCAAATGTTGAATTCAAAACTTGAAAATGAAAAATACTAAGTTAAGAGAATCAATTCCTGCACACACTTGAATTGAATTAGTTGTAATATGGTTTTGGCTACCCATGGTGGAAACAAAAAAAAAAAAAAAATTCGCCACTTTTGACCCCATTTTCTTTGAATCAATTCCCCAGAAAAAACATGATCCTGATAACCTACCTTATCATGATGGGGACTACTCCGTTCCATGCCAACATAAAGAACATGCTATTTAGGTTTAGCATACATTCATACACACCACAGAAACATGTACTGCAAAATGTCGAAAAATCATAAACCCCAGAACAAACATAGAAGTAAATTATGTTTTTACAACATATGACCAAGTTTAGGGAAACTGAAAACATGAGGTAGTTTTATATAAAGAGGTTCAAATGATTGCAGCATATAAGATCCATAGCCTCTCCTCCTTAAGAACTTGAAGGAAGTAAATCTTTTATTAAACTGCAGAGACATACTTCTCAATGGTCTTCTGCAACTCCTCTTTCTTAGCTCCGACCACCTTCTCCACCTGCTTCCCTTGCTTAAGGAACAAAAAAGTCGGCATGGCCTCCACATGCCACTCTTCAGCAACCGTCTGCAACAATGATTTTTTGATAGCCAGTTAACCTAGAGTTCACTAATCATATAAACAAATTCATCATGAGCAGTTTTAAAATTTTTAAGAACAAGTTTAATACCTTCAGCTCATCGACGTCCACCTTAAGGAATGCGACATCAATGAATTTCTTAGCCAGCTCTACAAAAAAGGGTCCGATGAATTGGCATGGACCACACCAGGAAGCAGTAAAATCAATAACCACCTGCAATTTCACAGCAAAGTATCCATGTGTGTGTGTGAGAGAGAGAGAGAGGATTTCTGATGGAAAATTATAATGATCACTATTCCCCAAAGGTAGAAATGTCCAGTTTTCAAGATTGGTTTTATGATGCAAACTAGATGTAAGCATACAAAGTTTTCTTAAGATAAAACTAGATGTTTCAAGGTTGTAAAGAACAAACAGAATTCAACAATTTACTCCTCTTGCCAATCAAAACCAAGTAATGGGCAGTAAATAAAGACCTTGACAAAGAGAGATACTTCACAAATTAAGGTCTACATCATCCTTTATGCACATGGTCAAAATCGAGAGGAAAATACACATACACACCCTCTCTCACTCTATGTCTCTGTCTGTCTGAGGAAGGGTCATTTTTTAGCAGGTTTAACGCCTCCTCTATTCTGTTATAAGACAGAATTTGACAAACTTTGCCCATCTGTCAATCAAAGTCAGCAGAGTAAAAGAAGCTAATATTGTCCCCAGTTGTTGAAAATCGTCATCATTTTCTATGAAATGTCATTTTTGGTCATTATAAGCATCAGTCACCAATTAGTCTATGCTAGTCAGAAGATGCTTCCTTAGTAATCAAAACCAATCACCGTAGGTGCAAGAAAAAATTGCTTGTTATGAAACCTCAACACATCTTTGTTTTTCCCCTTATTCTACGAGAGCAATGCTGTTTATAAGAGGGAGGCCAGGTGTGAGGGCTCAAATCCTCCCGATTAGAGCAAGGGATGAGCCCCCCCCCCCTCTTATATACATATGACCGTTGTCTTGACACGTCTTACTCTATGAACAAAGTGTGAACATACAAATGGAAAGACATAAGCAGCCAAAACGAATGACTAAGACCTCAAAACAATTTTCATATCCTGAAAACCAACATTAGGACATCCCATCTCTGTCCCGCTTCCAAATTAAGAAAATAATTAAATAACTATAATTTTAGACAAAATTAATATTAATTAACTAAATTATCCCTTAAAAGTCAAATCTATCATATGCTATAATTCTGCAAAATAAGAGTAAAGTTGAGAAAAAAAAAAAGAAAAATCAATGCTTTCTTGATTTTTAACAATGACACTATAAAAAAAAAAAAAAAATTACGTAGACACTAGAAATGAAACCGAGTGACCCTCCATCCTTTACTCCATAACCTGAACTACATAACCAAACCACAGTAAAATATGATAAATCACTTACACGAATGAAAACGTACCCATCAAACGGTCCCATCATTTACTCATACAAACAACGTTTTTCAAGTAAGCACCAAACGTCGTACATCAATCTTAAACTATAACCAAAAACAAAAGTCAAGAGATTTCAGAAAAATGTCACAATCACGCTACAGAGTAAACCCCCCTTTCTTTTTTCTTCTAATAGGAAATTTAAACCAAATTGGACAAAATTAAAAGCAATCAAAACATACCCCTTTGAGGAATCATAGTTTTAATCATGTTCTAGGCCGACCCAGAATATAATCAAACGTTCAGAATATAAATCAGACATTATAATTAAAAAAAAAATAGAGGATAGCAAGTACCAGTTTGTTGGGATCTTCGACGTGCTTCCTGAAATGTTCATTCCAGACATCAATGGTGTGGCAACTGATAACTTGTCCACTCTCTGCCGCCATCTCTCTCTCTCTCTCGATTTTTTGGTTTTTGATACTTCCGATAACACGACCGAGAAATCTAGATGTCTCCACTCCTTATATAACCGATGTAATGAGGTTTATGTGTACTAAAATGGGTATAAGGTTGAATTTAATTACGAGTTTGCCACTTCGAATTATTCCCTTGATGCGTGAAGTATGCAGGATGAGATCAGCCTAGTCATTAATTGAGGTTAATTTTGACATTGAATGGTAAGTTTTACATGAGACCTTGGATTTGACCGTCGGATGAAGTGATCTGGTTTCGTCCAAGGTTGATGGGCGCTTTTTGCGTGGGAATTTTTTATGCAGCAATTGCTCCGCTTTTCTTGTTTATGGCCAATCAAATATCTTTGCCAATTATAAAAATTTTCAAAATTAATTTTTCATATAATTACTAAATAAGAAGAGTTATCATTAAAATTTAAATCTATTTTACTAAGAAAATCTCATACACAATTATATATTACGTCTACTTGTATATAAACTCGAAAATTTAATCACCCGTGAATACAAAAAATGATTTGACTATGATTCAAAATCTCTAGAAACGAAGAGATTCGTAATAGATTGAAAGTTAATTTAATTATAGGTAACATACGGGAGTGTCATTTGAAGTGTTTTAGATATATGTAAAGAAGATTTAAAAACGTATCGATTAGAAGGATTGATAATTTAATTATAGGAGATTTAGTAAAACGTAGAAATAGATCTTTGAAAACTTGGATACAAATTATTCGTAAAAATATGATAGTTAAATACTTAGATGAGGTGATAGTTTTGGATAGAAATGAGTGGCGTAGGAGAATCCATACAAACTAAGTTATTTTTTAATCTTTTCTATATTTATCTCTCAAATGATCGATATCAATTATTGGGATCAAAATTCAAATTGTTATTGTTGTATGATTCAAAATTTAAGGAGGAGAATAGTTAAAAAAAATATATGAATAGTGAAAAATAATGGGGATGTTTGAAAAATATGGATGAAATGAAGCCTTCAACCGGGTCACAATAGCCTTTTTATTTGTTTTAGCTTTTTGGATTTATAAATAATTTATAGTTAACTAATTTAGTTTGAAGGAATCCAATTTAAAGGGTGCATCACTCTTTATTTTTCTTCACTCATAAGATGATGATGGAGAAATAAATGGAGAAGTTCTCATCGTCTCCTCAACTCCCCCTCCATCGCCCTCTTTCAGTACACTTGACATTGATTGGCCATAAACATTGATTTTTCTTTGCTTAATCAGCGTCTCATATGTGGAGAAATCGACCTAGAAAAATTTTTGGCGTAGATAATTCAATGTAGAAAATTCTTTGATCAAAATGACATTTTTTCTTCTCTTCTTAATTTATCTCTTTTCAATTCTTGATCTAAGTTTGATGTTGATAATTTTATCTACCAACAAAATTTCAGAATTCAATTCTTAGCATCTCCTTGAGCCTATTTTTCGGTTTAGGTACTCTTCTTCACTTTTTCTTTTCAATTCATGATCAGTTACTTGATTCTCGGATCAAATCTTAATTTCAAAATTCAACAAAAAATTCTTGATCAAAATTGCATTTTTTCTTCCTTCTTAATCCGTAACTTTTCAATCCTTGATCAAAATCTGTAATTATTGGATGTTGATAATTCAATACAGAAAATTCTTGATCAGAATGATATTTCTTCTTCCCTTCTTAGTTTGTCTCTTTTCAATTCTTGACCTAAGTTTGCAATTATTAGATGTTGATAATTTCATCTACCAGCAAAATTTCACTGACCACATTAATTTAGGTGAACTCTATAGCTTGACAGAGATAGCAAAGTGAAATGATATTCTGGCTATTGCTAAGCCAATTTTCAAATGAAAAGTTAATTTGAAAATTTTAATTTTGTTTTATTTAAAAAATTGATGGAAAATGGCATGCGGGGTTTTCTCACATAAGTGCTTAATTTATTTTTTTATTTTAATTTTTTTAAATGTATATATATATCATTATGATTTTAAGTTAAATTTAAAAATTTATTTCTAATTTTTTAATAAAAATATAACAGTTACAACAAAAAAACCCCTTCCCCAAGCATTTCTATTTTTCTTCCACCCATGATTATAATTAAAGGGTGCATCACTCTTTATTTTTCTCCACTCATAAGATGATGATGGAGAAAGAAATGAAGAAGTTCTCAACGTCTCCTCAACTCCCCCTCCATCACCCTCTTTCAGCACCGATCAAAGACAGATTTTTCTTCACTTTCTCAGCGTCTCATACACAGAGAAATCCACAACTTCTTAGCGTCTCCTTGAGCCTATTTTTTCGGCTTAGGTACTCTTCTTCACTTTCTCTTTTCGATTCTTGATCAATTACTTGATTCTCTTTGATAGTAGATCAAACCCTAATTTCAAAATTCAACACAGAAAATTCTTGATCAAAATCACATTTCTTTTTCCCTTCTTAATCCGTCACTTTTCAATTCTTGACCAAAATCTGTGATTATTGGGTGTTGATAATTCAACGCAAAAAATTCTTGATCAAAATGATATTTTTTCTTTCCTTCTTAATTCGTCACTTTTCAATTCTTAACCAAAATCTGCGATTATTGGGTATTGATAATTCAATTGGGTGTTGACAATTCAATGCAGAAAATTCTTGATCAAAATGACATTTCTTCTTCCCTTCTTAATTTGTCTCTTTTCAATTCTTGACCTAACTTTGCAATTATTGGATGTTGATAATTTCATCTACCAATAAAATTTCAGAATTCAATTCTTAGCATTTCCTTGAGCCTATTTTTTCAGCTTAGGTACTCTTATTCACTTTCTCTTTTCAATTCTTTCAATTAATTGATTCTCTTCACTAGCGGATCAAACCCTAATTTTAGAATTCAACACAGAAATTTCTTAATCAAAATCGCATTTCTTCTTCTCATATTAATCCATCACTTTTCAATTCTTGATCAAAATCTGTGATTATTGGGTGTTGATAATTCAATGCGAAAAATTCTTGATCAAAATGACATTTCTTCTTCCCTTCTTAATCTGTCACTTTTCAATTCTTGATCAAAATCTGCGATTATTGGGTATTGACAATTCAACGCAGAAAATTCTTGATCAAAATGGCATTTCTTTTTCCCTTCTTAATTTGTCACTTTTCAATTTTTGACCGGAGTTTGTAATTATTGGATGTTGATAATTCATCTACCAACAAAATTTCATTGAATAGTCCTTGTCCAACAACATAATTGAACTTTTTCCTTCCTTCCTTTTTAATTGAAATCTTGATTCTTTCTTCACAATATTATTGAACTTTGGTGCTTTGAATACAATCAAATTATTATTTTTAACTTTGCATAAAAACTCTATCTACCCTATAATTTTTTGATCTGAGTCACTACCATTTAGATATGCACTCTTAAACCGATCCCGAATGTGAATGCTGTCATCGAGCACTCATACAATATAAACCTTCCCATGGTCTAATTTAGTTTCTTATTTTCTAATATAGGATATCAAACACATTATTGTGTTCCTTCCTTGGATTGACCAAGAGGGTAGTGGCAGAGCCACATGTAAATGAGGGTGGGCAATTGCACCCTCTTAATTTTTTATTTTCTAAAATTCAATTAAAAAAAATAATTTTTTTGATATTAGACTATATTTTTACATAAAATTTTAATAATGATAGCGCGTATATGTTTTGTTTACAACTCTTTTAATTTTTTGCATCCCCTAACTCTAGGTCCTAGCTTCACCATTGCAAGAGAGTGTTTAGGATTGATTATAAGTTGATCAAACAAACCTATAGGACAAAATTAAAATTATAACTATTTGGTAATTAAAATTTGTAAAAGTACTTATAAATCTAAAAAATACTTATAAACCAAAAAAATAATAAATTGCTTCTATAATTTTTTTATTTTGGTACTTTTAAACATAACTATAATAAAATAATTTACCCAATAAAAATACATTTTCATCTTTTTATCTTTAACAAAAATTATGATTATACCATATTTTATATTCACTTTGGTTTTTGCTCTATTTTATATAGTTTATAAACATTCATTTTATCAAACAATTAACTATTTTTAAGTAATATTTATCTAAATAAATAAAAACTTATTTTTTAAAAAAATTAAAATATGTTTATAAGTTAAAAAGCTATTTAGAAGCACTAAAACTAACAAGCATCGGTGAAGAACTGTCTAAATATCTTTTGAATCAATTACTAAGTTCCATGGGCTCCTTTTTTTTGCTTTTCAAGCCTCAAGTCTCTCACTTGGTGTATGCATTAAAATCTTGGATGTTCATTGCATTTTGCCCTGAAGCAGGTCGAAGACCTGGAGAAGCAGGTGGCAGAAGTTAGAAGAAAATGTGCAGAAATTTCTTCAAGGCTGAAAAGAGGGAAAATGGTGTGAAAAAAGAGAGTGGATGTATGGGAGAAAATTACCCCCCCCCAACACATTTATGTCATCTTTATTCTCTCTCTTTGTGGTGAATGGTTGGGTTTGAAATACTTTCGGTTTATAAATAGAATAGAGTCCAAAGTGGATGGTTAAAAACGATTTTAGAAATTATATAACTTTTGTTTTGCATATAAGAAGTTTTAAAAATTAGAAAATAATTTTAAAATTTTAGTCTGAAATAGAAATTATTTTAAATAAAAATTATTTTCAAACCATTATTTAAACTCAAGATTTAAAAAAAAAAAGGGCCCATCAAGTTTTTTTTTTAAATTATTAAAAATAATTCAATATTAGTTGATTAATAGGTAATTATATTTTTAATTTCAAAATTAATTTTCTGAAGCTTTGGAGAACGACCCGTTTCGCGTGGCTGAGAGTTTGAATGGTGCTTCGGTCAAAACGCACCGACTTAGAAAAAACGCAACGCCTTGTCAAAAAATGTGAAACGATGTCGTTTAGAGGTAAAGAATTTTAGAAACACGCCCCAGCCTAAATGGAACTGCTGACGACTCCGAACTGACTCAGCTCACCGGCGATTCATTCGATCGGCCACAGTAGAGAGAGAGAGAGAGAGATGAGGAAGCGAGACTTGGCAATTTTGATGCTTTCATCTTTCGCGATCTTCTTCTCTCTCCAGGTTCGTAAGCTTTAATCTGATCGCTTTTCAAAACACAAACCACAGTAGTTTCCTAAAACCCTAGAATTGCAATTCGTCGGCTGATTTGTGTTTTTGTTTTTTGTGCAGCATGAAGGTGATTTCTCGTTCAAGGAAGCGTGGTTTCATTTATCCGATGAATATCCGATCAAGTATGAAGCAGAACGTCTTCCCCCTCCTGTTGTTGCTGATTTGAATGGTGATGGGAGGAAAGAAATTCTCGTCGCCACTCACGATGCCAAAATTCAGGTCCTCTCTCTTTCTCTCTCTATTTGTTGAATCTTGATCATATGATCCTGAACAAGCTATACTCATTTTTGTTATCACTTATGTTAGCCTTAGCGTTGTAAGAATTTAGGTATAGAGAAGGAAGTAATGGTAATGCCATGGGTGAAACGAGAAATTTATGTCAAGTGCGACTAAAAATTTTTGTTGGAGGCGAAGTACAACATACATTGCTGTTTATAATTTAAGGGTTATAGGGGGTCGCCAATGCCATTTGGACTGATAATGTCATGTCATGTTGGGTTTTGCTGTTTCTGTCATTGATTTTTTTTCGATCCAGATAGCATTACTTGAGGAAGGTGTATGGCACTTCACATTGCAAAAGGTGTCAAACCTAATACTGAATGAAGTATCACATTGTTTTGATTAGCTAGTTTAACTAAAAGGGGGAAAAAAAGAAGAAAAGATTGTAACTTGAACAGATTAAGAACCCTCATATCAAGTTTTGAGGCACGGTATGCGAATGCCTTTTGAATTTAGCTTGTGAATATCTGAAAGTCAAGGGGCACTATTAATGGTGCTGTTTGGTCTAGAATTTTCTGAGGGCTTCACTGTGACAATATTGGTTACCAGGGGTGAAGCCAAAAATTTTTGGTTAGGATAAGGGGGTAAAATACAACATGCAAGGGCTGTGGGAGTGGTGGCAGGGGTTTTAATTTTAGGAGAACAAACAACATTGGGATTATAAAATTAATTTTTTTTCCTTTAAAATTTCAAGGGGTAGCTGCCTGCTCCTCACCCCTTCTGGTGATTCATGAGGTAGCTGGATATTAACCTTTTTTTTTTAAAAAAAAATGTGTTTAAGACTCCAATTGGAGCTTTATAAAAAATGTACGCTTGATATATGGACAAGCAGTGACATGAAGGGATCACAAGGCCATTTTCACTTAATTAAGCTATTTGTTGCAACTAAAGAAGGTTGTCTATACAGGTAGAAAACTGATGATGCTACTAAGTTATACAACTCTTGATGGCATAATTTTTTTATAGCTTTCTTCAATTTTTTGATACTTCTAAAAAAGTGATAACGTTGTTCACTGCCTCTTACCTGTGCTTGCTTCCAATCTCATTGCCTCTTGTATCCGCTTTGAAGGAAAAAGTTCTTTTGATTTCTTTTCTGCTGAAGTGAAACACAGTCCTTCAGAAATTTAGGTCATCATCGTTTGGGATTGTTTTCCTTTTTCAATTTTAATTTCCATTATTCATTCAAAAAAATTGTATTCCACCTTCCAACAAAATACCACAAGGGGAACTTTTATTGGGCATAACTCATTTTTACGAGTTTCTAGCACAGATTCTGGAGCCTCACAACAGACGTGTGGATGAAGGATTCAGTGAAGCACGTATGATTTCACAAGTAACATTGTTGCCTGACAAAGTTCGGGTATTATCTGGGAGACGTGCTGTAGCCATGGCCACTGGAGTTGTTGATCGCACTTATAAACAGGGACAAGCACAGAAGCAGGTTATTATTGTTGTGACATCTGACTGGTCTGTCATGTGTTTTGATCACAACCTCAAGAAGCTTTGGGAGACAAATCTACAGGTTTGTCAAGTGGATCAATGTGGGGTTCAGTTCTAAGATTTCCAGTATTCAGATCAATTGCAGTCTTGTAATCTCTCTAGAGTTAGTCATTTGTCATTGCAATATGTACCTAACTTGTTCTTGTTTCTTACTTCCGTGTGTTTTGGCAGGATGACTTTCCACATAATGCATACCATAGGGAGGTGGCAATTTCTATAAGCAATTATACCTTGAAGCATGGAGATACTGGATTAGTAATTGTTGGTGGAAGGATGGAAATGCAGCCACATGTATCATCCCTTCCTTTTTCGAATCTGCTATAATTAAATGATATTAATTACTTTGATTGCTTTTTCTTGTTTGTTGTTGGAATAGAATGGGTTAGTAGGATAATTTCATTAAATTCCTTGGGCTCTTAAGAACTCACTCATTTAATCCTTTGTCAAATTAGAAGGAGAATCTTTTATGGCTAATGGTGTCTGCATTCAGTTGCTGAAATACCATCAATTTCCTTGGATATCTGTTGATGTCTGGGAGCACGCTTTCTATTCATTTGTTGTGTGACACATGGTTAAATTTATTGTTGCAGATATCCCTAGATCCTTTTGAAGAAATAGGAATGGCAGCAAAAAATGCTGAGGCCCATAGAAGAAGTGCTAGTGAAAAGGAGGTATGAAGGTGGTTCTGGCCTGTGCATGCTGGATAGCTCCTCTGCTGCTCTTGTTTTTGTCTCTTACTGTTTTACGTGAACAATTTTCTTCTTTATCTCAAACAGGTTATGTATAAGGTAGCATGAGTCTGCAGAGCTGTTGCATGCATGAATAGTTGTCCTAGATGCTCGCACACTTCCTTTCGTCATTTTATCTGTAGGAAAATTTTATTATTTGTACCCAGTGAGTTCGTTAATCTTTTCTCTTTTGGGAGACATTTGAATCTTCCTGGTGATACTTTGGAGTTGAATCTATGAGTTTTAATGCTTCTTGTCCTGTAGAGAACATCTTGTATTTGGATCACTGGATGTGTAAATGTGAAAGGGAGGAAATGGTAGTGCAATCTCAGTTTTTGCCAATAGGTTTTTGATGGCAATCTTACTTGTCTTGTTAAAGTGAAATTTGCCAGCAGTTACAAATGAAAGAAACCCATACCTTTCCCTTGGCTTCACTACATATAACTAATCCTCATTGCATGGTTGCTTCGTATTCCTTTGGTTGTGGGGTGTGAAACATCAGGAATAACATGCTTATGTGATTCTTTTTTTTCTTTTTCAGTGGAGACCTGATTTTGTATTTCTGTTGTTTGAGTAGGCTTCTGAGACTTCTGGAAATGTTGACTTGCGTCATTTTGCATTTTATGCATTTGCTGGTCGAAGTGGTCTTCTTCGATGGGACAGAAAGAAAGAGGTAAACCATTCGAATTATTTATTATTAAACCTGGGATTTCTTTGGTTTCACAAGCTTTCATGCTGAGGAAAATATTCATGTTATTCGCAACTGCTTTTTTTTTTTTGTGAGTTGCATTGTACATTTTAATATAGAAGAATTTAAAATTTAGATTAAAGACTCTTCATTTTTTTTAAAGGAAAAAAAAAAGCTTTTTTTAATCCTTCAACATTTAGATTCGTGGTCCCACTGTCATGCTTGAAGGCAGCAGTAGTGCTCTTTTTTGGTTAAGAATGGGGTTCCTTGTAATATACAATCTTGAATTTTAGACATCTTTAACAAAAATGTCGCTAGGATTAAGCAAATGACACCACTCCAGTAATATTTATCAGTACTCTGTTCTTTGCGGTGCTTGCTTCCAAGTTTCTACAGTTCGGAATTAGTTCTCCTAGATTCTGGAAGATTCAACTTTAGGGTGTTTGCTTGATGTTATTTTCATGCTTAAATGTTGAGTTATGGCTGTTAGTATTACTGCCTTTATGAAAGCCTTATACAGATTTGCCTGTGCTTCGATATGTTGGTGTTAAAGTCAAATCTTCTTTGATTTGCTATGCCTTTTACTCCTACTGACTTCATTCTTGTAATTTAGAACATTCAAACACTCTCCTCAGAGGCATCACAGTTGATACCACAGCATAACTACAAGCTGGATGTGCATGCTCTGAGCACTCGTCATCCTGGAGAGGTAAGCTGAACGATGTTTGTCTTATATTTTTCCTCTTTGTCATGTGTGATATTGCTTCCTAATCAGTAAATCAATCCACCAATCCCTTTCCTTTATCTGAGTGGTGTGACAATAGATTTCATGAATCTGATTGTCTTCATTAGTAAATACCTTTATTGTACCATTGGTTTCCCATATGCATATCCATTATCTAGCATTAGGTTTGCTGGACTTGGGTTTATAGATAACAAAAATGCTTTTAGCTGGACTACTTGTACAAGTTTTACTCCTTATCAAGTGGCCCTTCTCCATTCATAATTTAATGAATCTCAGTGGGATTTTGTTTGGTCAAATTTAACTATGTTTATGTAATTCCCAAAGATAAACTCACCGAATGGTGTAAATTCTAGTTTGAGTGCAGGGAGTTCAGAGAATCTATCCTAGGAGTTATGCCTCATCACTGGGTAAGTACTTTTGCATTCTCAAATATTAGGTGATTTCCTTCCCTGCTTAACAAGAGGTTAGTAATGCTTATAATTCCAAATTTTCAATCAGGATAGGAGGGAGGATACCAGGTTTAAGCTTGCGCATTTTAGGCGACACAAAAGGAAAGCTTTGAAGAAAAGTCCTGGGAAAACAACTAATTATCCATTCCATAAGCCGGAGGAGAACAATCCACCAGGAAAGGACACCTCAAAAAAAATTTCAAACTTGATTGACAAAGCTGCAAATATTGCTAAGTCAGCCAAATCTAAGAAGGTAAGCCTTCCTGCCTATGTTTACCTTAAAGGGCAGAATCTATGTGTTAATTTTTTTCTTGGATGGCATCTATATCGCAATAACTATAAGAATGCTACTAGCATGCATTGCAGCTTTTTGAAAATTAAGACCTGTACCTCATCAGTCTGGTAATTGTTTTTAAAAGGGAATGCAACTTTCATTTTAAATGTTTATTTATGTTTCACAATTTGTGCGATTATCTAATCTAAATGCGTGTGAACGCGGAGTACTATTGGACAACTTATGCTCGGATGACCCCTCTTGATATCTTTTTACTCTGTTGATGCAGCCAATGCCTTACATTCCTACCATAACAAATCACACGCAGCTTTGGTGGGTTCCAAATGTAGTTGTGGCACATCAGAAGGAAGGGATTGAAGCAATTCATTTGGCATCTGGCCGCACTATTTGTAAGGTAGACAGTAAGTGAATTTATCCTGCTAATTCTGAGAAAGTTTTATTAGAAAGCAAAAATTGTTTGTCTTACAGTTTATAGAGTGGCCATGTGGGATATTATAGCAGGCCGGTTTAACTTTAGACATTTGATTAGGAATATCACTGGGGTCTTGAGAACTGCCACTTTCATGAAAATCCATTCTGGTTGTTAAGATCCTGAATTTCTCAGCCAGAAAACTTCTCCAATTACCTGTGAGAATGCAGCATTATCAATCTAGATATTCAGCAAAGAGATCTAGGGATGTAGCTGTAGGCTGAGATGAAAACAATCCAAATCTTTAATAGACCAAAAAATGGCTCTGTCAAAAGACAGGCTGACATTTCAACAGAGAGTTTTTTGCTCTTAGATTTTCATCATCTCATGGTTTAGCTGACATCAGTTTACCATCTTCTAATTCTGGTTGATTGTAAAACTTTAATTCCAATTGTCCCCATGAAAGTTTTTTTGATTTGAAGGATTCTGCTCAATGAAATTTTTTATCTGCACTGTGCACCCCTTTTACCAAATGCAGAATGCTATATGTAACAATGCTGTTTCAAGCTAATTTTCTCTTTTATAGCACTTTGATATCAGCATTTCAGCATTTCCACATTGGGTGCCTAAAGATCCATTTAAAACATTTGAATTTAGTATAATTCTCAAGAATATACTGATTTTTTTAAAAAAAATTCTCTTAAATATTTTTTCCATAAGATGAATCTATAATCTTTTTTTTTTTTAAAAAAAAAAAAAAAACCTTATAGAATTCTCTTCAAAATCTAACACATATATTAAATTTTTTAAGATCTCAAATATAATAATCTAAAAAAGAAATCAAGTTTCTTATTATGTGCAAAGCACATAGATAACTAGTAATTCTAAATGTGTATCTATCTTTATGTCTTCTTGTCATACACTTGTATGCTTGTTCTAAGTAATCTGTCTGGTTTTATTGTTTTCTACCTCTTAATTATGCCATAGGACCCACACGTGCTTGTGTTTATTTAGATTGTTTTTGGGCAGTTCTTCCATTGTTACTGTTAATACATCAAGAGGAGATTTATTATTTGACTTAAACGTTCTTTTTTTTTTTTTTTTTTTTTTTTTTAATATCTAGCTTCATCTTCAAGAAGGTGGTCTCCATGCTGATATCAATGGAGATGGAGTACTTGATCATGTGCAGGTGCCATACTTTTCCCCAGTATATCTTCTATATTAATCTTACCCTCCACCAGCACTTCCATCAAATTTTACATTGGAGGGGGAAAAAAATACTGGCTGTTAACCCTAGCTGTAGGGATACGTGTCCAGTTACCATTTCATTTCAAAAGATTCTTGCAGTTGCCCTTGAAAGCATGCTGTGTCACTGTATAGTACATGATGCATATGCTTGCTCCTCAATAGTGATTGACAAGGATCGGAAGGCACTGAAGGATGGTTTTCTCATCCTTTTTTTTATAAAAAAAAAAAAATAAAATAAAAAAAATTCATTTTCTGCGTCTTTTTGAAATATTCTTTCCATATAAAATGACAACAATAATTTGCCCTTGAATTAGTGATAAGATCCAAGCTAAATTCTACTAGGTAGGACCCATTCATAACTCTGGAATCTATTGACCTTTTCTATATTATTTAATGAGCTTTCCTTTTAGCTTAAAGATAGCAAGCTACTGTTTCTGTAGCAGTTGGTTGAAATGCATTACATTTGGTCTTTGCTCATTGTGTAAAATGTGTATATATATTGCTGGCTTATTCCAATATAAGAGGTGTTCTCACCAAAAAAGTCAAAGTGCCAATAAGGAAAATTAATAATTTAAAAAAACAAAAATTGCCCCCACCTTCGTCCCAAGGTTGTTAAAATCAGAATTATACTTGACTAGTTTCAATGTAAAATTGCATTGAGGTTCTACAAAGCCAGAATAATGGCGAAATTGGATTTCAACATACCATATGGTCCTTTTGAACGTTACCTTCTTCTTTAAATGTAGGTTGTTGGTGGAAATGGTGCCGAACAAACTGTTGTAAGTGGATCCATGGAAGTGCTCCGACCTTGCTGGGCTGTCGCAACCTCAGGTGTACCAGTTCGAGAACAACTTTTTAATGCTTCCATATGTCACCATTCCCATTTTAACTTATTCCAGCATGGAGAGTTTAGGAGCTTTGGCAGAACTCCTGATATAAGTTCACTTGAGGTTGCAACACCCATTCTCATTCCAAGAAATGATGGTCATAGGCATCGCAAGGGCAGCCACGGTGACATTGTTTTCCTTACTAATCGTGGTGAGGTATATAGTTCAATAACCACATTAAGATTATCCTACTGGGATAGTTTTAGTTATCCATGTTCCTTTGTGCGAAAATGCATGCCCTAGTATTGTTTAATTTTGCTGAAAGAGTTGAGCATTCTCAAATTTGATATTTCCTTCAGGTGACATCATACTCTCCCGGGTTGCATGGCCATGATGCTCTTTGGCAATGGCAACTGCTGACTGGTGCTACATGGTCAAACCTTCCATCACCAACAGGGATGATGGAAGGGGGTGTGGTTGTGCCTACACTCAAGGCAATTACGTTGCGTGTCCATGATAATCAGGAGATGATCCTTGCTGCCGGAGATCAAGAGGCCGTGATCTTATCTCCCGGAGGTAGCAGATTAGCAACAGTAGATCTTCCTGCACCTCCCACCCATGCATTAATCTGCAAGGATTTCTCCGGTGATGGTCTCAATGACCTGATCCTGGTGACTTCTAATGGGGTATATGGCTTTGTTCAGACCCGGCAACCTGGTGCTCTCTTTTTCAGCACACTGGTTGGTATTCTCATTGTGGTGATGGCAATCATATTTATCTCCCAACATTTGAACACAAAGGGAGGAAAACCACGTGCCTCAGGAGGCTATCGTTGATGGTAGATGGTTTGTCATAGTTTTCGGTCAACATATGTGTGAAACTTTAATTCTATATCCCGGGTTCAGCAGGCTGTAGTGGATTGTGATCTTCCACAACGAGGTAAAAAGGTAATGGAAAGTTCATTTGGTAGAGATCAAGAACTAAGCTTTTCGGCAAGGAGGTCTTGACAACCTTCAAGCTAATTGTCCTTTCACCTTAAGTCCACCTGTATCATCTGCACAAAATAGATTTTATTTGTAGTTACTTGCTTTACCATATTAAGTAGCCTTTGATGTGGTTCTTGGAAGATTTTGAATTGTAATGTTATAGAAAAACGTTCATAGTTTCTTTTTGCCTCCTTGTTTTTGTTTTAAGTTTTGCCCAAATCTAGTCTCTGAACTTTTGTTATTCTAAAGTTTTGCCCAAATCTAGCCTCTGATTTTGATTGGCATGGTCTCATATTTCCTGCTCAGGGTTTCGTTAGCTTTTATATGAAGGTGATTGAATCATATAATAGGGTAGGGTATTATTCTCAACTGGCTAACACGGTTTTCCCCAGGGGTGTGCAATATTTGATGGTAACCGAATATCTGACTGATTCGAATTAAATTTGAATTCGATTTTTGAATTCGAATCGGTTTTCGGTTAGAATCGAATTCCAAATTTGGTTTTCGGTTCGACTTTTGAATTGAGATTTTTAATACGAATTCGAACCGAAAACTGAATTAGAGTTTTTAATTATTTTATTTTTTATTTATTTTGATTATTTATTATTTATTTTTTTTCTTTTTATGCAAACTTTGATTGGTAATTTTTTTTTTTAAGCAAGCAATAAAATAGTAGTTAAAAAATTCATTGTTTTATCGATTCGAAATTGGTTAAATTGGACTTATATGAAAATTTAGATCTCAAAAATCAAAATCGAATTATTTGATTTATTCGATTCAATTCGAATTCAAACCGAAAATCAAATTTTGAATTTAATCAATATTAAACCAAATTAACTGAACCGAATTAATCGAAGAATTCAAAAACTGAACCGATGAACATCCTTAGTTTTCCCCCTCTTTTTTTGGTAATTAGAGTATCGGTATACGGGTTATCTGATTAATTCGGTTCGAGTATTGTGAAGTCTAATTTATGAGGAGATTCTAATTGGATTCAAGATCTTGATTAAGAGAGTCAAATATCCTAGCACTGAATCCGGAGGATGTTGTTATGGTTTTGCCCAGTTTGCTTCTGCAATTATCTCTGCTGTTAAGCCAGACTGACTTGACACCGTAAATAATGTGCCACCAAGACTCGCCCAAATCATATGTTGTCTCCTCTCTCTGGGCCTAGTGAGGTATTTGTCCACTAAACGGCACATATACAGCCCATTTCCTCAGATAATTAGGCTAAAGAGGACCGCAAACTTCCGGATGCTATATTGTGCTTGATGGACCACTAGGACCTATGCTCGAGCCCATCTCTTTTTCCCAAGTCGGATGGCTTGAGAAGGTGAAAACGGAATAGCATTCCACCACTGATCTTTTTTAAATAAATAAATAAATAAATAAAATTATTGGTATTTGATAATTATATTAGATCTAACTAAAATTGATTCAATCTGGGTTGAACGTTTATGGGACAAAACTCTTTCGTCGCTTGTTTTCTCTATATGACTTGAATCCGAGACGTTGTTTAAGACAAACTATTGTTCAGGACCAACTAGGTGTTGGTCCACCCGACACTCTGATCAAGTAGTGTAGGGCAATTCCTGCTCTTCTGGAGAAAAGAAAAAAGGTGAATAGACTTTCATGCCAAGGCGATTATTTCAATTTTATTTCTTCTGGCTTTATTCTTATTGTATGTAGGGGCCCGGGCAAGAAAGAGGGAGAGAGGCATTAAAGAAAATTGTTCACTTCTTCTCGTGTTAGCCTTTGTCTCAGTCTCTTTTACAGAACCATGTCATTGCATGCAGTAATGATAAAATAATAACTACATTCAAAAAAAGCTGTGACCCATCTTACTCCACTGCCCAAAATATATTTAACTTTTGATATTTGGAATTGGAAGGTTTATTTTTCATATCTATTCATAAAAGTAAGCCACAGTTTATATATCTTTAAAACAGACATATATGTTTAATGTGTATGAAAGTAACCCATACAATGTTGTCATGCATTTCTCGTCTACGTCCTCAACAAACATAGCTTAATATATGTATAACAAATCTGCTTAGTAGTCGAGATTTTAGCTATGTTTTCGGTATTTTATTAAGGATTCTCGGAGGGTAAAATGTTTTAAAATTCTAAATTTTGAAAAAAAACCTTAACAAAAATAAAAATAAAAAGACATGCCATTATTGGTTCCTACAGCATGCAAATAATGGTAGATTAACGTAAGCGCTTTTGTCCAACTTAGGTATCTTAATGTTAAATTTTGAAATCGGTCATTTAAGAACGTAATATAGAAGTAAATATTTTTTTTTTTTATTTTGGGATTTGATTTTATTGACAAAATTTTTATATTAATTGTTAACTTTTGTCAAATAAAAAAGTAATAATAATAAGATGCCAAGAATATTTTTATCTTTTTCATTATTATTATTATTATTATTATTATTATTATTATTATTATTATTTTTAATTAGCACTCCTGTTTGGCTTATAGTTCGTCGATCACTGTCTTTTCCGTACGGGCTGTTGGATATTTTGTCTTGTTTGTTTGGCGCTACATTTTGAGTCAGCCTACTCACATTCTGAAGTCTATTTAAAAATTTCTCAATTATTTAATATTTACCCACTTGACAATTGCTTCCTCAATCACCTCAAGTATTTAATATCTATACCTCGGTTATAGTTTCTTTTCTTTTTTTTTTCCTAAACAATGACAAGCAAGCGAGATTTTTTTTAATATATATTGAGATTTAAATTTAAACCTATTATAAGAAGAGGATAAAAAAAATATATCGTTTGATTTGAAATTCATTGAATGAGTTAATAGAGTTAATAAAGTATATACTTTCTACTCATTTATTTATCTATATATATATTTTATTCTCTTTTAAGTATATTGCTGGGATCAATATTATATATTTCATAGATAACATGGATAGAATAGGTATTCCCTTATTCATTACATGTACATATGGTATACCTTTTCCTTATTAGTCAAATAGATGTGGCAGAATGATCGCAACTCAAACATCATCACAAGTAACCTCTCGCATAAGTAACAAACATCTAATGTCATTTCTGTGTGCATGCGATCTATGAGCCATTACGCATGTACACCTTAACCATAGTATTCTACGGTATAGTGATACTAATGAATAAAGCCAAAGAGAGAGAGAGAGAGAGAGAGAGAGAGAGGGCCTGCAAATTATGGAAAAAGAATTACGAAAGAAAATTTTTCTTCCACAAAGAAGATGGGATTTGCACCAAAGAGATCCTCTAGTCACGGCATTGGTGAGAGGGGAAGGGAGAAAAGGGACCACTAATTGGAGAGAGACACGTGAGGCAAAAAAAATGATGCCTGAATCCTTGACTGATCACATAGTGCTTGCTGTTGCTTTAGATTCCTATACACATAGTGTGGCCTCAAACCTCAAACCTACTTATTAAAAGATAAACAGACATAACACCAGCCCTATCTTTTACTCTCTCTCCCTACTTCCCAAGCATAACACCACTCTCTCCCTAGACTACTTGAACATGCCTTCTCTCTCTCTCTCTCTCTCCCTCCCTCCCCAAAAACAGGTCCTTCTTTTCATATCTGAGAACAATGAGCAAACATAAGGGGTTGGCAACAGTCATATCCTCTGAAATGCAGCTGTTTACCATGAAACATGAGGAGCACCTCGAGAGCGGGTGGCGGTTGCTGTTACTGAGAAGGTGCAGATTTTGGGGTTGGGGAACTTTGGACAAATAATTGAGGTGAATAATTTCTACACCACTCTCATTATTGCCTTTTGTAATTAGTATGGATCGCATAGCCAGGCACATTTTTCTTATGAAAATACCTACGCAATGAGCCTGTAAAGGCTCACGTCTCTAGTATAGGTATTTTTAGGGTTTATACAAAAGGAACCTCTAGATTAGGGTTTTCATGTGTGTGTGTGTGTGTGTGTGAGAGAGAGAGAGAGAGAGAGAGAGACCATATAAGGATTTTGTGGGCGTATTTAATGATAAAGAGAAGCTTTTGCTTAAATTGTCTATCTCTTGCTCTGACAAATGAAGACAGCTAATACATAAAAATTATACCATGGAATCCTAGATCTTAGTGATTAAAACTAGAATTTGCCTGCTCCATCATATGAATGGAAGACTAATGTAAAACACCTCAAGGTAGGGTAAACTCTTTATAAAATACTGTAATCTACATATGATTCACATCTGTTATAAAATATCCCATGATTGGTGTTTCAATTCAAGACAGGAAGAAATTTTGGCAAAATCCTAATTTTGAAGTTAAAAACTTAATTAACTCATCATTTTGGGACTACTTAAAAAATTATTTTCAATAGTGAAGATCTGATCGGTCATGTCAGTATTACTTCAAAACTATTTTCTGTCAAGAGTATTTGAACTGTCTCACATCACACTGGTGGCTAGTCAAATCCAAAAACAAAGAATAGTTTCTTAGTGATCTCATAATAAGGATTATTTCTTTTTTTAACATAATTAAAATTTTTCCAGAAATTTTGCATGCAAAATTATGCAGTTTGATTTTATCCAATTTTTATCTGCCCAAGACTGATGTCATTCATGAAGAGTAGGTGAAGTACATTACAGGTCTAGGGGGGGGGGGGGGAATTGAACTTAGCCAACATTTTGACTCTTAAAACAAACAAGATTTAAGGGCATTTGTTTCAGTGTGTTTGGAAGCCAAGAGTTCCAAAATTTATCAATAGAAGAAAGAACTAAGAGGATTTAAACCTGCAAAGTATAGCATTAAAGCACAAAAATCTCGCCCACAAAACCACACAGAGCGAAAAAAGTTCAGAAAGATCAACAAATCCCTTCGTCAGTGGGAACTAGTTAGACAAGAACTAGAATTTCCAGCTTTTCTCAATGAGAATGACTATAAAACATACATCAATATCTCAAATTGCTAACCAATCCACAAGAATGAAAACCCAAAATCTTCATAGGTTAAAATTAAATAACATTAGCAAAGTATTATACAAGTTTGCATCACAACATGCTCATCATCTCTCACACAGAGTTATAGTACTAACAGGAATTATTTTTTCATCTGTACTAGGAAGCTTTTACATGTTTTAGTGTTCTATTATCTAGTTCTCTCTATGGAGCATTTTAAGGTACAACGTAGGATTAATACTGAGACCGCCAACTTAGGATTGTATGTTTTTCAGAAAATGTGAATAATCAAGATGCAATACAAATTAAAATGTACCTACACCCATGTTGATCCGTCTTCTTTAGCATCACAGTGTCAACCACTTTAAATGCATCTAAAAGAAAAGGCACAAAACAGTTCAAAAATGTCTATTTCTGCTCTGAGATGGCAGTGGACCGGCAAGAATTTACCAAATGTGTACTCTATGAATCCTACCCATGACAGATCCTGTTTAAGAAAAACAATGACCCGGGGTTTCTTAACCTCACAAATGGTGAAGGTTAGTAGTTTTAATAGGGCATAACCCTTCCAGTGAACCCCCCCCCCCAAAAAAAAAAAAAAAAGATTATCACAATACGCTGATGCTTGCTTGACATTATGACATTATCAATGATTTTGGGTTATTTATTTATTTTTTATTTTTAACCTTATCTAGTGTCTTCCATAAAAAGCCATGTTTAACAGAAGCTGTCAGACAAAATAGGTCATGGTTGCCCTATATAGATGTGTCGGCCTATAATCGTAATACATAATAAAGAAAAACTTAACCATTCAAACATTAAACTATATATCTAGGAAGGTAAGAAGAAGATGCTTATATACCTCCCCCCCCCCCCCCGCCCCCCCCCAAAAAAAAAGATAACATTTTCAAAAATATTTTAGGAAATAATATAACTCTGGGCATCCAACTTCCTTATGCAAAAAGCACATGCAGATGCAATATACGATATTTCATAAGAAGTCAAAAATTATAAGACTGTCTCTCATTTCTGGATAAGGTGTGTATGCTTTCTACGCACCAAGAAAAATTGAAATCTTTAAACATAGCTTTTCATGATCTACATTGTTTAATGGTGACCAAATGAAAAAGATCATGAAAATTTCATGACAAAAAAGGAAAATATTATAATTTATGAAGACTTATCTTCTGTGATGTCAAACCATGAAAGTTGTCCAAAAAAAAAAAAAATCGAACATCAATTTCCCTAGTACTATAACTCAATTGGTATTCTATCATTTCCTTTAAAAATCTTGAATTCAAGACTTTTCTACAACAACAACAACAAGAACCCGAATCTTAATCTCAAAATTTGGGATCGAAGACAAAAATAAGATAATTAAAAATTTAAAATACACTCCACAAAAAAAAACCAGGTCCCATCATTGGTATTAAAAAAAAAAAGAAGGATAAAAAGCACTGATATTACATTAATGCATGTATTGCTACACATCATTGGTATTTTAAATATAAGAAAATGTCAACATTATGGTTTCTTCCATAAGTAATATATTTAGAATCACAGAATAACAGGTCCATAAAAGGAACACCAAAAGTGTGAAAAATTAATAATTGAATCCCTCTCTATGGTAACATTTCATGCAGGGTTCATTAACCAAAAAAAGGGTGACAAAATAACATTTTCTGCTCTCCAATGAATGATGAAAGGATAAGTCACATCTATGCATGTCTCTTTCACATATTGATGCAAAATACTGTTTGCATTCATATATATACACACACACACACACACACACATATATATAATCACATACATACACACATACACAAAGACAATCTAGCACAAATTATTAAAAAAAAAAAAGAAAAAAGAAAAAGAAAAAGAGAGACGAGGTATTCAATCATCTCAAGCTGTTTGAACTTATGCCTTTTATTGCATTAGTGGGCTTTCCCCATAGAAACCAAAAAGAAGTTTCGGAATATGTATAGATCATAATCCAAGCCATTAACAACCCAAATTTTCTTCTCCTTTGAATCCAAAAAATATAATTAAATATCTATTGCACGCAAACATAAATAAAATGGTTCACGAAAATTTATATATTTAGGAAGAAAATTATAAAAATTTTACACTTTTATGTTGTATTAAAATACAACATTAAATTATTTTTAAAAAATGACAGTGAGAAATAATAATATATGAAAAAACCACAGAAAAGATATTGATTCATATCCATAGAGAATAATCAAATAGAGCTAGACGCATAAAACAATACAAACAAGTAGACACCCACATACAATATACTCAAAACCAACCAACATGCCCATGTTGTACGGAACAAGTAAGCTTTGAAATCAAGGAGGAAGAGGAAGAAGAAGAAGAAGAAGAAGAAGGAGAACAAGAAAAATAATAATAATCAACAAGTGCATCGAAATCTGTTACAAAAAAAAAAAAAAGAGCAGGAAAAAAAAATCATTCCAGCATTTCCTCGCTCTTTTCTTTCTCTCACTAGTGATCTCCTAACTTATGCAACTACTAGATATTCTCTCTCTCTCTCTCTCTCTCTCTCTCTCAATCTTCATGAGCTAATAATCATCAATAATAACAACGTTCTTGTTAAGGAAGAATTTAAGGGTACAATTGATGTTGGAAAAAAAATCTAAGATCTGGGAGGAGGGAAAAACTGCGTACCGGCCATGAAAGCACTAAGAGGAGCTGCAGTGTATGCAGAAGACGAAGAAGGATCAATAAATGTCGCAGCCGACGATGATGAGCCTGCTGCTATTGCAACACCATCACCACCACCAGCACTACTACCAGCACCGCCGCCGCCACCGCCACCGCCACCGGATGAGCTCTCATCGCCAAGCAAGTAATGCGGCTCGGCCAAGCCTTGATCGTATAGAATTCCTTTGAAAATATGTCCTTTTATGCTCACAGCCGTCTGATATGCATATTCCTCCGCATCATCATCCATGGAACTCACTCTTACGCATCGGAAAACCGCCGGTTGATTCACTTGCGGTGGAAAATCTGCCCCTGCTATACCTAACCCACAGAAAAAAAAAAAAGCTAAAATAATTTATGGGTGTTTACTGAAATATACATAGATACATAAAAAGGGAAAAAATAAATGACACCCATCTCTTTGTACTCTCTCTTTCTCTATCAGTCCGTCAATCTAATATAATCGTCAGGGCTACTAGAAAACAGTAAAAGAGAGAAGAGTTTTGAAGAAAAAGCTGAATGGAAGTCGATTTCAGACACGCAATTGATATTGCTCTCTTTCTCTACGTATTTCTCCCTCTCTTGTCTCTTATCATATGTCGTGTCTGCGGTGACTGATAGATCAAATCATCAGTTGGGTGTGCTGGGGTAGTTGAGAGTAAGTACCTGAACCGGTGGTGGAGGGGTTAATTTCTCTCTGTCTTTTAGGTTGAGAAATTTGGAGCTGCAACTGTTGCTGTTGCTGTTGTTGATGAAGAATTAGTAATTTTTGGTGCCTTTCGCGTCGTTTCGAAGCAGAAACCCACGTGCTTTTCACGTGAGTTGCACAATCAAACCCTCGGCTCTTACAACAAGTTCTGCACCTCATATAACTGCAATCCTTTTTTGCCTGATTTCCACAATCTTGACAGCTTGTCCCACCACCACCACTGCTTCCTCCTCCTCCACCTCCTCCTCGCATCATTATCGCCGTTGATCTTGATGCGGTGGCTTCATCTGAGGCGTTGGCGGCGGCATGTGCTGTTGCCGGTGCAGGTTCTTGGTGAGATGATGAGCTGGTAGTTGAAAGTCGTTGGAAATATTCTTGCTGCTGAAGTTGTTGCTGGTGGTGGTGCCATAACGAGATCTCGGCTTCGTTTCTGTACCACAGCCAAGCCTCCGGCGAGATTCCACTCACTTGAGGTTGCTGGGGTTGCTGCGCTTGCGCTGGATTTGTGCTTGTAATTGTAACCCTACCCCTACTTCCTCCTCCTCCTCCACCACCACCGCTACCGCTACCACTACCTAGCGAGAAAAAATCAGACATTTTTCTACCAAAAGAACTTTGCAGAAGTTTTTTCTGAATTTCGAGATTAAATCCATAGCAGATTTGGCCCCCTCCCCTTTCTCTCTCTCTTCTCTCTCTCTCTCTCTCTCTCTATGTGGGTATCATAATTTTAATTTAATTTTCTTTTTTTTTTTTGGAAAAGGGAATTCAGAAACTAATTAACCTGAATTTTGCTCATTTTTTGGAGCGGTTTTAAAAAATAAATAAAATTGGGACATGGGAAGCGAGAATCGAGAATTTGTTTTTAAATTCCTTTAAAGTGCTTGGAAAGCATTTAAATGAATACATAGAATTTACAGCAGCTCTGCAACGCCGCCATTGCTTTCTCTCTCTTATTCTCTTTCTCTCTCTCACCCTGTGCCCTGCAACAGCGCAACACCCACAATTGAAATGCGTTTCTTTATCTCTCTCTACATTTCTCTCTCATACCCTTTTCTTTTTTTCTTCTTTTCTCTCTCTCTCTTGTGCCCTTCTTTAGGTCAGCTTTCGGCCTAGTGATCGGATTGAGGTTTCAAGAACACTCAGTGAACCGGTGTATTCTTGTGTCTTTTCTAGAAGTTTGGAAGAATCCCATAAAACCCACTAAGAAAACGAAAACTCCCCCCTCTCTCTCTCTCTCTTTCTCTCCCTCCCTCATGTCAAATTCGCGGTTCTTCCTGTCCGGGAGATCAAATGGATGGCAACCATTGAATTGCTCATCGAACGGCTATTATTTTACCACGTGTTAATCAAGCAGCTAGTGTTTTTCTTCCCCCCCTCTCTCTCTCTCTCTCCCCGTAACCCGTTTTTTTTTTTTTTTTTCTTTCCAAATCGGATTAAACTTGTAATTATTACGATGATAAGATATTTTTAAATGTTTTGTTTATTCAAATCAGCTTATGTACCACAAAAACAAGGGAGGGTAACTTTTTTTCTTTTCTTCTTTTAAATAAATTTTAACCTTGATTTTGATAAATTCGATTGTAAAATATAATTTGCCAACTAAAATGAAAAAGATTATAATTGAATTAATTTAAGTGTATAAAACATTAACTTGAATAATATTATATAATAATACAAAGTCAAATATCAAGTAAATCAAATTTGTTAGTCCAACAACAATATTATAAAGAATTCAAAAATAAATTTTTATCTTAATTTTACGACATAAAATATAATGCAATATTCTTGTTTATTTAAATTTGAGATCGATTATGATGAAATTAAAATAAAAATTATAACTAGTTTTACATAATTAAAAATTATTTTTCACCTAAAAGTTTTACTAAATTGATTTTTAATTTTTAATTTTTATTTTTGACATTTTCAACTAGAAATGATTTTATTTTATTTTATTTTTATACAAGAAGATATAATTACATGAGATTAAATCGAGAAAGAGAGTATGAAAGTGAAGAGATTCTATCGCTTGAGGGACAAAGTCGTACTTCTAGTGCTTCTTTGAATTATCTCCTTTTTATTAGGCCATTAAATTAGGGCACCAAAATAAGGTTAGAATTTATGTAATATGCACACATATTTCCTCTCTGAATTTATCCATTTCTATGAAAGCGGATTTTTAAGAGAGGAAAATGAATAGAGATTTTGGGTAAATATTCAATAAAAAATTATTATATTATTTTTTCGAATATCAATACTCAAGGAAAATTAGTTGAAATAAATCCTAAATATTTGATGTTTTAATTGTTTTAAATATAAAATTTTGATCGATAAAATTAGTAGCATTTATAATTTTTAGGGAAAATTTCAAAATAAACTATGAATAGGGATTTTGGGTGAATATTGAATAAATAATTTATTTTATTAATTTTTTGCGTATCAATACTCACCAAATGGTGAGCAAAATAAATCCTAGCTATCCAATTTTTTTTAATCATTTTAATTAAAAAGATTAATTGATAAAATTAGTGCCAATTACAATTCTAGGGCTACTCCCCACGGTATTAACATGAATGGTAGATTTTTTTTTTTTTTTAACGGCATAGAAATTTTTTAATAAAAATTAAAAATCAAATTACAATCAAACTCGAAAAGAAATCTTATGGAAAGCACATTGCCAAAGCCAAAAATAGAATACTAGATAATTGTAAAATAAAATTATGATAAAGGTTTTTTTTTTTTGATATAATATGATAAAGGTTTAAAGTCTTGGTTTACGGGTATGTGGGAATTAATGAGGGAGAGAGGGAGGGGGACAATGCGCCACCAATAGGATTTCCTTGCTTGTCGTGTGTTTTATTGAAGTTTCTTTTTTTTGCTAATTATGTGAGTTTGGGGACCATATTTTTCTCCTTGGCTCCATCAAATGAGGCACATACCATGAACACTCCCCTGCTGAAAGACCCTCAAGAGTTGACTCTCTACAGTCAAGAGGGCATCAACATCTCCTCGTGGCATTTGTTTTATCACGGTTATTCAATAATTCAATAAATTTAATTTAAACAGTTGTAAAATTCAATTTAAAAATGGATTCTCTCGATATCTATTTTTTTATTTTTAAAATTTAAATTTTAGATTTCGATTAAAAGACTTTAATATTTTATTACTAAATTTACTGAGTCAACCTAATTTCTATGCTTCAAATGTTCTTCCTAATTTATAATACGAATCCAAATGAATTATACATTTTTTTAAAATTATTTTTAAATTGAAATTTAGCATTTGAAACGTGAAAATGAAATGTTGAGTTCATTTTCAATATTGCAAAATCCATAAATTTCTAATCAGCAGAAAAGGTAAAATTTATAAATAAATTCTAGCTAATGGGTACATCTAATTGTACTTTTAAATGGTAATTTTATCTTAATTACTCCCAAAGAGAGGAAATTTAAGGGAAATTAAGTAAATAGAAATATTTGTAATGAATTTTCCATCTTATTTTTGTTATTCTAAATACAATAATTTAATTAAATTTTGAATTTTGAATTTTTGGATGAGACATTATTAGAAAAACAGGTATCAGTGACGGAAATTTTCGTCGCTGAAAGTCATATCGCTAATTTTAGCGAATGATCAGCGGCGGATTTTTTAGCGACAGAATTTTTCCGTCGCTAATTACCGATAGATTAGTGACGGATTTTTAGCGAAGGAAATAATTAGCGACGGAAATTTTTCGTCGCTAATCCGTCGTTGAAGTGAGTAAGAGCAAACCCAGATATTCGAAATCGCCCACGCCAACCCACCCGCTGAGCCGCGTCTTGACCCCTTTGCCGCTAACCGCGCCTAAATGTGCTGAAAATATGATCCCACCCAGATTCAAACCCCGGTGTGAGAGAGGGAACTTGAGAGCTTTAACCACGATGTCACCATTACATTTGTGTTATTAGTTTATTTTTTTTTTACTTCTATACTTTATTTATATTTAATAAAAACACAAAATTATATTTAATAAAAAAAAGTATATTTAATAAAAATATAAAATTATATTTAATAAAAAAATTATATTTAATAAAAAAATTATATTTAATAAAAATACAAAATATATTTAATAAAAAAAAAAATTATATTTAACAAAAAAAATTTTAAATTTTAGCGACAGAAAAATTAGTGACGAAAATTTTTCGTCGCTAAATCTGTCGTTAATTTGTTTGGAAAAGTTTTAGCGACGAATTTAGCGATGAAAATTTTTCGTCACTAATTTTAACGACGGATTTAGTGATAGAAAAATTAGTGATAGATTTTTCCGTTACTAAATCCGTGACCGTGAAAGTGTAAGAATTCATTTACATTGAACTCCATAATTTACTTTATCTCAAATTATTAAACTCATTTATTTTTTATTTTGCTTCCAAGAAGGGGATTAGTGTCTTTTTTTTAAGTATTTGGATTTATGCAGTGTTTTTTTATAAACAATAATTATATTTTACATATTAAATATAACAAAAAAGGTAAAAATGACCAGATAATCTTTAAATTCTTTTTACCCGGTACGAAACACTTCGTATATAGTATACGACAGAGATGAATTAAATGGGCCGCTGATCCCGCCGGCCTGAAATCCCGGCGTTATGCTGCAAAAATGACAGAATGCGCTCTCTCTCTCTCTCTAAGCCGTACAGTTTTTCTAATAAAATTCATTGTTATTTTTGGTGAGTCAGACTCATCTGCTTCGCTTTCTTGTTACTGCCATAACATTCGCTTGCAGAAACCAGTGTTTCATTTCATACCAAACAAACAGCCCCCAACACATCCCCCGTTCAGTCTCTTCTCTTCGTACCAAACGACCATAATCCACAAACATTTTTTCCTTTCGGTTGATTAAACTTTCTAGAGAAGTATTAAATGTATAATTATTATTTTTTTCTATTCAAATCAACTAATTAAATTGATAAAAATTTTTAAATAATATTACGAGTTCATGGGTAAAATTAATATATATATATATATATATATACACATACTATCATTCTTACCTTAATTTTCCCAACCTAAACATGTATATCATACATATATTGGTTGAGTGTGAGTTTATACGTGTGGGGAATGTACAACATATATTGATTTAATAGATATTGATTACAGTTGACTATAAAATAATGTCTTAATTTTTATAATATTTATTCATCTTATAATAATTCTTTTTTTTTAATAAGATGAGGATCACATGCTAACTTTTAAAGAAAACCATATCACTAATATTAGATGCGGGTTTGATTCCATAAATAATGATTTTGATAACTCGAATGGGTTGATTGGCATTTGTCGATCTTGATTGATGAGATCTATAAAAAACTATTGGAAGATATTTTGGTGGAGAAGATTCTGACGTTAGTCATAAAGTAGTTTTTGAAAAGAGAAACAAACTGAAAGAAAGTTTGCTATACCTTTATATGCTATGTATAAGTTTAGGGAGTATACCTAACCGATAAACTTAATGACGTATATATAGTTTTCGTGTGTGAATTTCATATGCACCCGAGACGTTAAAACCCTTGTTTCGTTATGGAGGTGTCATGAGATTCTCCGCTACTTTACAAAATCTTAAAGAGATTTAGAATTCTATCAATGTGAGAAGTTTTAGTTCATCAAAGAATTACTTTTCTTATCGATAGTAGTCAAAGGTTTCCTTCTTGATTAGAGAAGGTTGTCTCCGCATTCTAAGGGAAATGAATATTACCCGTAGTTGAATGATGGCATTGAGTATTGAGAAGATTTGAGAGCTGATCAGGAAGCTACCGAAAGGGTTTGATCAGTATGTATCGAGAGGGTGGGTTGTGCTTACTCATTTGGGAGATCAATCTCATATTGACGACATGGCTTTGTATGCCATATTTATTGGGTTATAGATTCAGAAGACTTCAAGTCTCGCTATAATGGACCTTTGAGTCATATTCCATCAACTAATATCATTTTTTAACAAGCAATACACCTTACTAGGAGAAGAAAGTAACTCATGAAACTCCAAAGGGGTTGACAATCCTAGTTTAACCAGAACATCTGTACAACTATTTTCCCTCTCGATGAACAAACCAAATCTGAGTAATTAAGATTTGGCAAATAAGATTTTAGCATTCCCGAATCACGTGAAATCAGGGATGAAAAGGGGCTACCGTGGATGACAGAGCTTCCACAAGCTCAGCATAAATCAATCTCTAGAATAGCAAGGAAGAGGTTGGCACGGGCCAAAAGAGAAAATCCCTCTCGGACTTCACATAATTCTATGGTAAAATGCTTTTTCGCCCAAGTCTTATAGTAATCCTTCGCCATAAGAGTAGTCCTTTATTGGCTTTCAATACATACTGAATGCATAACTTTACTTATTTTGTTATTATCTTCTTTTGATAATTAATTAAATTCTGTCACATTATATTTAATGTTATGGTAATGTTTCTCATTTTTATCTTTTAAAAGTAGAAATATAATAATCAAAGTTTTTTTAAACATCTGCTTTTTTAATCAACCCCAAATTATTTTGCATTTTTATTTAATTTTTCTTTTTTGTTTAGACTGTTTCGAAGATTTTCATCTAATCAATTGGATTGGTTCAGTTTTTAGTGTATTTAAAAATTTGATATTAGATTCGTTTGAAATGAAATGTGATTTTTAATATAAAAATTATAAATACAATATAATTTATATTTAATTAAATTTTAGTCATCCACCAAAATCCATGGCGAATGCTTTTGATTGATACGAGGGTAGGAAATCACCTGATGGGATTGGATACTCCTCCTAAAGGTCTACTTTGCAACGTAGAAAAGCCCACGCGGTTTGAGAGTATAGAGAGAGAAAAGGGAGAGAGAGAGAAATGTGTGTATGTACGTATATGTGTATGTGGGAGTCCCATTAATTGCGTACGAGTGTGTCTGTCATTCTCGAGCCCTGTGTTTGTTCCCGAGTTGACTACCCTCTTCTGTCCCTGCCTCTGCTTTCCCTCTTTCGCCCTTTTTTGTTTTGAGAGAGAGAGAGAGAGAGAGAGAGGGGGGGGTTTCATTGAGCCTGTACCACACTCTACCCATAAGTGTCTTATTATTAATTATTAATTTTTATTTTTATTATAAATTTGGTTTCTATTTTTATTTTCTGGAGTGAACCACAGTGGACCCTCATGAATTTTTTTTAATAATTTTTTTTAGTCCACAAATCCCAATGTTAACTAACTCTTCTTTGTTCCACTTGGGTCACTAGCAAGGATTGATTGAATGGAATCATTTCATTTCTTTTGAAAATTTTATTTTATTTTTATTTTTATTTTTTTTACAAATTTCAAAAGTGTCACCATTTCTCCCATTTTTAGTAATTCCCCACTTTCTCTCTTTCCGGCGGTCTCAATCACAAGGCTCGGAATTAAAATAAAATAAAAGCTATCAAAATTATAACCGAAAGCTTTCACAGCTTTTTATAAAAAAATTTCTTTCAGTAGTGCTAGATTATTTGTAAATCATGAAGTATATTTTATATATTAAATATTTGAAATAATAATAATAATAATAATCCGAATAATTAAAGAAAAATCAGTGTATTGATTTAGAGAGAGAGAGAGAGTTGTCAGACATAAATGAGATGGGGGAAGAGGGGCATGTGACATAGAGAAGTCAAAAATGTGGGCGAAAGATTTTGTTGCCTCCCTAACAGCACCAGAATCTACAAAACCAAATGTAACATTCCTATTGAAAGAAAATGGTTTCTTTCTCTATCTACTTACTCTCTCTATCCTTTATCTCTCTACTCTCTCTCTCTCGTCTCAGTGAGACTAGACATCTCTTCTCTCTCTTGCTAATTGGGTAACGACTAAGGAGATGATATCCCAAGTGAAACTGATGAGGCCTCAGCATGACTTTTGAACAGTGGAAGTAAACTAAACTCTCATCCACAGTGGCGTAGCCTTCTACTTGTTCTGTTTTGTTGGGTTCGGGTTGGGTTGGGCCCATTGATAGAATCCTTTCCCCGTGGGTCCCTTTTGGTGGGCCTCTTTTTTTTTTTGTCCCTTTCTCCCTTCAGATACTCTCTTCCGTAAACAACTATAATAATCTCAAAATTTAATAACATTCATACAAAACACAAATATCTATTAAAATAAAATAAAATAAAAAGGATATTGATTAATTTATTTGAATTTTTTTACTCTGCTCATTCTTATTTAAGATAATTTTCTTAACTAAATTCATAATTATTATGTCTTTATAAATATATTATATCCAGATTTTTAACGATTTATCTCTATATTTTATTAAATCTCTTATATTTAAATTTTTAATCTTTCTAACAAATGTCAAAATATTCTCTCCATCACTTTTTTATGTCTTCATTTTTTACAAGTGTATTATTAGTTTCACTTTTAATACATTTAATTTTATTTAAATCTTTTCACTTCATCTCCCTTAATTTGACAATTCTATAGATCTCTCTTTCCTTATCTCGAGTCTCCAACCTTTTGTATAACTCGTCATATACTTTACTCTTTGCTGCGTAGATAATTTTTGTTATTTTTTTTATATTTTTGTATTTTTCATAAGTCATACTATTACAATCACTTTTAAGATTTCTATAACACTATTTTTTGATTCAAATAGTAATTTATATTTTTTTTTCCACCACTATAACTCCTTATCTATTGAAATCATATCCTTAGATATTTCAAGAATCTCTCTACCTATACTCTTAATATTATTAGATATTTCTTTTCACATTGTTTTTAAATCATCGTTAACAGATAAATTTATTATTTTAATAACTTTGTCCCTAAAACTCGTCACATTTTCTCATTTTAGATTTCACCATTTAATTCTTGATTCCATATATGGTTGACACTGTTTTATTGTTTAGACACTCATACATCTAAAATTAAAAGTCTATGTTAAGTCGCTGCACTCTCCTCCGATATAACATTGCAATTCTTACAGATCGTTCGATCACCTCTCCTAACGAGAAAGAAATCAATCTGATTAGCATTTGACCTATTTTTATTGGTAACTATGTGTGACTTTTTTTTTCTTGAAAAAAGTGTTTGCGAGTATCAAATCAAACGTAATGACGAACTCTAAAATCATATTTCTCATCTCATTCCTACAATCAAAATCAAAGTTTTCATGTACGATTTCAAATCATTCATTTTTCTCTCCTACATGTCTATTTAGATCTCCTCCAAGAAATGACTTCTTTCCACTCTGTATGACTTATATAAAGTCATTTAAATTTTTTCAAAATTATTTTTTACTAATTACATCTATATCTATTTGGAATGCATACACACTAACTATATTAACTACGTTTTTTCCATTTACTAACTTGATGAGTATAATTCTATCTCCCTTCCTTTTTATCTCTACCAAATCCCCTAGTAGATTTTTATGTACGATTACTCCTACCCCAATTTTAGTTCTATTTTTACCTGTGTACCAAAGTTTATGATCATAAAACTCAATTACTTTATCATTTTCTCTCACCCATTTGGTTTTTGGAGACATATGATTTTAATTTTTCTTATATTCCTTATTTCTCCTAATTCTTCTAATTTTTTTATTAGGAATCCTATATTTCAAGTAGTTAACCATATCTTATCTTCATGAATTATATTATTTATCCACTCCCTAATGTCTCTTGGTAACTTGTCAATACACGTGAGATTCGATATAGTACGTTGCTTAGGGGGAAACACCCCAAATGTTTTTCTATATTTATTTCTCATTTTTAATTTGATAAAATGTTTTATGCTGACTGTTATTTTATCGTAACCCCACTTCTCTATCAATGTTTTGGATTGATCATGACGAAATTTTTTAAATAATAATACATATAACAATTAAAGAATGAAAAAAAAAAACCTACGTCTACATATACAAAATAACAATAGAAATAATAAAATTTATATTACAATTATATTGTTATGAATTTAAAAAATTTTAAATTTTTGTAATTTTAAATTTATAATAATACATTTTATAGTAATAATAATAATAAAAATAATAATAATAATAATAATAATAATAATAATAATAATACCAATGTAAACAGGCAGCATGGGCAATAATAATACTAATAGTGACGACGATAATAATAATAATAATAATAATAATGAAAAGGAAGGGAGACAGTGGACCGGAGGGGAAGCGGAGAACGAAAAGGGGAGGCGGGGGGGGGGAAGTAATGGAAGTTCTTGCTAGGGCAACAAGGGTAGGCAACAGAGGACGGCAAATCAAAGACAAACAGCCTGATGAACGCCAATAGGAGTTATGCTGTTGAGGTAATAGGAGTTATGCTAACAGAGGAGGGTTCAGCTGGAGGCTTGGAGAAGGCTTTGCTCAAAGCCTTCGGCTTTGGGGCTTTGGGGCTTTGAGGGCTTCGAATCCTTCGGCTTTGAGTGAGAAGGTGTGGCGGAAGGATCTGTGTGAAGGTGCTCATAGGGTTAGAGGGAACCAGCTGACGGGGAAGATTTGGTAACTCTATCGGACAATGTGTAGATCTTAATCGTCTAGAGCTCGCAAGATCTGACTCAAGCGATGACGGAACAAAGGGATGGATCCTCCAATCTGGGTTCGATCCTGTGGGTCTGAGATTTGAAGCAAAATCTAGGGTCCTAGGAGAGAGAGTGTTGAGAAAGATAGAGAGAGGGGTACCGATGTTCGATCACGTAGTTGAAAGGGATTTCAAACGCTTAGTTGGTGTTCGAATCGTTAAAAAAAAATTTGAAAAGAGTTTTGATTTTTTTTTTTTTTTGGGCCAATCCTTTAACCATTGCAAGCTGGGAGAATTTTGTTTTTCCTCTTTTGATTTTTCTTTTTTAATACGTCTTTTGCAAGCAAGAGACCCTAAAAGTTAAAAACGAAATAAAAGTAATATGGCTCTTTTTTTTTTTTCTTTTTTTACGTTTTTTCTTTTCTTTTTTATAAATGACTTGAAAATTAAATTATATTAGATTAAATTTAATTTAAATAAAATTAGACTATTAAAAAATAAAATTCTTTTAATATCTATTTTTATCGTATATAAAATTTGAATTCAATATTTTATTTAAGAGGAATGGATTCAATTGAGCATTCTTACATTTCTTTGGATCTCGCACGTGTCTGTATTGTGTTGGAATGGATATTGCAAACTTGTATTTGGTCCTCGACCACCTATTAAGAGTTGGATTACAAAAAAAAAAAAATTAAGTATTGGTTAAATTGATTTTTACATAATGAATATTGATTTTCTCAAATATTGTCAACACACTTGCTAGGGTTTCTAATATATGACTAACAGCTATACTTATTTGTCCATGTTTATTTTTCGGATTAGGCAATGATGTATTGAGCCTTTAGATATGTCGAGAACATTTATTTTTAAAATTGCACTCATAACTATAATAATTTTTAAAATTATTATTAAAGGTGGACATGACGACACCTTATTACTGGTTTTTTAAGTTTTATATTAATTAAATAAATTTTCAATATATAATATATAAATTTGAGAATTCTCTGCATTAATAATGAATTTTAAATCAAATTCTCACTTAATCGGTATTAAAGCAATTTTAAAATATAAATGTATTCTTTTTCAAGGGAACAATTTAGTGATTACAACCTCTTTCTCCTAACCTGAAGATTTCATATTCAAATTTTTATATAAATTTATTCCATTGAGCTCGCACTTTTTTCGAACATATTTGGGTTCGATGGGCTTGTACGTGCCCTTTTCTTTTTTTTTTTTGGTTTACTGGAAGTCATGAAAAACACAAGCTCATAAAAATTTAAATACTGATAAAAATATTTGAGCCAGTGTCTTTGTGTTGACTTGACACTACTTAAAGTCGTGTCTCCAAATAAATGAAGTGCAAAAGGGGGAGAAGTGTGTTTGCACTTCTTTTATATTTTGGATAAGTTTTTACTGTCTTGAATGGAAGTAATTGCAGTGTTAATCCTTAGCAAAGGATGGTTCCCCAATACTACCTCATAAATTATATATATAAAAGAAATCCCTGGCAGTGGTTTTGATAACATAATGCACCTTAATCTAATATGATTTGATTGCGACCATTGAATTATAATTCACTTTACCTCTACTTGGTATGGAATTTTTTCCCTAAAAGTTTTATATATATAATTTTAAAATACTGTACGAGAGTAAATTTTAATGAACTAATTCAATCTCAAAATATTCGCAGCAGATGCGAGGGCTGTCCCTCGCTCTAATTCACCATCAAGATAGTATTTGATAGCGGAAAATGAGCAGGACTAGTTGAGCCTTTATCTTAAACAACAATAACAATAATAATAAATAAATAAATAAAAACTTAAAGAAAGGAGGTTTCAAGCTACAGATTTACATTAAAAAATCATATATATATATACAAATTTTCAATCAGAATTTTGGATATAGATAAATTTTTGTGTTTATAAATAAAAATATTCAAAAGACATTTAATCATATTTTTCTCTGAATTTGAGAGTAAAATTTCTGAGTAGTAACTTTTTATTTAAATTTAACAAGGATCAAAATGTAACAATTTGAAATATAAAGGAGGCCCGCCCTTCGTTAGGGGTTTTAAGCAAGCATACTCTAAGTGAGTTGGCACTATTTTAAGATTAGAAATTTATAAAACCAATTCAAATTTCGATTAGGGTAGGGATGATGTGGATGTTGAATTAGGCATTTCTCTCATCGACCACACCCTTGCAAGTGATTGTTAGGAAGATGGTAAGCTCTCTCTCTACCAAAATTTGTTTGACGAATGAGTGGCAGCGGGAGCTTGTTGGCCAAAATATTTGAGGGAGAGAGAGAGAGAGAGAGAGGAAAACCAACCTCGACCTCGTAATAGCCTTGTTCGATGACTAGGTGATGAAAGTCTCCCACGGCTTGTGTTCATTTGAGAGGGAGAAAGTGATGTTCCTCTCCCCACATTTAATTTTTGGTATTTATAGTATAGCAGGTTTTCAATCAGTACTTTCCTGGTATCCTACATTATAGGTTGTCTGCCTCTATATCATGAATTTAGTATTGTCTATATTAGGTGAACTATGTTTTAAAATGGATTTGACAGACATTTGAATTATGTTAATCATATCATAATTATGAATATCAATTAATATAAAAAAAAAGAAAAGGATTTAGTAGGATGCAATTCATTCAATTATTATTAAAATTAAACAAAAAATGTTAAGTCGCATCCTTTTATTGACAATGGTGCCTTGTCCACTTCAGGCCGAAGATGTGTAGCCTTAATGACGATGACAATAATATTCTCTCTCTCTCTCTCCCTTGTAATTTGACCAAAAATCCAAACCATAAGATTGGTCCAGAAGTCATGCTTAAGCCTAACACACAAAATGGTACCGGCCAAAGAATGTCACGCCAGAAGAGTATACCATCACACAATCACTTGTTTTGGCTTCGGATATTAAGGGATGTGACACAAGATGCTCAATTCCATCCCCCCCAACTTTTTTTGATTGAGATAATTCTGTATCCAATGGGTTAACGCCACGTGCTCTTTCAAACTTTTAATCTTGATGAAAATGATTGTTAATTACCTCGTGAAAGTGAAACAGTTTCATTAATAAAAAAGGTCTTAGAAAAATTCAATACACAAAGTAAATTGATTATATCATGTTCTTGATAAATTTGAAGACTTTTCATCCGCACCTAGTTGACCTAATAATTTGAAATTGATATCTTTTAAATAAATTTTTAAATTTGAGTGTTTGTATATTATAAAAATAAACTCAATATAATTATTGAATACCGATAATTTTTTTTTAAAAAAATAAAAATTGTAGACTTAATAATACTTGGGGTTTTTTTTCTTGGAGAAATATTCATGATTTAGTAAAATGGGTGTATCAGACGAGGAGGAAAGATGCTAAGGGGATGAAGATGATGCACCGACCAGAAATAGTACTTAAGTGTCCACATCTCACTTTTCTTAGGCGCACACACTAACATATAAACAATATATGCATAGGCCCCCATTGCCACTATATGGAAAAAGCCATTTTGATCGGCCCTAACTTGATTTCATGAGCTTTGTTTATTTAGATTTGGCTATAGTTTTGTTAACCCATTACTACCATGCACTAATCCCGATTTAAGCTAATTGACTTACTAATTCTTCCTTCTAATCTGGTAATCTTTTGGTTTTATCCCTTTAAAGAAAACTAATACAAATCTTTTCAAAGAAAAATGATTTTTTGAAGTCCATTAGTTGTTGGCAAGCTGTTCTAATTAAAGAGTTTTAAACAAATAAAAGATAATGATATCTGGGGTTTTTTTAAAAAAAAAAAAAATAGGGCAATGTTTGTCATAAGATCAAGAAAGTAAAAAAGTTTATATTTGATGGAACAAGGGAATATGGTGTAAATGGTATGTTAATGATACTAAAATTGACCTGTGGAATGTATGATATCATTAGGTGCACTTGGAGAAACATGACCCACGAAGACTTCTCATTATCTCATATACCAAAGTTCCTGGCTTGCCTATTGAGATCATACCTATCCTACCTGCCTTCAATTGTAAGCACCGTCAAGGTCTGCCTAAGCTTTAACATCTTAAAAGTACAATTTCTATCAATCCTCTCTCTCTCTCTCTCATAAGAAGAAACCAGCTAAGTTTTTCCCCGCTTTGTACTTCCCAAATTTCAAATAGCATAAATGAACCAAGAGTAGGACTTAAAATAAAATTTTCAAATTCATCTATACATAAATTCCGAATTGTTTTAAAAAAATGGGTATTATTTAATAGACTCGATATTTCAAAAAATAGTAGAATATATATATATATATATATATATATATTTATATATATATATATATATATTTTTAAGCTAGCAAACATTATACCCGTTTGACCATCGAGGCGATTATCAAGTAAACGTAATACTAACTTCATAATCATGAGATTCTAAATTTGAAAATATATAAAAAAATCTTCTTAACTAAAAGAAATCTCTTGCCTGATTAAAGAAAATTTACTCCACTACAAAAAATATACCTTGCAAGACTAATGTCTTAAACATGGAGTTAAGGGGGCAGTCTGCAGATCACCTCAACTCTTTTTTTATCAAGAAAAGAAATTATATTTATTTCTTGGTCTCCTTCTCATTAATTATAGTGTGCAAAAGGTCTCAAGCTTAGCCATGTGAAACTGTTCTATAATTCTTCAAAACTGCAGCATAGCACCACCATTTTGTGCGGTGATGATTTGTGACCATTGTACAGTCACATCTTTTATCCTTAATAGTTCCCTCTAGGAGTTTTAATTTATGAAAAAGTTTACAGCCAACTCCTTCATATTTTCCTTCGATTTAATTCTAAAGTTAACCTGTTCATGTATTGTGTAAATGCATATTTACTCAAAATCTAAAACAAGGGTTAAGCTCTTTCTCCCTTGGGCATTTAGACTATACTTGTTTTATGGATTTTGAAACAAATGTATATATTTTTCTCATTTTCTAGGTATTTTTTTAGTCATCAGAAAATAAATATTTTGGTGAATCGGGCGGAAATAGGATGCATTGCAGGAGCAACTGTCCCTCAAATATTATTCATGGTCCTAAAATTTACTACTGTTGTTCTTTCTTCTAAAATTTTAACTATAAATACATGTTATAATTTGTTTAATTAAACAAAATTTTGGCATTATCTTTGGACTAAATTAAAAATTATTTTTTAATTATAAATTTCAGAAAAAATTTATGCGGGTATCATAATTCACGTCTATGAGCTAATTAATTACTATCGGTGATTGTGATTATCATGTCTCATCTGAATAAAACATAATATTTTCGTTTTCCGGATTTTAATCCTTATTTTGAAAAAAGTTTTTTTTTTTATTTAAAAAAAAGAGAAAATAATTTCTTCAAAAAGGTGAATTTTCCTCGAAATAAAAAAGGAGTTTTTTTTTCCATGAAAATAATTGCCTGTTAGACAAACATGTTTGCTCTTTCTAGAAATGATAGAAAAGTCGCAGCTGATATGAATGTGGGGGACATACAACATATTGTAGCTGAGCAGCATAAACTTAGATTGGAATGTTTGCATTAATAAAGTAGAGCATTAGGGTTCTAATCAGCTTATTTATTTGGGTCATCTGTCTCCATGTCTTTACCTTAGGAAGCCCACGAGATTTACAAACCATGTGCCTACTTCTCCCTCTTTTAACAGCCTAATCCCTTCTTCACTTATTCAATGTTTCATGGCGCCTATGAGTGTGTGTGTGTGTGTGTGTGAGAGAGAGAGAGAGAGAGATGGAATTCATTGGTGCAAATTTTGGAGAAGTGTCAAATGATGCACATGTTTCGAGACTAGAGCTGCACTAATGCTCTAGTTAAGTTAGGTTTGATCGAGAATTCTGTAGCTATATACTGCAACTCCTCCATAGAGTGACTATTTTACTTTTTCAGTGTACGAGCATATAGATGACCCACACAGTATATTTTCTGTTTCCTTTTTATGAAATTTCGTATTACTCTTATAATAAAGAAGAGAGGGAGAGAGGGAGAGGGTTTTAATATCAAAAGGTTGTTCAATGAAAAGAAGACAACTTTGTAGCGAAGTTAAATTGCTTTGTGGGTTTATTTTAAAACTCTAGGACTCAACGTTGGGCAGGGAATCAAATCATGAGAAAACATATGTAAAATTACCGACCAACACTCAGCCTAATAGGATTAGGTATCAGATATTTTAATTAAGTGTTGAGTATGAAATTTAAAAATAAAAAACATTATATTAAGAGGCTCATTCTCTAAATAGAGTTCCGCAAACACGTAAAAATATGATTCTGAATACCATTGATAAAAATAAAAAAAAAAAAACAAAAAAAGGATGTAAAATTTAGTGTCAACCAAAGGGGGACTCTCTTTCTCTATGGTTTAATTATGCATCTCAATTTTTTTATATATTCTTTGGTTTTACTTTTTTATTATACAAAAATTTTAATATGAAATTTTTAATTTGGGAATAAAGTTGTTATCACTCATCTATACCTTAAAATTTTTTTATATTCTTTGATGAGCCACGGGGAAAATCTACATAGAGAAGTGCACAACCACCAACGAGATTCTGAGGTATGGAATCAAAAGATTAAATCATGTGTCACCATTTTTGGCACCCTAGACAGTATGACAGTAGGGATTCATAGTTATCCTACGTTGTGTTTATGAAAAGCCTCATAAATTTATGTATTATATAAATATTGAATAAAATTTATTTAATAAAGACAACTCAAAAAATTTATCCAAGACCTTTTTTCATCGTAACTCACCGTGACTTTTGTAGTTGATCCAAAATAGACCTATTCACGTGTCTGAACCGGTGGTTCCTGATCCAAAAGAGAGCCAAGAGAGCAAAACTTATTATTGTTATTTTTTTATAAAAAAATACAATCAAATGAGATTGAATTAAAAAAATGAGGATAGACGTAAGGAGTCTCTATTTGGACCCAGAGAGCAAAACTATGAATATGGGTCCGGTCCCAATTTCTATTTTTAACGATTTTAGGCCGGTTTAAATCCGTTTAAAATTGGGTCAATCTCGATTCGGCTTCAGGTCCACCTGACCTGAACTCTCCCTCTCTCGTGTCGAAAAAGGAAATTTGAATTTATGAATCAATCCGCTTATGGGCCTGCGACGCTTCAAATTTCTTCAATTTAGCCTAGACTCCATTTCATAATGGAGGCCTTCCATTCCACTTTTTCGTTTTGCCATTGATCATTATGAGGAAATTGGATACTTAAGATTCATAACCCAATGAACTAACCACGATATTAGCCCCAAGGGAACGGACACACTTCTCTAACCCAAAAAGGTCCCTAGCTCAAGGGCGAGTGACCCGAATGTCAAGTCACCATTATTTTTTTTTTAATTACAGAAATCGAATCTCGAATCATAAGCGGAAGGGGGGGGCTATTATCCTCGGGCCACCCCATTAGAAACATCAAGTCACCCATTTAACAATTCATTTGATCACTACGGGCACTTTGATAGCCCATTACAAATTGTGAATAATATTTTTTGTGTACATCGACTCGTATTCGAAGTCATACTTGATTAATCTAATTCAAACATTATCGGACCTAATTTAGGGAGAAACTTTCTCAATATAATTTTTTTCATTCTCAAACTTTAAATCTGAGATTTGATTAAAAAATTCAACACCCTTACTTACTAGACCAATTATCCATCGAAACAATTGTGAATAATATAACATGAACTAAATAAGTCATCTTATATGACAATCAATTTCGTTTTTTTTTATTTTTTTATTTTTTAATCCATTTAAAAATTTTTCAAATTTGAAATTCATATATATATGTTTTTTAATATTGACTGTCAACTTAAATATGATTTACGTGACATTATTCGTTTGGTGTTAAGTTGTGGGTCCAAATTTTTATTAATGTATCACCTCAATGTCATACCATTGTTTACAAGCTTTCAAAGCTTGAGAGGATTTGTCGATAATAAAGTTAATTTAAAAATAATAATTATGATTTAAATTAAATATTTTTAGAATAAATTGTTTGATTTGTTGGCAGTGAAAACCAAAAACTTTATTGAAAAAGCTTTCAAACTAACTATAGTTTATACAAAATCAGACCTAAATTTGATTAGGACACCTCGGATTAAATACAATAATAATAAAAAAAAGAATTTAAAAATAATAACCATTCAAGATGCTATCATTATTTAAACATCGTTGGCTGCCAATGTTCACCTGGCATGTAATTTACCCCAAATAAACATTTTTATTCCCTTTTTTTGGGGGGGGGGGGGGAGAGGGTCTCCCTATCTATTTGCTAGTTAGTTTGTGTTCAACTGAATGAGGAACTTGTCTTGGACAAACTACCCCTACTCCTACTCTCTTGGATCTTCATGGTTGAAGTGTCCAAAGTCTAGCACCCTCTCTCTCTCTCTCTCTCAAAATTTCATCTCCTAAGATAAGTTTTTTCTTTTCCATCTCTCAACCATCATCTGTTCAGTCATATCCCTCAATGGCTATAGGCAAGCCCCGTAGCAACAAGAGGTCATCCTCCTCATCATTCACATCAACAATCACAACCGTTGTCTTTGTAGCATTATGTGTTGTTGGGGTATGGATGCTAAACTCCAACTCGGTCATCACACCACAAAACGCATCTCGTGCTGCCATCAACACCGCTTCAGACCATCAAGAAGTCATCAAACCTACAACCGTTGCCATCAATAAGAAAGATGATCAATTCTTCGAGGACAACCCCGGTGATGTATCCAACGATGCCGTCAGCGAAGAAATGTCAGAGAATAAACCTCATGAAGATGATAAGAACAACGATGACGATGAAGCTAAAAGTCAAGAAGAACAGAAAAGAGCAGTGGAAGCATTGCAGAGTGAGAAAGAAGCAATTGCAGCCGAAGCATCGCAGGGTAAGACAGAAATGCCCATGCATAAACCTAATGAAGATGATAAGAACAATGATGATGATGACAAGAGTCAAGAAGAAAAGAAGAGTGCAGTGGAAGCACTGCATAGTCAGAATCAAGCAAGTGCAGGTGAAGCGATTGACGGACACAGCAGTACTGATAATGCAAATGATAACTCACATGGTTCCAAGGGAAATGAATCAGCAGAGGAGGAAGAGAAGCAAAATGAACACGGGACTCAGGTAACTGAAGAGAGTTCCATGCATCAACATATCAAGGAAACGAACATTAATCAGAATCAGAAGGATAGAGTAAATGAAGACGCATTACAAATAAGACATGAAGTAGGCAAACCAAGTAGTGATGATACTCCTGATAAATTTCAAGGGCAAACTCTAAGTGCAGGCTCAGAAAGTGAAAGGACACCTGCAAATACAATTGAAAACAAGAATCAGGTATCAGATGTGGACCAACATCTAAGACTGCAAGAACAGAACCAAAAACAAGAAGATCAAAAGAAGCAAGAGACAACAGAGACCAATAATGATGAAACATTAAAACAAGAAGAACAGCAATTAGAGCAAGAGAACGAAGTGATTGAGAGCACCCAACAATCTGAAGCTGAAACATTTGATCAATCATCAAAACAAACGACAGAGAACAACAAAAATCAAAATGAAAGCAATCGAGGGTCACACTTGGGCAAGTCTAATCTCAACCAGAATAGCCCCAGTGATATATCAATGAAAAAACAAGAACGCATTACCGAATCCAACTCTGCTGAATTATTCTCAGGAATCCCAAAAGAGTCAAAAGAGTCCAAGAAGGCATGGTCGACTCAAGCAGATCAGTCCGAGAATCAGAAGGAGAGACGCCAGGATCGATCAGATGGCAAGGAAAGCATCTATGGTTACACATGGCAGCTCTGCAATGTCACAGCTGGTCCAGATTACATACCATGTTTGGACAATGAGAAAGCAATAAGTCAATTGCACAGCAGGAAACATTTTGAACACCGCGAAAGGCATTGCCCTGAAGAGGGTCCTACCTGCTTGGTTGCAACCCCGGAGGGGTATAAGAGACCCATAGAGTGGCCGACAAGCAGAGACAAGGTATAAAAGGCACATACAATTGTAAATTCATCCACATCACCTTACATAAGCAGTAAAGTTCACACAGCTTCACTAACTTGACATAAATTCAGAATCAAACTATGTAAAATATGCATTGTCCAAAATAATGGACAGCTTATCATTCTTCCATCGTGTATCAACTGAAAAACATTAGTATTCTGCATAATAATCTCTTTTGAAATGACAGATATGGTATCACAATGTCCCACATACAAAGCTGGCTGAAGTGAAGGGCCACCAAAATTGGGTGAAGGTAACAGGAGAGTTTCTAACATTTCCTGGAGGTGGAACCCAGTTCATCCATGGAGCGCTACACTACATTGATTTTATTCAAGAGGTATGAAAAAATCACAATCAGATGCAACTCGATTCAATCACCTTCTCCTTCCTCTTCCACTTCTACTTATGGCACATTTGACCAGCAAAAGATCAAAATCTTGTAACAAAGAAATTATATGATTTCAATTATTCAATAACTAACATATAATAGAAAAATGCAATTTTAAATGGATGCAGGCAGTGCCAAATATCGCATGGGGAAAGCATACAAGGGTGATATTAGATGTGGGGTGTGGAGTTGCAAGTTTTGGGGGCTACTTATTTGAGAGGGATGTTCTAGCTATGTCGTTTGCACCAAAAGATGAACATGAGGCTCAAGTTCAGTTTGCACTAGAGAGAGGAATACCAGCAATATCAGCTGTGATGGGTTCTCAAAGACTACCCTTTCCAAGCCGGGTATTTGATCTTGTTCACTGTGCGCGTTGTAGAGTCCCGTGGCATATTGAAGGTTCTAACTCTACTTCTCCCCTCATTTTTATTTCACTTCTCATCCCCCCCACCCAATAATTTGAGTTCTATTATCATCTAACCTGGATCACTAGATTTCTGGGTTCATGCTCTCTAAGTTTCACATCCGTGTCTTGTCTCCTTCTGATCTGTAAGCTAAAATGTTTAGTACCTAATTGAAGGTGGTAGGCTACTTCTGGAACTTAACCGTGTACTCAGACCAGGGGGCTACTTTGTATGGTCAGCAACCCCTGTGTATCAGACGCTTGAAGAAGATGTGCAAATTTGGAAAGGTAGTTGGATTACCATTTCTTTCCACAAACACAATAGCTTATTTTCACATTTTAAGATTTACTGACTAAATGAGCTTTGTCTTGTCTAGAGATGTCTGCCCTAACTGAATCAATGTGTTGGGAGCTCGTGACCATAAAGAAAGACCAACTAAACTCAATTGGAGCTGCAATTTACCGCAAACCTACCTCCAATGATTGCTACGACCAAAGAAACAATAAGAATCCTCCAATGTGTAAGAGTGATGATGATCCAGATGCTGCATGGTATGTTTTCTCTTTCCTATATGTTTAAAACAGCACTGTTGGACAGCTTCTGTGAAATGCCTTTTATAAATTTGAACCTGATGAAGATCACAAAAATTCGTATTTCTAATTTAGAGCTTTCTCAAAAAACAAATATCAAACCGTTAAAGCGTAGGAAAAAAAAAGGGAAACTCATTGACAGATAACAACTTAAGATTAATAAGTTCCTATGTGATTAACGTTAATAATACTATGAGGCACTTTACAAGATCAGCAATGTCATTCAGCGTGGTTCTAAATGTTCAGGTATGTGCCTCTGCAATCATGCATGCACCATATCCCCATTGCTCAAAGCGAGAGAGGAACCAGATGGCCAGAAAGTTGGCCTCAACGCATTCAAACACCGCCATACTGGTTAAACAGCTCCCAGATGGGAATCTATGGGAAACCAGCTCCAACTGATTTTGCAATAGATTATGAGCATTGGAAAAAAGTAGTGAACAAGTCTTATCTAAGTGGACTGGGTATCAGCTGGGATAATGTAAGAAATGTAATGGACATGAGAGCTGTTTATGGAGGGTAATTTCTGCAACTATGATCAGTACTATTAAAACCTAAACTTTTTCCTTTCTTTTTTTTTTGGGTGATTAACGCAATATTTCTGCATTTCAAATGAACAAGTATCTGTAGTTTTGACATATATATAAATATATAAAAAAGGGTTACTAACTCAAGCATTATGTAAACAGATTTGCAGCAGCATTGAAAGATTTAAAAATCTGGGTCATGAATGTGATAAATACAGACTCTCCAGATACACTTCCTATTATCTATGAGCGTGGACTATTCGGAATATACCATGATTGGTGTGAGTCATTCAGTACCTACCCACGAACCTATGATCTCTTGCATGCTGATCATCTATTCTCAAGACTGAGGAAGAGGTAAGTGACAATTCAAAATTCTTCCTTTTGTTTCCTTTTCACCCTTCTCCATTTCATCCCTACATCTACTTTGGCTTTCACAGGTGCAAAATCGCACCTGTAATGGCAGAGATTGATAGAATAGTTAGACCAGGAGGTAAACTGATTGTACGTGATGAGTCCAAAACAATTGGTGAAGTTGAAAACATTTTAAAGTCTCTGCACTGGGAGGTTCATTTGACCTTCTCCAAAGACCAAGAAGGGATGGTTAGTGCACAGAAATCTGATTGGCGGCCAGAGTCATATGCAGCTTCTTCTTGATGATGAAGAAGAAAAGTGAAGCATAACATATCCCATATCTATTTGGCAGAGATGAACAATCTGTAATCCTTTTTGTGGATTTATGCAATCCTTTTTGCAGAGTTAAGGAAGTCTTCCTTTGTCCTAAGCACGATACTGCAATGCTTTGAAGATGGCAAAATTTTCTGAACTAGGCGTCCTTGATGGATCCAATGTTGTGAACTGTTTGTAGTATACAATTGTGAAATGAAGTGGAAAGAGTTTTAGCTTCCTGCAAATTTTGAACTTCAGATCACAGATTTTCACATTTTTATTGTCAATTCCAGAGGTGGTTACTGTTTTTGGTTTTTCCAGTATAGATATTCAAAGATTTTAAAATTCAGCTGCTCTGGATCTTTCATGATCATCATGATGCATGGGAGGTAAAAAGTGTTCATGAATTCACTTCATATACCCAAAGAATAAAGTGTGATTAATAAAAGTAGTAGTCAAACAATGAAACAAAGATTGTCTATAACCTCTTTCCCCCCCTATAATTGCAAAAACTGTTACTAATTTTACATTCCATGACAGAGTTTTCTGCAAGCTGATACCTACAAAATTTGTTAACCCTAGGACAAAAAATAAATAAATAAATTCTTTTCCATTTAGTATTTATTTAAGCAATTCTAGTCCCAGATGGTTGACTATGAAAATTGTTTCATATTTCATCTTAAATTTTGAATTTTATCAAACTTTAGATCTCTAAATTTCTTTTCATTGTCCCTTTCCTGGATAGCACTTAATTTCTTTACATTAACATCCAGTCTTCTTCCATTTTTTTCTCTCTTATAGTTTTCATTCTAGTTCCATTAGTTCTATTTGGTTAGACATTCTCCTCTCATCATTACTGTGACCATCAACGTAGTTGTCATTGACATCACTTTATCTTACCACTGGTATTGTAATAGTTTCTCACTTCCTTTGATCACCTGTCAATATCCTGATAGCTTGCTACAGCACTTGCCTATGCAATCAACCAACTCACTACAACCAATTAACACGGAACTAAACTTCTTCTGCATAAGCATAGGGTTAAGTAAACTCAGGCCTCAACAGTCACCCAATACAATTTCTTGGATGTGAAAACTGTGAAACTGATAACGCAGAAGACCTTCAGCACCTCCTTAAGTGAAGGATATCTACAATTTGAGGAATTCCCCCCACTAAATTATTAACCACTGATTGATGGATAAATATACAGCCAGCAACTGCGCAACAAGAATTGAGTACAACAAACAACCACCTCTGTCAATTTTGAAATTTGGGCATCCGATAATTCAACGAAGACATAATTCGCCCGCAAAAGTTTTAGTGTCCCAGAAAAGACTTGGGATAGATGGTGTACATGTTAATTTGGCTATAGAGAATTCTGGTACAAAATGCCATTTAAATGTGCTAGAGAAATGCAATAGGCAGATTCAGATATATAGAAGTCAAGCTACACTTGTCATGTAGGATATCAGGGGAGAGAGTAAGAATATACTCCATTCCATCCCAACCATCGGCAGTGTTAACATTTTTCTTTACCCAAGCATGTTGGTGTCACCGGCTACTAACCCCTCCCCCCCACCCCAAAAGACAAAACTCAAAACATGATGGATTGAAATTGAATGCAAGCAACACATATTGAGACACCTCCAATCATTCTCAAAATTTATATTTAGAAATTTCATGCCAAAAACATGGGAGCAAACGAACTTTCTTTTTGCATTAGAATTTCCCCATAATGAGGCAAAGTCAAGATACAATGTGTAATCTTATGGAGCCATGGAGATAACTCTAGCATTTAAGGGTACAAACGCCATCATCTTCGAAGCTTACCTCCAAACTCTGTAGGTGATTCCCAATCCTATCACTGACCAATTGAGGTATGTTCATGTTTCCTTGTGTAATCAATTAATCAACTCTTGAGAAGCTTCAGCAGTTGGCCTCCCTGAACTGCAGTCTTAAGATCTGAATCAGGAAAATGCAGTTGAAGCATCATAAGAACAAAGAAGGATAATAGGCATTAAAGAGGACTAGCTTGTTTCAAGGAGAGAAGACATGGAAATATAACAGCCACATGCTAACCATCAGAACCACCGATGAGCTTTCCATTCACAAATACTTGTGGCACAGTGCGACGACCCACCATATCCAAAAGAACATCCTGAATTTGAGATCCATCATCTGTTGGAAGAGATCATTTAGATTAAATTGTGATCAGCATGCTTGTATGTAAAACAGTGAACCAGTGGCTAATCTTAGTACCTCGAAGGTCAAGCTCAATCACAAAGGGTTGTTCACCTAGTTCACTGAATATTCGCTTGGCACGCAAAGAATACCTAGATACAATCAATCAAAAAACACAAATCATGAAAATTGTTAATCCTCTGTGTGTGTGTGTGAGAGAGAGAGAGAGAGAGAGAGAGATTAATTACTCAATTCTTGATAATAGAAAAACAATCTCCTGATTATGAAATGAGCAGAAGGTATTTAGGTGAAATAAATCAAAATCACAGTCATCTCACCGTGAGAATAGATAACAATGTTCATTCAATAACTTGGGGTAATATTTCCTGCTAACAAACTCGAGAATGAGTCCTCTTTTCTTGCTATGTCAATTAAAGGGATTCTTACCCAATTCTGTCTCCTAGAACAGAAAAATAGACCATAAGTTTGTATCAAGAGATGCACCTCGGCATTCTCAAACTTCAGCTTACTTTACTAGGTTAATGCTAGGGCAAAAGCTATTTGTTCCAAATTTGTTTTCTTGATGGTTGCTTTCACTGCACCAAGTAAATACATTCCATAGAATACCCACCAAGGCACTTGGTTGCAATTATACCAAAACGATGTCAAACCCTAATTTCGGTGTAAATTCCATAGAAAACCACTAAAACTTGATTGCAATTATACAAAGACGATGTCAAACCCTGATTTAGGTGTTTCTACAAATGCCCAATTTGAATCATACTGTGAAACCCAAATTTAGATAAGCTATTGGTCTGAAATCCTAAATTATATAAAATCGAAATATGGATTGGAATGAGATAGAGACGTACGGACAGTAGGTTTTGGAAAAGACGGCGATCTTGTTGGAGTAAATGACATTGTGAACGAACGCCGATGGTGATGCCGAAGAAGCTACTGATTCCCTCGGTGCTATCACTAACAAAATCATACCCGTTGCCAGAAAAAGAGTAAGGCTTGTCGGAGACAATCGACGGCCATGTCCCTTCATGTCTCTCTCCCCCCCCTCCCCTCCGTCCCTCTCTCTTTTTTTTTTTTTGTTACAAATGAAAGCCCAAAACAACAGGCACAAACCAATAACAACAACTTAAACATCAAGGCATCGCCTTAAACAAGGAGAGCCCGAAGAATCTTCATGCAGCAGATGACAAATGTCGGGAGGAGGGATAGAGAAAACATGTAACCCAGGAGGTTTAGAATGCTCATTCCTTATCAGGTGATCAGCACATTTATTTTCCTCTCTGAAGACATGAACGATGGAGGAGTGTTCAGCACAAAAAGTCTAAACATGTTGCATTCTTTGATAATAGGGTGGAGGGGTGGGTTGCAGCAGTTCTTTTGTTGAGAAGGGTCACCAGGGAAGCTAAATCAGATTTAATTATCAAGTGATTAATGTTCATTTCTCTAGCAAGCTTTAAACCCTCTCTAATGCCCCAAAACTCGGCATTAAAACTGTCAGTGATGCCCACATTGAGGGAGAAGCCGATGATCCATATGCCAAGGGAGTCTCTGATAATTCCTCCTGCACTAGCTCTGTTGGGGATGCCTTTAGCAGATCCGTTTGTATTGAGCTTGAAGAAACCTTGTGGAGGGGGGACCAAGAGACTTGTCTGGGCTGTTTAAGGGGTCTAAAGAGACCTGAATTTGTGGAGAGGAGGGAGACTTTTGCGAAGTTCTTAGCTTGTCAGGTGGTGGTCAATATGTTGAAAGGGGAGTTTTTAAAAATGAGTTTTGCATCTAACTTTTCAGATTTTCCAATCTGTAGCTGGAAAGATAGAGTTCCAATTTTGGGTGGTAAAGGGGGTTGATTTAGTACAGTTGAATTTCAACCAGGTCAAGATGTTGCCATTGTTGAACCGAGAGGTTTGAATCATTCTTGGACAGACATTGGACCAGACTTCCAATTGCAATCTCTGAGCATGTGAAGGGCAGTTTCCTCTGTATTCTTGTAGATAGGACATAGAGGGTCATTTGATATTTTTCTTCTGACTCTTTCAGAATTTGTAAAAAATTTGCCGGTACCAGTAAGCCAGATGAAGAGTCTTACTCTTTCGGGAGTTGGGATTTTCCAAACCCAACCCCAGCAGACTCATTGCTGGTGTTAGGGTGATTGAGCCAATAAGCTGTCGTGACTGTGAAATTCCTATCAGAAGTAGGGCTCCAGCAGAAGGAGTCATTTACTTCTTGGTTTATAGGGATCATGATGGCTCTGATTTCTTCAACCTTCTAAGTAGGGAGCCACTTCTTGAGTTCCTCTATGTCCCATTCACGACTGTCTGTGATGAAGGTAGAGACTTTGCTGGCTGCTTGGGGCTGGTCAATGGGATTGGTAGCATGGCTTAGGAGTTCATCTTTACTAACCTAGATGTCTTGCCAGAAGTTTGTAGTTTCTCCATTTCCAATTCTTTTTTTTATTCCTTTGGTAAGAAGATCTCGCCTCCTCATGATGCCTCTCCAGATTATAGAGGAAACAGACTTGACTTTCTGCTTTAGAATGCAATCTTTTTAAAGATATTTGCTTCTTAAGACTTGGTACCAGAGAGAATTCTCATTGGTGAGCAGTCTCCATGCAAGCTTGGCTAAAAGGACAAGGTTGTTATCTCTAGTGACCCTCAAACCTAGGCCGCCATCTTTCTTACTTCTGCAGATAAAATCCTAGCTCGCAGGGTGGATTTTCCTTTTATTTGGGAGGTTACCCCAAAAGAAGTCCCTACTGCATTTATCAAGCTTCTGGTAGGTGCTCTCCGGGCTCTAAGAAGTTTCCATTACATACACAGACATGGTTGGAAGGACAGATTTGACTAGGGTGGCTCTTCTAACAGTGGACAGGAGCTTCATTTTCCAGTTTGAAAGTTTTGTCTAAACCTTCTCCTCAAGAGTACTATAAGTGTTCTTTCCCACTCTTCCATAAATGATAGGCACTTTAAGGTAAGTCCCTAGGTCAGAGCAAAGTCTAAAGTTGCTAACAGTCACTAGAGAGGATCTGAGAGAGCTAAAGGCCTTAAGGGAAACCCAGAGCTTTGTTTTTTCTGGGTTGATCTTAAGACGACTTTCTGCACTAAATTGATGGAGGCAGTTGAGAATGCAATTCATGTTGTGAAGGTCTGCTTCAGCAAAGAGCATAATGTCATCAGCAAAGAAAAGGTGAGATGTGGGGGGCCCTCTTCTGGCAGGTCTGATAGGGCACCAATTTTTAGTTCTAACCTTGTCTTTTATCATATAAGAGAGTTTTTTCATGACTAAGATGAAGAGATAGGGGGAGAGGGGGTCTCATTATCTTAACCCTTGGCTAGGTTTGAAGTAGTGGAGAGCATCTCCATTCCAAAGGATCGAAATTTCATTGCTTGAGATAGCATACATGATCAACCTGACTAGTTGAATCAGAATGTTGAAGTCCAGCAGGACCTTGCCAAGAAACCTCTAGTTTAGACTATCGAAAGCTTTCTTTAAATCAATTTTGATCATCATTTTATGCTTACTACTTCTAGAGGTATTGATAGAATGAATTACCTCTTGAGTGACAATTACATTGTCCATAGTGCCTCTCTTGGGAAGGAAGCTACTTTATTTGTTTCCAACTATGTTCAAGAGGTGGAGTCTCAATCTATCCATAATAACTTTAGCCAAGATTTTATAGGAGGTGTTAAGGAGGCTGATGGGTCTGAAGTTTGCAACACTCTCAGGGTTTTTCATTTTAGGGATCAGAACAATGAGGGTTCTGGAATGGTCAGGTTCAAAGTAGTCATCTCTGAAAGGTTTAGCCACGAAGCTGCAAACTGCTTCTTTAACAGTTTCTCATCTTTGTTGGAAGAAGATGGGTTGAATCCCATCAGACCCTGGAGCTTTTAAACCTTTCATTGAAAAGAGAATAGATCTCACCTTAGCTTCTGTGACCTCTCCAAGCAGGTTGGCATGCTCACTGGCAGGGATAGCCATCTGATATCTACAGAATTCAGAGGGAGGAGTGATCACTTCTTGGTGGTCAAAGAGGGTCATGTAATAGCTCATTACATGATTTTAAAGCTCTTGCTGGTCTTGGCACCAGACCCTATTGATCTTGAGAGAAGCAATTCTGTTAGCATTCCTTCTCATTTTAGTTGTTGCATGATAGAACCTGGTATTTTTGTCTCCTTCGTAGTACCATTGCACTCTTGACTTCTGAAACCAAAGCATTTCCTCTTGGGCAAGGACGTTCTGATAGTCTTTGATCAGCTCCTACTCCAAGTTATGCAGAAAACTAGAATAGGCATAGTGATCTGATTTTTGAATTCCTTTAAGTCTGGCCTCTAAGATCTTCTTTCTCTTGAAGATGTTGTCAAAGATCTCTTTGTTCCATATTTTCATTTCAACAGCTGTGTTCTTGGAGGCTTAAAGCAGGTCAGCAAAAGGACACCAGGCATTGTCGAAATCTTCTCTAAACTGAGGATGGGATAACCATGCAGCCTGGAATCTAAAAGGTCTACTCATGCCATCAGGAGCCTTGGTCATGACAGTCTACAGCATAATTGGGTTGTGATCACCATGAATTCTTATGAGATTCATCAACTTAATTTCTGGGAATGAAAGAAAAGCTTGATGATTTGCCAAGACCCTATCAAGTCTTTCTTGAAGCACAATGTGACCTGCTTGTCTTCTGCTCCATGTGAACTTGGGACCAACAGCTTTCATGTCTAACAGGTTGCATCTGCTCCAATGGTTTCTAAATTTGTCTCCCCTTTTTGCAGTCCTATTATAGCTCTTGGAAGATTCATCTTCATAAGCGATGTCATTGAAATCCCCCATGCAAATCCATGGCAAATTAACATCCTTCGCATAGGCTATCATGCTGTTCTAGAAATCTCTTTTGCAGTTGCTGTAAGGTTGGACATAAACCATAAAAAGGAGCCAGGTCTTACAATCTTCATGTACTTCTGCATGAATAACTTGGTTAGTGTGATCAAAGTTTTACTTTACTGGAGTTCCAACATAACCAAAGCCCTCCTCTTAAACCAGTTGTTGGGATGGTGAAATTCTTATCCAAACCTATATTTTTTATATAGCTTGGATAATTATTCTTCTCAGCTCTTGTTTTCAAAAGACAGAGGATATCTGGCTGGGAAGTCCTCAAAATCTCTTTGCATGCACGTTTGAAATTGTTGTTGCCTATGTTGAAGCAATTCCAAGCAATTGCTTTGATATTCATTGGAGAATGGGAGAGGGAATTAGAAGGGGCTTAATCTTCCTCCACCATTGTCCAAGCAATGATTTCCTCTGCATCAGACATGGTCTGTGCATCAGTCTTCTTTTCCTCGAATTCTCCTTCAGAATCTATCATGAGCTGATCATCCTCACATGTGCCCATTTCCTCATCACTGGACAGGTGAGAACTTCTTCTGTTTTCAAGTCCTCTGTTTCTTGGGTCCAGGTTCCACATTGCCTCATCAGATGATTGAAAAAGGCTTGGGCCTAGTTCCAGAGTAATGGGATTGTGGAGGGGGATTTCGGGCATGATAGAAGACCTATGAATGGTCATAAGTAGACCTCTTATGTGATGCTCACCCCGGAGAGGAGTGACTGCCTCTTGATGGACCTTTGTGGGGAAAGATAAAGTTAGCTTAGAGTCTCTGATTGGTCTTAGGACATTCTCTCTGACAATCCTTATGGTGAGCTCTTTCTTGGATGATCTTCCTTCTAACTCAGAAATAGTAGCCTGCTTGCTCATGTTTTTTTTTTCTTTTTCCCACCTTTTTGGGCCTTTTCCCTTCATTTTGACTTTTGATGTTATCTCCAACTTCATCAAACCTTGTTTGCAGGTTGCTTTTTGCTCCTGCAGCAGATTGATGATCGGTGATCTCTGCATTCGAGGAGCATGGGTCAACTTGTAGGCTTTCGAATTTATTATACTGATTTGGAGGTTTTCCATCTTTCCCTTTTCCATTTCCAACTCTAAGGAGTCTTTATCTTCTTGGGACCTGCATCCAGGGGCCCAAAGTATCCTCATGTGATGCTGTCTCCTACCTAACTTCTCTGGCCGTTGCCTGATTTTCCTTTTCCAGTGACTGCATTGGCAAGCTGCTAGCATCTTCCTTGCAAGCTTCTCTAGTGTGTCCTACTTTCCCATAAATGAAGCATATAGTGTGCAGTTCTTTATATTCCACATTTTGGATTCTTTTTCTGATTTTTACACTCGGGATGAGAGGTTTGTTTAGATCAATTTCTGCACAAACTCTCGCATATTTTACTCTCAAGGTGTTTGCAATGTTATCATCTATTTCAATCGGTCGGCCAATACTGCTTCTTATCTCATATAAGACCTCCTGATTGAAGAGTTCTATAAGGAGATGCGGAAGTCTAATCCAAACTGTAACATGTTCTATTTTGGCTTCCTTTGGGGAGAACCATGGTCTCCATTTGCTGATTACAAGATAGTGATTGTGAACCATCCAAAGGTCTCCCGTTAGGGCATGAATGAAATCTTGTTTTAAGCTGAACCTTGCCAGAAAGTAGCTTTCTCCCAGGTCTAAGAGTTCAATAATTCTTGCGGGCTTCCATAGCTGATGAATTTTTGTCTGTAGAAGGTGGAAACTTATGCTTTGCCCAAGGAGTTTGATAATGACTGCTCTTTTCATGGCTTCCAGTATCTCTTGAGTTTGTCCCTCGAAATCTGGATTGTTGGGATGCTTGTGTGGCCTTCTTCTTCCTCTCTCTCTCTCTTTGATCCAGATTGGCCCGTTGGGCGCACGTCGTTTAGGTAAGCAGTTGTATTCTAATTCAAAACACGTTGTTTTACCCCACGTGAGTGGTTTGTATATTAATTAATTAGACTTTTTCTTAGGAGAAATTAACACTCAGATGAAATAATGAGGTTTAAAACAAAAGGAGATAATCTAGTAGATATGTATTCAGTTAACTTTTTTCATGGAGTAATCTTGATTTCAAAAGTTTTAATTTATTGTGATTATAAAAATATCATGACATTTTTATAAAAAGAAAAAAAAAAATCGTAGAAGTTATAAAAAAAAGGTAACCGATGGAGGTTCTTACCACAATGTCAGGAGAGTGTGATAATGATTGTGATTGTGAGGATGGAAAATACTAACTTTTGTTGGGTGCCGACAAAAATTCAACTCATAAAATAGAATTATATCTGACTTTTATTATGTTTTATTTTTTAAATTAGTCATTTTGTTGGTAGCAATGACAAAGACGTTAGATATGCATTCTCCAATTGGATAAGGATTTCATTCGGTATTGATAGAGTTTTGTGCTACTAATTACAATATTTTTTTTTATAATTACAAACTCAAATTATAAATTTTGGTTTAATCGATTAAACAAATTGTTATTAAAGAATTAACCTCATGCAAGGACTCTTACCCTTCAACTCAAGAGTACAATGCAATGAAATGTTATTTTGAATTTTGATTATTAGTTTAATCAAGCCTTCATGGTATCATCTCTCTTATTCCTACAAAATCTGTGGCACCATTTTTTTTTTTTTTTTTTTTTGCTTTTTAAAAATTTCGACTTGGAAACTCTTGGATGTATTAAAAAAAAAATAGCCATAGATTCCTCTCACGGCTCATTATTAATGCAATGGGATTGATAATTATTGTAAGATAAAAAATAAAATAATTAATGATGGTTGAATTGTTATTATTAATCACTAATCCGAAAATATAATATGAAATGCCGGCATGAATGTTCCAACCCTCAGGCATCGTATCAAGAAGACCTTAAAATTCCAAAAATCTGACACATGAATAATCAAACTGTTTTGAATTCATCGTAATACCAACCAATCATCAGTAATGGGTACAATTCCAAAAATTAAAATAAAATTAAAACCTCGAAGAACGAAAGAACCGATCACTGAATCAAACAAGTCAACGAGTCAATTGAGGTCTATGAAGAGGACTTGGATTCGGATTCGGAGTTCTTGTCCTTGGATTTGTAATAATTATTGTAAGCATCGAGCTCCTCGTAATAAATATCCCAGACGCATCGGACGCATCCGCTGCCGCAACAATCTCCGGGCATAGGCTTCTCCGGTAATGGTGGAGGCGATTTCTCCGGCAATCCTTTGGGTTCCTCTTCCTCATTTGATTGGGAGATATTCGTGGGTGCCACGCCGGACATCGCCGCGGCGGAGGGTGGGGCACGGAGTTGGAGATTAGGAAGAGAGAGAGAGAGTTGTTGTGGGGTTCGGGTAAAGATTGAGTTGGTGAAGCGAAAAGAGGACAGATCTCTCATGACCAATCGAAATCGAATAACGTTGTCATTTCGGCGATTCTGTTTGTTTTGTTTAAGGTTTTGCGGGTTTTGATGACGATGAGGAAATGGAGGGATGTCTGAAAATCTGATTCGTCGAGGAAGATAATTCTGCGCTTCCATGGGGGGATTTGGAATTCCGTGTACAACTCTCTCCCTTATTTTTCCCCCGTTGAAAAAATAATAAAATTGACTTTTGGATGTAGTCCGGACCACAGGCCAATTGGCCCTGAACGAGTGCGGCCAAACCCGGACCAAACTCTGGATCAACGGTCCAGTTTGGAGGCCTAATCTCAACTAATGCTTTCAAAGCCGAATTCACAAATAATTCGGCTAATCAACTAATTTATTGATTCATTAATTAGGTTGATTAGACTATTTTACGAATCGAATAATTTCATCATAATATTATATATATAATTTATATATTATAAATTTTAAAATAAAATAAAATTCATATAATTTTATATAAAAAAAATTGATCTATTAGCAACATATAAAAACACTAATTGCAATAAAAAAACGATCGAACCGATTTGAAAAATTCATCTTTTTATTAGTTTTGATCGATTTTAAACGATTTTGATTTTATTCACTTTAACAATAAAAATCAAACCGAACTATAAAACGGTTTCGAATCGAATCGATCGATTCAATTTTAAAAACACTGATCTAAACTATACACACAATGGTTTATGTTAGAGGTAGATTTTACTCCATAAATAATGGCTCTACTAACTCGAGCGGGATGATTGGTTGTCGAACAGTCTTAATCGATGAAATCTGTAAAAAACCATCAGAGAGTACTCCGACGAAAAAGACTTTTATGCTCAAGTCAGAGAGTAATTTTTGAAAAGAGAATTTCATAATGCCTTTATGTGCTAAGTGTAAATTAAAAGAATATATCTAATTGATGACTTTATGAAGGGTATATATAGATTGCTTCTATGAGAGTCTTGTGTGCATCTGGGATACTGAAACCCTAATTTTCATATGAAAGTGCCCCGAAATCACAAAACCCTTAAGAAAAGATTTTTATAAGATTCAGAATATTTCTAGTTTAGAAAGCTCTAGTTGTCAAGGAATTCTTTTCTTTATTAATTAGGATTCAAAGTCTTCTTGTTAATTACGAGACGTTGCTTTGGTGATTTAAGGAAAGTTGAATATTTTTCCGAGTTGACCAGATATTGGGCACCGAGAGGTCTTGAGGCCGTTCAATCTTCTATCGAAAAGGATATGGTCGATGATCACCGAAAGAACAGGTCGTGTCTATTTGTCTAGGAAGTATATCTCAGATAAACGAAATGTTTCAACACGTTCTGTCTATTGGCACAAGAAGTTGTTAAACCCTATGTCAATAGGCTTTTCAACCAAGCTCCATCAGTTTAGATGAACTTTACTATTAAATCTGATTCAGAGGCGAAAACCTAAAGAAGTGAAATGAAAAAGGAGAGAGAGAGAGAGAGAGATGGCAAGCTAATGAGGAAGAGAGAGAGAGAGGTCCCTCAATGACAACTTAAGCAACAAAATCTCTCCACTTCAGTTTTTTATTTCCCACTTGATTGCATCTTCTTGTAAAAAAAAAAAAAAAAAAACATAAAAAAAAAACCCAGAGAGAGAGAGGTGCTCCACGAGGGTGTTGATGTAGTTGTCTCGCAGCAATTAAAGACACAGGCGAGAGCTAAACGACAGAAATTTCTCTGTAATATGCTAATGGCCCCTTGATTTTTCAAAATTACAAACTACAATTTCTCGGCTGGTCCCCTTGAACCATCAACATGGTTGTACCGTTGGCCAGATTTATGAGGAAAAAAAAAAGTAATATTCACTTTTTCAATTATCGTATTATGATTGTGTCCACAAAGTACTTGAAGAACAAGATGTCGTTCCAAGCAAAGTGTTATTAAATAATTATTTTCCAAGAACAAGGTCTTTTATTGTCATAAACATGAGCAATTGAGTGACAACATTAGTCTTGCTACAATTTTCTTGTCACTTAATTGATATTTTCTTATTATGATTTGAAGGGGACACCGCGCGGGGGCTATTTCTTTAATCCCAACATCAGTAGAATAAGACCAAAGTAGTCAAATTTATAAGTCAATCTTAAGAACTTTAACTTGAAGTCATTCCATGGAGGATACCTTGCCTCCAGTTCAAACCAGTAGCTTCTCTGCAACACTGCTTTTTCATGGCTGAAAGTGTCAAAAGAGTACTTCCCATGGTACCTTCCAAAGCCACTTGGACCAACTCCTCCAAAAGGTAGTGCATCACATAAAAACTGCCAAAATAAAAATTTGCAAATTTTATCATTTTGAACCGATTTTATTAAGACTTTGGTGCATCATAATCAGACATTATTTTTTTTACGAGTCTTTTTAATGTAATGATCTGACCAGTCAGGATGCACCACTTCCAGCAATGTTTAAGAAATAATGGTATACTTGTATCAGGATATCGTTAAATGTCACAGTCCCAGAAGATGTTTCTGACAGAATACGTTTCTTGAATGCTTCATTTTTGGTCAAGGCATAAATGACTAGAGGTTTAGGCATTGAGTTTATGAAGTCTATGCTCTCCTCGATCTTGTCAACCTGCATCCATCCACCACCACGTGTATTTCTAGCAATCGTGGTATTGAAAACTTTATAAGATCAAAATAAGTTTGAGAGATGGTTCCGTACTGTGATTATTGGAAGCAGCGGTCCGAAGATTTCTTCAGTCATGAGCTCAGAATTGAGTGGAGGATTTAGTAAGATTGTTGGCTGGATCATCCTGTACACAAGTAATGAACTTAAGGGATTGTTTTAGATCAATCACTAAGAGGGTTTGGAGAAAAGGACAATATATAGGTTACAATTTTTCCTCGTCCCATGAACCACCATAGACTATGGACGCTGCAACAAGAGGGTCATCAAGAAGGCTGCGCAATCTATTGAAGTGATGCTTGTTGACAACTCTGGATAGGTTTTGATACTCATCCAGTGTTTTGCCATAGAACTTTTCAATTGTTCTCTGCAATGAATTAATCTACAGAAAGGAAAATGGAACAAATAAAACACACCAAAATAGAGTAGTAGAAACATGTGACAGTCGAGATATTGGTATGGTAAAAATTACCAAGACAGATGCAAATCTATCTTCCACAAGCACATAATCAACCGCTATACATGCCTGTCCATTGCATGACCCCCATTTCCCTCCTACTATTCTTTTCACAGCCAGCTTCATATCAAGACATTAGAAAGGGACAGACTGATTAGCTTCATGTGCACGCACAAACTCTCTCAAAAAAGGAGCAGGACAGACCTTGATCTCAGAAAGGTTGGAGAGTGAATCAAGGATCACAGGGCATTTGCCGCCTAACTCTAATGTAACAGGAGTCAAATGGTTTGCTGCTGCAGACATGATTAGCCGTCCTACCCGTTGACTCCCTACAAAAATTATGACTATAATCGTGAGAGAATTTGAATCTAATTTTAAAAGGTAATTTGTTTATAGGCAAAGTTAGATGATACGACAATATTCCCTCCACAGATGTCTGACCAAAACAGGTAGCTTATGGAGTGACATTGGACTGACTCTTACATCATGTGAGAATTATGAAGGCAAATATTGAGGTCTTGATTCATATGAGGTGTTGTGAGTCAAAATCCCATCAAATGTTGCAAATTAGCTCATGCTCAAGCCTAGGCAAGTAAGAAAAGAGAGTGGCAGCATACCGGTGAAGAATATTTTGTCCCATTTTTTCTGCAGTAGTTGTTCACAGACCTCGGCACCACCTTCAATGACTTTGATGGCTTTGGAGTCTAAGAAAAGAGGGATGGTCTCAGAAAGTAATGAAGAAGTTGCTGGAGCATGCTCTGATGGTTTTAGAACAACTACGTTTCCTGCAGATATTGCTCCAATCAATGGGTCCATTGCCAATGCTGCACAAAAAAATAGGCCAAATTTGCTCTTAAAGCATTCTTGCAAGAAGATGAAATCACTAACCCAAGTGGGGCGAATTCCAAATTTTGGGTTAAAAATTAATTAATTCTCATTTTGGGGGTAATTTCTATTGCCAAGTCAATATCAAATCACTTCTAAATTATTCTCAGTCAAATATCCCAGATGGCTCTAAGACCCTCTAAATCAAGATGGTTTAAGAATATTATTTGGGGGCATTTGATAATAGAGTATGAGAATAATATATAGGAATAAATTAAAAGATTATGTTTGGATTAATATTATGGGAATGAATATTTAAGAATCATACCAAAAAATTTAAGAATCCATAAAACCCAAATAAAGTAGTGAGTTTTGTTAGAAATTCATATTTGATTCCCAAATAATTATTTACTCTCATACTTACCCAAAATTACCAATTATTCTCCATTTTCACACTTTCTATTTCTATTTTCTTTTTCTTTTAATAAAATTATCCATTACTCATATATATATATATATATATATATATATATAACTAAACAAGTAAAAAATATATATATAATATTTTCATTATTAAGTTAACTTTTTTTTTATTTTTAAAAATGATATAAAGTTTACTTGATACACTCATATAATATTTATTTTTTAATTATAAAATTTTTCATTACTTATACAATATTTTTATAAAATTATCCATTACTCATATATATATATATATATAATTAAACAAATGAAAAAATATAAAAATTTCATTATTAAGTTACTTTCTTTTTTATTTTGTTTTTAAAAAAATATAAAATTTATTTGATGAATTCATATAATATTTATTTTTTTACTATAAAATTATCAATTACTCATATATATATATATATATATATGTATATATATAAATATATAAATATATATATAACTAAACAAGTGAAAAAAATAAAATTTTTACTATTAAGTTATTCTAATTTTATTTTAAAAAAGAATATAAAATTTATTTGATGAACTCATATAATATTTATTTTTTCATTATAAAATTACCCCTTACTTATATATATATATATATAAAAATCTAAACAAGTGAAAAAAATTTTTTTTTTTCTTTAATAAGTTACTTTCTTTTTTTATTTTTGAAAAAGATAAAAAGTTTAGTTGCTAAATTTATATAATATTTATTTTTTCAAGTGAAATTAATTTCATATAATATTTTAAAACAGTTTATTTTAAATTATTTAAAGTTTTTATTATATATTAGAGTAAGAGTAAAATTGAAAAATTGTTAATTCCTATTAAAAAAAAAAAGCCAACTAAATACTATTTATGGTAATAATACCCATTCCAATGTACTGAACCAAACAAATAAATTGAAATGATTACGTCCATTCCGATTTTAGAAAATATGATTCCGATTCTCAGAACTGAACCAAATGTCTCCTTATATTTTTTGTTCCATAATTATTGATTTTACTCCTAAGTGTATCAAATTTTGATTAATATCTATTTGTACCTTGAGTCGGAAAAACTTGGATAATTTTTGTTTTTAATTTCAGTAGAAAAGATAAACAGTTCATGGACATATAGAAATGTGTAAATTAGGACTCACAGAATGGGAAGTTCCAAGAGACAAATATGAGTACAAGGCCTAGTGGCTCTGGTAACACTTGTGCTGATGCTGGGAAGAATACCAATGGCAATCGAGTCTGCCCAAAAGTCTCAACAAGTTATACAAATACTTAACACTGTCACCCAAAATACAAAATGATGTCGTTTCTTACCATAACCCATTTTTGTGAAAAATAATGAATATATATATTTTTGTGTAATCCAAATTGGCATACATAAATTGGTCAAGAAGATGATAGAAAATCAAACTTAAAGGCAAAAAGAAGGGTTCTTAATTTGAGCCCTTTTGCTCCACTTAAGCATTTGGTCCAGTCAATTGGGGATTGATTTGGCACCAATGGTTGGTCGTTACTCAGAAATTAAACCATAACCAGACCATGATTGAATGGAGCAAAGCCAATCCCACCATATATATATATATATATATATATATATGCAACTCTGGAGAGGTGGGTAATATGCCATTAAAGCATCAACAAGAAAGCTGGACCATTACATAGAGGTGGTTGGTGGCTTGGAGATTTGGATGGTCTAAGAAGACAACCTACCAACAACTTACGTTCAGAAGTGGTTTATTCTTCTTTCTTTCTTTACATGGTTGCTTGTTGGTCTGTTCAAGATTTGGAAAATTTTTCAACATAAAAAATTGACTTTTATTTACAAAACTCTACTTTTTTTTAAAAAAATTGAAAAAATTAGGTCAGATGAGGTTTCCCAAACTGGGTATAAGAAGAAAGCATGGATTAGTATAAAAAATAAGTAAATAAGAAAAGGGGTGGAGGAACTGACCTTCTTTGGGCCCATCCATTTCTCCAAGCAGCTCAGAGCATGGTTGATTGATTTTTCCACGACTCCGATCTTAGAAGTTAGAAGGGCAAATATAGGAGCAAGTCAGACTATGATTTGCAAAAGATATAAAGCTACATAATCACCATATTAATAAAATTGAAAATATACTCTAAATGGTTGCATTTGAAGCCATGCTTTAATGTATACGTGAAAGAGCTCTAACCTTAACCATAAAAAATAGTCATTAAATATGGAAATTAAATATGGAAATTAGCTTCAAACTAAAATAAATTAAGAGAAAATTATAAAAAAGAGTACTTCATCGCGATAGACTTCAATAGGATGCTTTCCAAGATCTTGATGAAGGGCGTTGAAGATCTTGTCTTCTTTCTTTCGAAGAAGCTGCAGAATTGCTTGTAGTTGTGATTTCCTCCATTCGAGGCTTCTGGTTCTTCGGCTTCTGAAAGTCTGTCTCAACTCTACTAGACTTTGATCCAAATCCATCATAGTTCCCATGTTGTTCGAAGGAGGGAGGAAGAGAGAGAGAGAGAGAGAGAGAGAGAGAGAGAGAGACTCAACTATTTTTCAAGTAGAATCGTGCAAAACCATGAAATAAGCTACTGTCCTTTTCAACTATCAACATGATTGTGTGCTGGATAAATATAAATGCATTTGCAAGACTTCTCCTGAAACTCATGGTGTAGGATTCCCATTTTTTTTTTCCAACTTCTACAACCGTCTGCATTTAAAGTTCGTAGCTACCTCATTCAATCTAGGGACCATGGCTTAACTCTCCTCTGCCTACACACATGCAATGTCGAAGCTTTCCCGAGGGGCACTTGCCCACTGAAATTTAAATATTAATACGTACATTGATTTTTTATTATTTTTTTCTATGAAATACTTTTCCTCCTATCAACGTTTTACGTCATATCTTAACCAATTCAATTAATATTATGATTAAAATCCTTTTCAAAAATATTCTTTCAATATAATTCTAACTAATTCAATTAATATTATAATTAAAATCCTTTTCAAAAATATTCTTTCAATATAATTCTTTAAAACAAAATTTATCCGATATATAAAATATCCCCCAACTTAATATACAGATAAAAAGAAGATAGACATATATATACACAACCTTCCTCTTATATTTTATAAAAAAATTATTTTCATATCTCAAATTCATAATTTTAAAATCATCAAAAAAATAACTTTATTGTTACGTTAAACCTCATAATTCTCTTAATATAATTTTTTTTATTTTTAAAATTTAAATTTGATTTTTTATTAAGACACCTAACTGTCATATTCTGGATGGATATTGATTGCGGTATCTTAGCAATGTTGCGTTAGAAATTACTAAAATTATTATTTAAATTTTTTAAAATGCTAATTGATCTTCTTAACCCTGAGCCCAGAAACGAAGGGTTCGCCCTATTCCTTACAGTCCTAACGCATCAAAAATCAACACAATGGGACCGGAGACCCTTCAAGGCCTAAAATATAGTTAATGCATGATCAATGATTCGTATAGTAGAATAGGTCCCGCAAACAAGAAAAAGCACTGTGTTTCCGAAACCCCAGTTGAAGGGAGTTCGGTGGGTACCTTAGAATCAACCTCTTAGGGACTAGGGAGTCGTTTCTACATCACTATGGACCATCTCAAGTTGTTAATGGACGGTAACTCCACTTTAAAAATATGTAAAAGAAACCCAAAATCTACCAATACGATCAATATGGTCGCCTCAAGTTCTCAAGTTGTCTTGGTGTTCACGACTTCAAGTTCTACCACAAGTCTTATCAATCCAAGGTGAAGCTTCTCTGACAACATTATATCTCATTACCCGTTATGACCAATGTAAAGCTGGCCTTCTCGTACCCTGTAAAGCTGGATCCCCTCCCCCCCGGCCCCCCATTCTAGACTCTACTTATATCTCATTACTCGTTATGACCAATGTAAAGCTGGCCTTCTCGTACCGTGTAAAGCTGGATCCCCTCTCTCTCTCTCTCTCTCCCCCTCCCCCCCCCCCCCAATTATAGACGCTACAAATCTACACGACATCTTGGTAGTTGCCTAGCTTTTTCATCAACGAGCCCCACACCAGAAAATGACATAATGGTGGCGGAATTAAAGATTTGGATCAAAACAAATTATAATTAAACTTAGGATTAGAATAAGGTTTATTTTTTTGTTTAAGATACAAGATTCAAATGACCTTAACGCCCATGTAAAAATTTTAATCTCTCCTCTTCTCCTCTTTCTTCTTTCTCTCTCCTCTCTTTATCTCTACGACGCCGGAACAAAAAATGCAGAGGAATTTTCTCTCTCTTATCTCCTCCTCCGCTTCATACGATTGAAATGAGGATAAGGCAAAAGAAACCCTAAAAAAATTGAGGGAAAAAGAGCTAACCCAAATTCGTCTCGATCTTGGCATCGAGGCCCATGCACAGTAATCAACACCGCCGGAACGCTTTTCTCGCATCCATCTGGCAATGCCCACCAGCTCCTTTATTAAATTAAGAGAGAGGTCCCGGGGACAATGATCATAACCCCCTTCCCTAACCATGTTGTAACTAAAAAAAAAAAATAGAGAGTGAGAGAGAGGCCACTTAACAAAGGTAATGCCATCTTTCACCCTCTTGAGAAAAGTCGTTGTTGTTTCAGCCTCAACCTTCTTCCTAGTTTTTGGTGCTCCCTTCGATTGTGATCCTCCAACGGTCATTCGTCAATTGGAGAGAGAGAGAGAGCGAGAGAATATAACAAGTGAAGTGCGTGAAATGAGAAGTTTGGCGCTTGGAGAGAGATGAATGAATTGCTTTTCTCTTTTCTCTCTCTTTTTTCTCCGCCACAGGAAGCAGCAGAGAAGGGTCGCCGGTGTTCTCTCCCCCTTTCTCCTCTTCCGCCGGTTTCTCTCTCCTCCTTCTCCCTGCTTTCTTCTCTCTCTTCTTTCTCCATCGCTGAAAGTTGCAGAGAAGGGTTTCCTGGTTTTCAATCTCCTCTCCCTTCTTTCTGTGTCCTCCCCCCTCTCTCTTCTTCCTCTCCGCTCCACCGCACCTGCACACTCACCGAAGAAGACGAACGGCCATACCGTAAATATGTAGAAAAGCAGGGGCAAACTTGTCCTCAAAGCACAATCCAAGTCAATAAGTGTACCATACCGTAAATATATGAAAAAAGATTATAAAAAAATATTAATATAACTATAATTTTGGTTATTTTTATGAAGAAATTTATATTTTATAATAAATTTATATTTTTCAATAAAAATATATTGAGTTCGAATGGGATTTTTAAAAAAGCCATCGAAATTCAAGAACATAATGGATAATGATTTTAATTCAATTTTGGCATTAATTGATTAACATGAAAATTGATATTTGTCAAAAAGCTAAAAATGGAAGGAAAGACGTGGAGATCAAACCCTATTAGGCTTGCTACATGTGGCATGCGATCCTATTGGTTGATTTGATGAGGCAATTTGGGTGTGGGTTTTAATGAATAGTTGTTTGATTTATCAAAATTAGAAATTATCACACATGTACTCTCTAATTTGTGACTAACAACTAAAGAAGAATTAAAATAATAATAATAATGGACTTTAGGGCTATTTTAATCGAGAAGTATGCAATAGTGGATGTTTTTATTTTCTTTGTTGATTAGAGAGACAAAAAAATAATAATAATAAATTAGTGAGGGTTAAGTGCGAATTCATATATTTTCTTGCTTTAATAAATGGGATGCCAAGTTGCGGTGTGTAATATTTGGTAATAATCGAATATCTGATCGATTCGAATTAAATTTGAATTCGATTTTTGGATTCAAATCAGTTTTCGGTTAGAACCGAATTCCTAATTTGATTTTCGGTTCGAGTTTTGAATTGGGATTTTTAATACGAATTCGAACCGAATACCAAATTAGGATTTTTAATTATCACATTTTTTATTTATTTTGATTATTTATTATTTATTTTTTTTTCTTTTATTCAAACTTTGATCGATAATTTTTCTTTTTTAAGTAAACAATAAAATAATTGTTAAAAAATCATTGTTTTATCAATTTGAATTTGGTTAAATTGGATTTATGTGAAAATTTAGATCTCAAAATTTAAAATCGATTTATTTGGTTTATTTGATTCAATTCGAATTCAAACCAAAAATCAAATTTTGAATTTAAACGAATTAGTTTCGGTTTTCAATTTGAGATAAAAAAATATTAAATCGAATTAATTGTATTGAATTAATTAAAAAATTAAAAAATCAAACCAATGAACACCCCCATGCCAAGCCAATGTGAAGCGGTGACCTTAATTTATTGGCATTGAAAGTTAGTGGTGTGGACCAATGAACAGCATGTCAGAGTATTAAATATATCAATTAAATTTTAGATTTAAAAATAAAATAAATTCAGAGAATAGTTTATTAAATGGAGTCTTTATAAATATTTAAATTAAATTAATTAAAATATAATTTTTATATATTAATAATAAAAAATAAAAAAATTTTGTGGTGCGGTGGGCTCAAATGGTGAACGGTGGTCGTTTGCTGGGACGCTACAGGGTACGTACAGGCTAGCGAACCTTTTGGCTAGACAATTACCCAATGGAGCAGGCAAACTCTTAAAATGGGGAAAAGCACCTCCCCTTTCATTAATGCTATACAATTTTTTTTTTTTAAAAAAAAATATAGACTTGATGCTAAAATTTATTTATTATAACAATAATTTTACATTTTTTATATAAAAAAATTATAATAACATTTTAGGAAGTCCTGAATTTCATATAAAATATATTATTTCGACAAAATATTTATAAATAAAAAATAAAATGATATTATACTCAGATAAGGAGATGAAGAAAACCGCATCAGCTTAAATTAAGAAAAAATTAGTAAATCAGATGAAAAAAGATAGAGGTAGCGAAATAAACAAACACCATATTTTCTCAATTTAAAAGTATAATTGTTTATGATAAGAATCCAAAACCTGTGATTAAGAAATAGGAATTAGGGTATTATAGCTGAATTCGAGCTAAGTTTATCCTTTTCATAAGTTACATAGAATCTTCCCAAACCCAACATTTCCCTGAGAGAGAGAGGGAGATGGCATTGGTAATGGGTATAAATGTCCTGTCAAGGTCAAAGCAAAGGCCATCCAACATCACACGTTACCTGCAAAAATTAAAAGCATTCTCCCTCTCTCCGCTCCATCTGCTGTGCAACGCAAATGACTTTCACCATTTTGGCTGTCCTTTCTGGCTATCCTACAATCTTACTTTTCCTTTTCCTTTCCCGATTTAGCATTCCCCCCTTTTCCCTTCTTCTCTTCTTCTTCTTCTACAACAACCCTAGACCTTGAAGCAACAAAGGGACGGAGAAGAGGGAGAGAGAAAAAAAAATGGGTCGGGGAAAAATTGAAATAAAAAAAATCGAGAATCCGACGAACAGACAAGTGACTTACAGTAAGCGAAGAAATGGCATTTTCAAGAAGGCTCAAGAACTCACTGTTCTTTGTGATGCCACGATTTCTCTCATCATGATCTCCAATAATCAAAAGTTGCACGAGTACACAAGTCCTAATACCACGTATGCATATGAATAAAACCTTAATCTCCTACCCTTATTCTGGTTTTTTTATTATTTATTTATTTTGTTTTTTGGTTTCGATTTTGATGTGATTTTCAGGACGAAGAAGGTCTATGATATGTATCAGAGGGCTATGGGAGTTGATCTCTGGCACTCTCACTATGAGGTTTAATCTCTCTCTCTTTCTCTCTCTCCCCACTTTGTGGGGTTTTTTTTGGGTTTAAATACTAATTTATTTTTGTGTTGGGTGAGCAGAAAATGCAAGAGAACTTGAAGAAACTCAAAAAGATCAACGACAAACTGCGGAGCGACATCAGGTAATTAATTAAGACAGTAATATTATTTGGTTCCAAAAAAGATTTTCATTAAGACCCACAAAGATATTATATATAAATGTAAAAATATTTATATATTTTTTTTAATTTTGACAGACACAGGATGGGTGAGGATTTGGATGATCTGAGCATTGGTGAACTGAAAAGCCTTCAGCAAAATATGATTGAAGCAAAGGAAAAAATTCGTGTCCGCAGGGTTTGTTTTCTATTTTTTCTTTTCTTTCTTTTTTCTGAATTTTATATATTTTCTTATTCTCTTTCTCTTTGTATTCTCCAGTTATTTAGGGGTTTTATATTTTCTGAACCTGTTATATTACTTCTTTACTGGTTTAAGCCATCTAAAGAATTTAAGTCTTGGAAGCCCTTAAGATTAAATACGTTTTCTTTAAAAAAAATTATACATTTGTTTGATTTTGGATTGGAATTGGAAGGCCTTTTGCTTATTAAATAAAGGGAATAATTAATTGTTTTAACAAAATAACAAAATAATTATTTTTCCTCCTAGACTCTCTAAAATAAGTATATGTATATGGGAAAAAATTATTGATCAGAAAAATCAATAAATTGGAAATCATCTGTGTGTTTCGGGCAAGAAAGAGGAGAAAAATCTTGGTTTTCTAATGCTAAAATTTTTGCTACATTTTTCTTTAATTTTAATATTTAACCATGAAAATATGTTTTAACACAACAAATGCTCATAATATATATATATATATATATATATATATATATATATATATATATATATATATATATGTCGTCAAAATTGAAATTATAAAATGTTTCATAGAAAAATTTGTAAAATATTTATTCAATTTGTTTTGAGTAATAACATTGTTTTTGCTTTTGTTTTCGATTTTTTGTTTTTGTTTTTGTTTATGGAGATAGTTTTGCTTAAAATTCTCTATTTACTTAAATATATGAATGGTTTTCATTTCTTTTGGCCAACTCTCTTCATGTTCTACTATTGGCAGCTACATGTGATCAAAACTCAGACAAATACCCTCAAGAAAAAGGTTTGAGAACTCTCTTTTGGAGTCCACTGTTCTAGCTCTTTTGATTATTGCCTTCTCCATTCGAAAATTTTCTTTGTTCTTCCATAATTTTCAGGTGAAGAGCTTGGAACAGGTGCATGCAAATCTTTCGTTTCACCTTGTAAGCACTCCTACCAAATCCATTCTCTCAGCTACTTTCTTGTCAGGTGCACATTCAACTCTTTGTAGAATGGGAGCATATAGGTAGTATTTGAAATGGTATACAAGATGGAAGAGAAATCGATACAAGAATGAAGTCATCATGTTTAATTTGTAAAAACAGAGACAAAATCACAAATTTTCTTCATTTCTGAAGATACGAGGATGGAGACGGACTGAGAAAATTTAATAATTTTTTTTCAACTCTGCTCTCATGCATTTTTAAAATCTTTGTTGCACCTTTTGAGTGTTGTCTCACCCCTTCGTGCCTTCATCTCTTACTCTAAAACAACTGCTTTTTTTTTCATTATTTATAAAACATGTCCATACAATCTTAATCTGTCTTAGCTTGTGTTAGTCTACATGGGCCTAATGCATGGTTATGGAAACATTAGGAAGCAAAAATGGAGGATCCATATGGGCTGGTTGACAACGGGGAGGACTATGAATCTGCAGTTGCCTTTGTGAATGGTCCTGGGAATAACTGTTCTTATCGTCTCCACCATGAAAATGTTCACCAGGCAGGATATGGAATTCAGGATCTGCGCCTCTCTTGAAGTCGTACCAGCTCGAGGTTATTATAATTCCACTCCAAATTTATAAAATATGCCCAATGGCCATGGATAATTAAATATGAACCCTGTTTTCTAATCTTTACCTTAATCCCATGTTTGATGACCGTATGACAAAATGTTCAACGGATTAATTATATGGCTCCTGGGACTCTGTCTCCCATGACTTGCCTAATTATCCTTAAAATCACTCCTTTTGTTGTTGTTAACTTCTCTCTTGCTCTGAAGTATGGTTGTTTAATGTGCCTGATTTATAGGTTATTATGGTAGATTTGGGCTTAATAGCACAAACAAGAAAAAGGATTATACACTTGAGTGACCTCAGAGTGTGCTTGCATTATCATCATCATTATAAACCATTTGTATACCGTAATCACGTTGGTGTTTAAAATCAATTTGAATCGAATTGGATTGGATCCTTAAGGAATAAAATTGAGTCGAACACGATACCTTCCTTGGGGGTGGATGTTTTCTTGATAGCACTATAATTTCAAATTTTTTGTTTTATTATGTCTCATGATCAAATATATTTTAATTTGGTATTTCCTAAAAATAGAGTGGTCAATTATTCAAAACTAAATTATCAAGTTTTACATTGCAGGCTATTTTATCGAGTCATACAAATTTTCTTACTTATTCAAAAAATATTTTGACTAATTTAATATTGTTCAAATTCAAAATGTTCTTTTTTTTTTCCTTTGTACTTATTGTATAAAATTTATTCTATTTAATCATTAATTTGGAAATATTCTTTTTTCGCGCCATTGGTCTACTTGTCAAGACTTGGGACCTTACAACAATAAAATGTAATCACTAATCACGATTAAAAAAAATAATTAGGGTGAATTTTGTATAAAATCTAACTTAGTTTCTCATGATTTATCACATAATTGCTCACATGGCTTCCCAAAAAAGAGAAGAAAAGATCACACGAACCCATAAAAATATGTTGAGTGAATATTCATTATAAATTCCAAATTTTTTAACTAGTGAACAAAATACAAAAAAATGAAATACAAAAATGTCAGGTCTTGCTATTGGGGTTTGGGCCCAACGCAAATTTTGAAAGTTGAAAACATGGATGGAAACTGGGCCGCTGCTCGAGCCCGCAAGTATTCAAAACGACCGCGTTTTGGATAGAAGACCCTTTTTTTTTTTTTTTTTTTTGGTTGGTTACAAGAGATTTGAATCTCGGATCAAAGAGTTGGAGAAGAAGATTGTAATCATTAAGCTATTTTCTTGGGAACAGATAAAAGATTATGTTGAGTAGTAGCGACCTAAAGTAAAATTTCCTTGCCCTAATTTTAATTAACTTTATGTCGCAAAATTAATTTTTATGAAATCATCTCAAATTTCTCTCTATAATCATTTTTTTTTTTTTTGAAATTTGAATCACTTTATTTAGGGCCGAAGTATAACATGTATTTGACATTATAATTTTAAAAAATATGTATTTTTATACCCCCTGAACTTAATTTACTTTAAAATGTTTAAATTATGGGTTATAATTTTTAGATGTGCAAATGGTATTTAAAAATAAAATTTTAAAAATTATACATAATTTTTTTCTTAAAATTTTATGGGGCAACTGATGTGCTGGCATAATAGATATATTATTTATAATGGGTAAATGGTGTATTCTTCTGTGGCATAAAAGATGTTTCAGATGAAGCTTTTGGTTCTATGCTTGGGACACCCATTATGCGCAATTTGTCGAGTTTGAAATCTTCTAATAAAAGTTGTGAATGTTCCCAGAGAGTCATATGATATGAATAACAGAATTTTGTTGGGGGAGGGGGAAGTAGTTGAATCAAATGGTGGTAGACATGGGCGTTTAGAAATTCAGAATTAGAGGATGATCTGAAAGTTGGAAATCATATGCGTGAGATGCAGATTGCAAGTCAATTAGGAGCTGAACAAGAAATGAGTTATGATGTCCAAGAGGAGACAACTTACAACTCTTTCACGTGATCCGATTTCAAATCTTGTATAACAGGAAAAAAAAAAAAAAAACAGAATTCTGATTTGCCGCTTGATGGTGTTATACAATCGAATGGAGAATCAACTGGGTCCGAGGGAAAGAATTGCTACTTGGTGACTCTGATACTGTATTAGAAATAACTTTTCCTATATTAAAATGTATATACTATGTTAGAGGATTTCTAAGTTAGTTGATGTGGGGGTTTAGGCTAACACCCATGTTGTCTTCATCCTCGATTTAGGATCTCAATTGCAAACATTTTAGGTAACAACCTGTGCGCCAGTATCTAGCCAACATAGCCCAAAAAGAATCAAGGAAAGAAGACCATCTTTGAATGGTCCCTCGAAGGATGTTGATGAGCACAAAATATCATCATAAGGTGCCTTTCTCAGCTTTCTTACTCTTTACTCGCATCATTATAAACTAGCATGCGGTTTTTTTTACATGATTTTGCCCATGAAAGTATGAACATCCTTCTTTTTCCAAACATTACAATGCTAGATATTGCTTGTTTTTGCTTTTAGGTAGTGATCGTGGATGAAATAATCTTATGATGCTTACGATCTAGAAAAGCCTCTCTCTCTCTCTCTCTCTCTTTCAAGTAATCTAGTATCTATCCGATTAATTCAATTTCAATATTGTGAGACTTATTTTAGAGACTATTTCTTTTAACGCATGTTTTTCTATTTTTAAAATTCGAATTTAAAACTTTGATTAAAAAAATCTAATACTCACTCACTAAATCTCCAAGATATTGGTCTCTCTCTCTCTCGTTTTGTTTAGAAAAGGCGTGGTGCAGTCGCAAGAACTGCACAATAACATTTGAAAAAAATGGGTGTCCAAAGGCCTCCAGAACTGTTATTCTTTCTATACATTATTATCTCATAAAATTTTTTATTTTAATCATAATTATTATTAGTAAAAAAATTGTTAGTATTAGTTTAGAATGCCCATGAGGGGCATTTTAGACATTTGTGATAGGGTTAGTGGGGTAACTCCCACTAACCCCACCTTAACTCCAACTTCCCATGATTCTCTCCTAAATAAGAGGCATAACATTTGTGGAAAGTGACCACTGTACGTGAAATCAAGAATAACACCATGGATGAATATACGTGAGATTATGAAAAACCATGGGTGTATCACTTGAGAGAAAAATATTCTCTAGAGAGAGAATATAGAGGGCATTGGAAGAATTCCGAGCAGGGAATTTTTCCCGTCACGATAATCGCCGGACTGAGGGTTGCGGCGTTGTGACATTACGGTGGTGGTTCGATTAACATCGTGATCACCATCCCGACCGCGAGATTCGATCGACGGATGAACGGTTGATTTTTGGGCTCTGCATATTCGAGGTATTTATATTTTATACCCAATCTATATTTATTTTTTCCGAAAATTATTTATGAATGCTTCCGCTGCATGTGACTCGATTAATTCCAACATTGGTATCAGAGCGATACGTTGGATTAAAAATAATTTTCGGGTTAATTTTTGGGTATAAAAAATATTGGGTTTAAAATTTGGGGTTCGGATCACGGATGAGTTTCGTGAATCCGAGAACACCACTGCGTTCCCCATGATCCCTAGAACACGAAAATAATTTTTTCGTAATTTTCTGAGCACGATTAGGCGAAGAAAACTCCGGTTGAAAGTTTCGGCCGTGAATAGTGACCGACCACTTCAACCTTAGATTTGTCGAGTTTTAGGGCAAATCAACGCATGAAAATTATAGATCTGTAATCCTTGTTTCATGCTCTTCAATTTGGTATATATATTGCATATGATTGTGGCCGGAAAATTGGGTTTCAAAATTGACCGCGGAGGGTCGGATTTTTGGATCCAAAATACGCCGAGTTTAGGGCGCAATAATTCTAAAAATCGAGTCAAGGATGCTTGGAATAAAGTGAATTAGAGATTCCATAAAAAATCCGGACAAAATGGTACCGGAAATGGGGTTTTCCGGCTACCGGGTCGAAAGACCCGGTTACAGGAACCGTCGGGCGAAGAAGAAGAGCTCCAGACCCGCGGGCGCGTGAGCTACACGTGCGAGGCAGGTGCGTGAGGCAGCAGAGGAATGGTGCGTGTCTTTCACGCGCGGAAAGGAGCGTGACACGATCGGGTCGTCCGGGTCGGTTACGACCCGGACACGTGTCCTCTGACACGCGAACCATGGATCCGGACCGGTTCGGGTTCCGAGCCGCATCTGGATCCGGAACCGACACTGCCCGCGGGTCTCGCGCGTGAAGGCGCGTGAGCCGACGCGCAGCGCGTCTGGCACGCGCCAGAAGCTGTTCCCGGCGCGTGGGGACTCGCCGCCGGTGCGTGGCGGCCCGTGGGACTTCCGGCGGCGCGTCAGGTCGTCCGGAATTAAAATTTTTTCAATTTTTGAGGGTCTCACATCCATAAAAGTTACTTTTTGTGGGTTTTTGTGCATCGAATCCTAGTCCAAACGGTGAGATGCTATCTCGGATTGTGGTGTATGGTGTCTGTTGATTCATACGCTCGTCTTGGGGTATGTATTCGAATTATTTGGGTCTTGTTGATTCGTAGGGTGCACAAAATGTGAGAATAAGCATCACAAGTCACAACTATCTCATTGACTGCTTCTAAAATTGTCGTATTTGATTTTTGCAAGGGGGATAAAATTGAATGGTGATAAATGCGAGATTTTTCACTGGTAGATTCAATTTATCCTCGAGGAGCAAGAACTAATTAAAATTCTGAGGTATGAGATGGTGGACTCCAGGGAGAGTTCCACACCTCAGAGAGACGGGATTATGAGACATTACGTGCATGAAAGAGGAATGATAGCCGAGTCAGGGCAATCCTCTTGAGTAGCATGCACGATGATGTGATCCCAGTCTATGAGCAATATCCTACGGTTTTATCGGTTCGGCTCACCCTATAAAGAGTATTGTGGTGCTCTTACAGATCCTGAGATGAGGATACTGACTTATAAGTGTAACAACTTATAAGAAAATGGTTGATCATATGATGATGCAATATTTGATAAAAATGTCGAGTATGATCGCCGAGTTGGGGATTGTGACTGAGCCCATTTCGGATATGTTTTCTAATGCTGGATGCGATCCAGCTCTTTACCTGATTCATGAGAAATCATGAAAGTTTATTTCACATACGACGAAAGTATTCGCACTTTCACTAATGTGAATAGGTACAGTGAGCTCGAGTAGGAGCATCTAGAGGCGAGTAGGCCATACTCGGGTCATGCTTATGCAGTGGAGTCAAGCAAGGACTCCTGTGTGACTCGAACCGCAGGTAAGAAGAAAACCATCCGAGAAAACCGATAATACTATGCAGCTCGAGATAGGAGCGCGCTTATAAAGTTCCGTCCAGTAAGTCCTCAAGTAGGAGGATTTACGTACAGAAACGGAGTGTTTTGTTGATATCAGATGGAGTAGCACTTGCAAGTTGGAGTTGCAAGTTGCTAGACTCTGTATGCTCTTTTCGCTCGAAAAGTTTGACGGAACTTGATTTCAGTTTAGGATACGTTCTGTTAATTTAGAAATTTAAAATTTCTATTTGTTACGACAATTTTTTGATTGGTTCTATTTTGGTCCGTGAGGGACTGAATGCACTGGAAATGATTTCTTTTCAATGGTATTTCTTGTTGTCCTCTTAGTGTGAGAGAGGATGAACCGGTTAGCAGTGAGTGGTTTTATAGGACCCGCTAACCAGTCTTGCCTAGACGGCAAACTAACAAGAAAATCATTCGACAATGCAATGAGGGTTGGGACTCCATTGCAGTCGGTTCACTCCAACATCTGTGGTCTTATGAACGTGAGAACCTGAAATGGTGTTGGGTACTCTATTACGTTTATAGACAATTACACGTGTTTCGGTTACATCTATCTGATCTCGCGCAAGTCTGAGGCATTGATATGTTTCAGGAGGTTACTAGCGAGGTTGAAAATCAGTTAGGCTTGAGAGTAGAGACTCTCAGAACCGAACGAGAGCGCTAGTATTTGTCTAAAGAGCTCTATTTCAAGAAGGGCATTACGAGAAACTGACTATTCCTTGCTACTCAGTGGAGTAGAGTAGCCGCGAGAGAGGAATAGGACTTTGTTTGAGACGGTGAGGCTGATGATGGCGCAAACCAATTTACTCGTTTCCCATTGGGGAGATGCGTTATTGGCTGCAGCCTATGTTCTCAATCGTATTCTATTGAAGTTCGTAGTCAGTACTCCATATGAGCTTTGGACAGGGAGGCAGTCTGACCTTAGCCATTCGAGACTATGGGGTTATGCAACGTATGTTCACTATTTCTCGCATTTACACAGCGAGTTAGGCCTGCGAGAAAAGAGATGTATTTCTAATGAGCATACAGATGGCACTCTCACTGAGATTGAGTCTCATGATGCCGAGATTCTTGAAAGTGATTTCCCTATGAGAGGTGAAATCAATTGGGACTTTACCTTTTCATGAGATGGATGAGCCTAGTGGTTGGCTAATCCCAGTGGTAGGATCCAAGAATTCATTACGGATCTGGGTTCTAGTGGGAGCGATCCATTTAGAGGTAAAAAGGTTTCCTATCCTCTTAAGAGTAGTCGAGGATGCGTACCTAACCGTCGCTTCCCGATTGAGGGAGAGGTTCTCAATGTGACTCTTGAGGATTACGAGAAACCTTTAACTGTCCTAGAGGCTCTTGAGGGTTCCATGGAGAACCATTGATTATAGGCCATGGGTGAGAGGAGTTGGTGAGAATCAACAGGATCTGGGATCTAGTTGATTTACCTGAGGGAAGTAGGGCCGTTGAGAATATGTGAGTTCTCAACATCAAGAAAAAGGCCGACGGATTGGTGTAGAGGTATAAGGCCTATCTGATAACCAGGGGTTACTCAGACTAAGGGTAAGATTACCTCGATCTGTTTACTTTTAGCGATTGTCGTGGACATGATATGGATCTGGAGTGAGACCAGATGAACGTTGAGACTGTTTTCCTGAGTGGAAGTTTGGATGAGGATCTATAAGGAATGACCATCTGGTTTTATTTTTATAGATCTGGATGATAAGGTCTGTTGACTTCGGAAGTTTACATATGACCTTAATCATCAATCCAGGCAGTGACGTTTGAGATTTCACGAGAAGGTGATATCTTACGGTTTCGTGATGATCGAAGAGGATCATTGCGTATACCTTTTACGTTCTTTTGATCATGTCCTCATGTGAATGACATTCTGTTGACTGGGAACAACAGAGAGTATCTGATGACCACGAAAACGTGGATATTGTCGAGTCTTGATGTGAAGAACATGGGTGAGACTCAGTTCTTCCTCGAAATTAAGATCCAGAGGGATCGCTCGAAACAGGTGTTGACTTTTTCACATGAGTCCAACATCAAGGGAGTTCTCGAGCGCTTTGAGGAGATCGACTACGACCTTAAAGATACTCTTATTGCTAAAAGGTTAAAACCTAATTCTTGACATATGCCCTAAGACTCAGAAAAGGACAAGGGAAATGAGTAGAATCCCTTGTTCCAGTGCACTGAGTGATCTGATGTACGCAGTGTCGCGTACACGTTCAGATGTTTGATTAGCAGTCACTATGGTAATTAGGTATCGATCGAATCCTAGAGGGGATCACTGGAGAGCAGTGAAAGGATTCCGAGATATCTCGAGAGAACTGCGGACCTCCTTTAGTGTTACGGAGGAGGTGATTTGCATCTTATTGGGTATTCAGATGCCAACTGGGTTGGTGATCTGAACGTATGCAAATCGATATTAGGTTTTACTGTCTTGGAGTAGCAAGAAGTAAACCTGTATATCTCTATCTACGATAGAGATTGAGCTTATGAGATGCTACGTAGTTCAGGAGAGTGTTTGGCTCCGGAGATTTTCGGATCACTTAGGGGTTGTGTCAGATAGTGGGAGGCCAGTGATGATTTATTGAGAAAATCAGGCCGTCTTTGACCACACTTGAGACCCTAAGTATCAGTAAGTCCAAACACATTGATACCTAATACTATGTTATGAGAGACATCACCGAGAAGGGTGAAGTGACAAATTAAGTACATTACTATACAGCATGTTGGCTGATCCCTTCAATAAACCCATTGTGATAGATTCCTGTATGAGATATTGGAATCATTGGGTTTGCATGTATATTGACATTTCTCATTTTGTATTGATGCTTATTGTGTTATATATATGACATGTGTGCATGATTAGGTCACTTATTTATTGCACTATTTTAAGTGTCATATATTTTGTGATATGTTGTGATAAATGATATGTCAGGCAGGCGTGGTCGACTCTCTCACACGAGTAACCACCTCCAGCTCTGAGTGAGCGGAGATGAGACGGTTTCTAGTTGTAAGAGGCTTTGAGAGTGGCCCTACTAGAACATAAGTCGCCCTGATATGTGTTCAGGATAAGGTCATATGCGATATGACCGGCATGGACGTACCCACATCCATGTTGCCTGTAAGTAGCCAGGTTTGAGATCTCAGATATCACCTGCGACTAGTGATATTGTCTCTGAGATACTCTCTCTGAGATCTCTGGGTAAAGTCTTATGTGTAGACTGAGTCCCATACCTGCACAGTGTTAGAGAAATCTGACATATGCCCTTTGAGAGATGAGGGAATAACACTGTGGCACGCGTTTCATACCGCGTGTGATATGTCGACCAGGGACAGTGGGAGCATTATTTGAGACACTGATATGATTTTGATCCCCGTTCCCACTGTGTGAGACCCGAGATCCATTGGGCGGGATCTCATGTACCCTTATCACTTTTCTAGAAGTCTTGGTTCGGTGTTGCTACTTTAGTCCGTTTACCGATGGCCCTGAAGATAAATTGAGGTCTGAGGGACAGGTCTAGGAAAGCAGCTGAATTTAGACTAATAGATTCGAGTTTGGGAAAAGAAAGACCAATTGACATTACATCATTGTGTTGTATTCACCGCTAGCCTATTATGTCTGTCCATATTGGGATGTAAACATAATAGTGGATACACAGTCGAGCATTTATTGGGGATTACTTTCGTTGAGGAAAGTAGTTCGATGGATGTAATTAGTCTTGGATCTGGGGTGCAGCGAGTTCTTTTGATACTAACGATGGCTTCTCGATCATCCTAACAGGTGAATCGAGAGGTCTTTGCTTGCAGGTGTACTCGCAGGTCGCACGACGCCCAATTCTGTATGAAAGTCCAGTAGGGTGATGTGATCGCATGAGTTGTGATCTTGTGACGAATATTAAAATGCCCTCACGTGCAAGTGGGAGATATTAGTTTAGAATGCCCATGAGGGGCATTTTAGACATTTGTGATAGGGTTAGTGGGGTAACTCCCACTAACCCCACCTTAACTCCAACTTCCCATGATTCTCTCCTAAATAAGAGGCATAACATTTGTGGAAAGTGACCACTGTACGTGAAATCAAGAATAACACCATGGATGAATATACGTGAGATTATGAAAAACCATGGGTGTATTACTTGAGAGAAAAATATTCTCTAGAGAGAGAATATAGAGGGCATTGGAAGAATTCCGAGCAGGAAATTTTTCCCGTCACGATAATCGCCGGACTGAGGGTTGCGGCGTTGTGACATTACAGTGGTGGTTCGATTAACATCGTGATCACCATCCCGACCGCGAGATTCGATCGACGGACGAACGGTTGATTTTTGGGCTCTGCATATTTGAGATATTTATATCTTATACCCAATCTATATTTATTTTTCTCGAAAATTATTTATGAATGCTTCCGCTGCATGTGACTCGATTAATTCCAACAGTTAGTAACTCGAGATTTGGGAAAATATCTGTCCGGGGCTCCGTATAGCACAATGCTTGAAGGGCTCAAAAATCTGCGGCTGAATACTGGTTTGAAAGAACCTTTTTGTGGCAGTAAACCCCCCCAAGTTTTTCTAATTTCTTTGTGTTGACCTTTTCTCCTCTCCCAAACAAGCATTCGAAATGAATACGAAGAAGCCATCATGTCTTCTTAAAGATCCACTTTTCTATCATACCCACAAAAGCATTTGTATTTTCCTACGTCCGCAAGATGATGTTCTGCCATGGAGAACATGATTAATTCAAATTTAACATATATTGTTTTTTTTTTTAAAACAACAGATAATACTAATGCTTTTTCTCGGCCCCCCTTTTTTTGTTTTACCCCAAATATGTGTGTGTGTGTGTGTGTTTTGAAAAGGTTGTTTTTTGTCACTAAATCAAGGTCTTGCAATTCCCAAGAAAGCTGAAGGCGGGGGGGAGGTTGGGTTTAAACGAGACATTAAAATCATACTGCGGCACTTCACATGCTAGAAGAATGCAAAGATGTCTCTTTCGTTGTGCAAATGTGGGCTTTAATTTCTTTATTGTCCACTTCCATTTGCCTTCTTTCTCTTGCATTTTTCTTTCTGTTCCATGCCTGTTGATGATTCCTCAATTTCCACCATTTGATCACAGTGAAAAACACATTCCTCTCTCTCTCTCTCTCTCACTAGAAAATACGAACTTTGGCAGATAAAATGAGGCAGGTAATCCAAGTACCATAAAAGCAGTCACTATTAAAATCCAATCTGAGGGTAATTTGTAATCCAAAAGGTTGTCGACCGGTTGGTGGTCATCCACTGTGCCATGGTCCCATTTCACGGCATAGTCTCCTAATATTGCAGCAGTACATGTACATGTCCTGACCCCAGATCAACCACACAATTCTCCTACTCCAAGATAATTACCCTGTACCTCACCTCAATCTTATTACCTTCACCTCAGACAAAATCTCATCCACTGACATGTTACAAAGGTAGTTTAGATTAAACTTACTTTTACTCTCTCCTTTTCATTGGTTCTCCCCGTGACCCGCGATAGTCAACTCAAATCTAATTCAAAATTAGTTGATTAGGGCTTATGTTTTTATCAAAGTCAATCGTGTTAAAGCATGAAAGAATCGTATCGAGTTGCATGCTAACCCAGAAATAATTCATTTATCATACGCACGTGAGACTGCATCTACTTACATTTGACATTGTCACCGACTCAATATTTGTGTTTTATCCTTAAAGCAAAGCGGAAGAACTTCTGCTTGGTTAGGATTTGGGTGGATTAAGAACTTAGAAGTCACTTTTTGATCCAATCCACCATCATGGCCAAATTCAGAGGATACTTCAAATTTGTTGTGCTCTTAGAGTTCAAGCAAATATAGTTGACAAAACCCTCATGCAGTGCCCCCTTTTAGGCCAGCCCTTCTCTTAGCTTTACCCGCCTTCTCCTTGTTCTCTGTTCTCGAGTAGTTCTATGCATAGTTATTAAACTGGGACACACCGAATAGTTATTAAACTCGGACCGACTTATTGGTCGAACTGGGTCAAATCTTGACTCATAATTCATGGATCAGTTCATAAATTGGAGCGTTTATATAATTAACTCGTACAAACTCACAGGTCAGTAGCGAATTAACACTCAACCCATGTTAGTTGCAGGTTTTTACATTTTAAAATAATTATATAAATTTTTATATTTTAAAATGATAAAAAAAAATCAACAGTTGAATCGATTGAAGCACAAATACGGGTCAATGCACATGTCAAGTTTAATAACTATGATTCTAAGCATCAGATAAGTTCCTTCTCACAAAAAATTTAGGACACGACAAGATTAATTTGATCAAATATTCTTGCTTCTTTGCATTTAACCTAGTGTTGCTTCATTTTTGTATGAATTCTTTGTGTAATGGTGTATATAGACTAAATGAATCAAGTTACAAATAATTTAAATTTTAGGTTACTGACGGTATCAATATATTTGAACTAATTTTTAATCAAATTATGAATATATATTGATCAATTTTGAGTTAGTTAAAAAAATTATCATATAAATCAGTATAAGATTTGAATGTTTTTCTTATTTAGGTCAGGATTTTTTTTTTTTTTTTCAAATCACCCTTTCTTCCTAAGCATCTCCTCGTTCATTGCCTTTACAGGTATCTCCTCATACATTAAATCGCAAGTTTTGGGCCAAATGGGCAGAGTACTTGCACGGCTAATTAAACAGAAATTCTCTAAAGTGTTATTCTATGAGTCAATTTTTAATATTTTTAATCAATTTTTAATTAACTTATTAATATATTTAATCAAATTAAATAAATATTTAATTAAATTTTATTAAAATATTCTAATGTGCACTGCACTAAAAAGTGTCATTTAAGCAACAAGGCGTTGCTAAAAAAGATAAGCACAACGAACGTGAGAAAATTCTTGCACAATGATGAGTTTGGTGACCAAACAGGGTATGATTTTGGAATGTTTAAAAGAACAGCGAAGCTTTCGATGAAAATTCAAAGTTTGTTGGAGAATTAATCATTAATCATGGTACATAATTCAGATGATTCAAAGGTTTCTGAAGATGTCTTTGTAGGAACAGCAAACAGCAGTGATTGTAGCTTATGTAGGCCTGTTTTAGGATTTGGATCTATTTTTGTAGCTAAGCATTGAAGAGTTGGTCGAAGACATTATTGTTCTGAATGGGATTTTTAATAGAAACCCGCAACCAACCTCCACAACTACACTAATACCCACACCTCGTCATCTCATCGTCATCCGCTAAATCTCTCTCTCTCTTCAGCTAACAAGCAAGATTACAAATTTATATCCGGAAGGAGGGTCTGACGGATTGCCTCGTGGGACCATATTCATGTAAAGATTTCTGAAGCTAAAAGCAGAAAAGAGAACGAATTACTCTCAACGCTACCCCTTTCCCCTCACCCTCACCCTCTCCCCCCCACCCACTCGCCATTTTTTGCCGTTCTTCGCCCAAACAAAGTACTTCAATTGATTTCATCCTCTGTCAAAATCCAACGGCTTAGATTCACTCCCATTCTTTCATCTCCATTTCTGCCTCTCTCTCTCTCTCTCTCTCTCTCTCTCTCTCTCTCTCTCCACTTCCCCATTCTTGCCATTCTCGCCCAAACATAGGAATACCATTGATTTCCACCTCCAAATCCAACGACCCTGATTAATTCCTGCTCCTTCCTCTCCATCTCGTCAATCATCTCTCTCTCTCCACTTTCCATTTCTTACCTTACTTGCCCAAAGATAAGAATGCCATTGATTTCCTCCTCCACCAAATCCAACGACCCAGATTAATTCCTCGTCCTTCCTCTCCATCTCTTCAATCATCTCTGTCATTGTCTCTGTCTCTGTCTCCCTCTCTCTAAATAAACCAGAACCGATTGCATTCACTATCCCCTCAAAACAAGCAAATGGGTAATAATCTTTATTTTTCTCTTTCGTCTTCCCTGCTTCTTCTAATCACAACCATAAACCTCTTAACTCTCGCTCACTCAAAAACCTATTGGGAAGACATACAAGTCCTAAAAGACTTAAAGAACAGTCTCTCTCCAAGCTCCATTATTCCCGGTTCATGTCTCAGCTCCTGGGACTTCTCAGTCGACCCATGTGACAACGCCCACACCGAGAAATTCACTTGTGGTCTCCGATGCGACGTCGTTTTATCCGGTTCTAGCCGGGTCACCGAAATCACTCTCGACCATGCCGGTTACTCCGGTTCACTCACTTCCTCCTCCTCTTGGAACCTTCCTTATTTGGAAACCCTTGATGTCTCCAACAATTTTCTTTCCAATTCTGTCCCCGACTCTCTCTCAAACCTCACTCGTCTTCGCAGACTCAGTCTCTCCGGAAACTCATTCTCGGGTCAAATTCCTAGCTCAATTGGGTCTCTTTATAACATTGAAGAGCTCTACTTAGACCACAATGAGTTTGAGGATCGGATTCCAGAGAGCTTCAATGGCTTAACAAGCTTACAAAGGCTTGAAATGCAAGGAAACAAGCTCTATGGTGAATTTCCCAATCTGGGTTATGTTAGAAATTTGTATTACTTGGATGTGAGTGACAATTTCATCTCGGGTGAAGTGCCGGTAAAGACATTACCTTGGTCTTTGGTTGAGATTTCAATGAGGAACAATAGTCTTGAAGGTCATGTCCCTTGTGAGGGGGTTTCTAATTTTGAAAACTTACAAGTTTTGGATCTCAGTCACAACAAGCTTAGTGGGTCAATCCCAGCTTCTCTCTTCTCACATCCTTCTTTGCAACAATTGACACTCTCTTTCAATCAATTCTCATCCCTACAAGTGCCTGCCAACATGAGTTTTGATAGTGAGTTAATAGCCGTTGATTTGAGTGACAACCAGATTCAGGGACTTTTACCGGCATTTATGTCTTTGTTGCCAAAATTGTCAGCCTTGTCAATGGAGAATAACAAGTTTACGGGATTGATTCCGACCCAGTATGCTTTGAAGGCTGTGGTTCCCGGGTCGGGTATTTCACCGTTTGAGAGGCTGTTGTTGGGTGGGAACTACTTGTTGGGTCCAATTCCGGGTCCTCTATTGGGTTTGAAACCCGGGTCGGTTAATGTGAATTTGGTGGACAATTGCCTCTATAGGTGTCCGGAAATTTTCTTTTTCTGTCAAGGAGGTGGCCAAAAGTCGTTAATGGAGTGTAAGAGCTTTACTCCTGTCATTCCTTGAATTGTGCGAATGTTTATTTTTTCTCTCTCTCTCTATGTTTTGTTTGTTTCTCTGTTTCTTTCTTAGGTTCTTTTGTGGGGTTTTGTAAATTTGTGCTTCAGAGTTAGGTTCGTCGGTGTAGTAAAGCCAGAGAGTGTTAATAAAATCTGTGTTTTGAAATCCGGATCAGAGTACAAATCGATCGTGTCAAGGAATCAATGAGTTATTGGGTTGACCCGGTCAAACTGGATCAAAAATCCAGATGACATCATCATAAAATAATAAATAAATATAAGATTATACGACATTTACATAATTCCTATATATAGTGTGATGAAAAAAGTTATTGATATATTCATTTTGATTGCGGATTCGAGTATGGACAAACATAATTTTTTTACTTTTATTTTGTGCTTTAAAAAACTCAGATTGGATCGGATTAATTCAATCCCGGTTCAGCCGGTCTAATCAAAATTTTGATCGATTTTGATCATTTTTTCAGAGTCCGATTTTATGAAAAAATCCGGATCGGCTTTTGATCCGGTTTCCGATCAAACCGGTCTGGGTTTTAAAACACCGAATAAAACAGTCGGTGTATGATTTTTTTCTTAATTATTGTCTGTTTCTTTTGGTTTGTTTGATGTAGATTTCTGTTAATCTTGACCTTCTGAAAAGAGGGGGGGAAAAAAAATCGCATCCTTTTTATGCTGCTTGTGCACACAAGCCCGTGAAAGCCTGTACTAACCCTGTGCTTTGTGTCTGTGAGTCAATTTCGTGGGCTCCAGGTACTGGAGTGTCTAGCAATCTGGGCCCTATTTAGGAAAGCCCATTTGATTGGATTTTTGTTCTGCTTTGATGGGGGCCCATGTCTGACAAGCAATGACCCGTGGGCCTGTTAGAAAGAATCCACAGGTACTAATCCTCATCAGCTTCTCCTGTCTGTGTCTAGCTTTATGTTATAAATTATGTCCACAGATGGCTGGCAGTCTGGTCTAAAAATATTTTAACCATAAAATTCTAAATAGTCAGGATTATTCTGGTCCAGTGACAATTGAAAATCCTCTTTCTCGGATAACAATTTATTAATCACAATATTCCTTCTTTGATCTAATATAAAAAATAAATAAATAAATAAAAATTCCCTAAATAATGGGATTCAATTGAAAATTCTTTAAATAATGAGATTCAATCCGAACTTTCAGATTTATGTCTTTTATTGTTATTGTAGTCCTATGTTTGCCTCATTTTTTCTTTCAATGCTGATATCCAAAATCATATTCTGATTAATCCAATTTGAGTATTTTGAAAACCCTATTTAAGAGCGATTCTCTCAGTATAATTTTTTCTATATCTAAGTTTTGAATACGAAATTTGACAATAGACCGGTAACTATCTGATCTTTAGATTACCATTAAAAGAAAAGCTAAAAATTTATTGAATAAACCAAATCATCTGTGTTTTTCCGATTAAAATAAAAAAGCGATTCAGGGTTCTAATTACTAAGGATATACTTCAATTTCTAGGCATTTCTGTGAGATTATAGTGATAGTATTACTCAAAAAGTAATAATTATAATTTAAATTGATATTTTATAGTAGGACAAATTTTCGTAGTAGATTCAAAGAGGATCGCAATTCCGGTTGTCCGTCTCCCTGTCCCAGTTCTCGTTTACAGAGAAAAAAGAACTGATTTTGGAAGAGACAAAGTTGATAGCATAAAATAGCTCTTGCGACCAAATTTTTTCTGAGACTCGACTTTTTACTGTGTTTTGTATTTTAATTGCGGGAATTGATTTAAGATTATGCACTTAACAGTCAAGTTAACCTTCATTACCCCTTTTTTTTTTTTACATAAGAATCGCAAAAACTTTAAAAATACACACAATTACGAAAGTTCAAATAGTAAATTTTAATCTCGGAAGAAACCTTTGAATAAGAATTTTTTATCACTCGGGTGTCCCCATAAGAACTCTATCTTCGGTTTTTTCTTTCTTTCTTTTTTAATTTACTCTTTATGGGATTACTTAAATTAATGTCTCTGAAATTTTAGGATTGCTTGACTTGAATGTAGATTTTAATAAATATATGTAATTTTTTTATATAAATTATTAATATTCGATAATCATATTCAGTCTGATTAAATTTAAGGGGTAAACTTATTTTAATACTTATTTTTGTCATACATAAAATTTGAATCAGAAACTTTTTCTTGAAGGGTTTAAATGTCTAAGTACTAGACTAAGAAGACGTAGTCCAAGTTATAGTAATTCAATTCCTTAATTTCCAAGCTTTCATTTGGAAATTCAATGTTTCTTGTGCCTACAAATTCCCAAATTCCAGGCGTACTCCAAGTGCAAATCTTCTTAGACTTTTCCCAACCTCCCATCCCCAACCCCACAAGCATCATCATGGTCATCATGATTTCATTATTTTTTCTTTTAAATCCCACTCGAGTCCCCAGCCTAGCCTAGGCCATGCTCCTTTATTTGGCCAAATTGTTAGGGTTGTTGAGAAGTATTTTAGAGAACTTTTAGCACAATTTTCTAGAGACGATATTTTGTCAATTGTATTATTCACCTTTTTTTTTCTCTCCAGCCAACAATACTCTTTGTATAATCATTCCACATGGGTCTAGGAAATTAACCAAAATTTTGAATAAAGTCGCAAAGTAAAGAATTAAATGGGTGAAGAATAACTCAAAAAATTTTAAATTTGAATAATTTTAAATTAGATAAAATATTTTTCGATTAAAGGAAAATATTTGAATAGTGTTAAAGAAACAAAATAAATCAATGAGCATAGACTAAATTTTAGGTGATAGTCCCATTTGAAAAGTTTTATTTTTCACTCAAATCGACTGTGGTGTAGATTTTAATCAATTCATTTCTTGATTCATCTTATCCATATTATATTACTTATAAAAAATCAACACGTTAGTTTTATTCTTTTTTTGGTACTAGATCGATTAGTGTCTAGATCTATATTTCAATTAATTCAACCCAAACATTGTTGAACTCAATTTAGGGAGAGCTCTCAACATAGTGTTTATTGATCATGGAAGCCCACTTTTCAAATACCACTTCTATGGGGAAATTTTTTATTTTTATTTTATTGATATTGAGTTCGGACTAAAATACAAAGTTCTTTTCTAAATAAAGTAAAATTGAAGGGGACTGTCAAGTAAAATTTGATTCTTTCTCGTACTTGTTTGAATGATGTGGCTTTGTTCTCTGTGGGACCATAAGATCAAGTGTTTCCAAGCTCACCTTGACCCACCAGAATTCACGAGCACTCCAACTTGCAAAATTTACATTTTTTTCACAAATTTATCTAATCAATGATCAGAGTCAATAGCCACTGACAAATATTATACAAATCCCTAATCCTCAGTGCTTGCGTATAGATCTATCTAAAAGTTTCCTCAACGGCTATCTCTACAAATGACTCTTCAACGGTTCATAGACTTTATTGCTCTGCAATCCGCAAATCTGAACACAGTTTAGCCTTATTTTCTGAATTTGGACCTCAATGGATATTTGCATTCTGAGGAGTACCATCCCACTCATTTTTTTCCTTTTCTTCATGATAACCATTTGGACTCCCAAGTCTAAAGCTTGTAATGCTATTGACAAAGAAGCGTTACTTGGTTTCAAGCACAAAATTACTTCTGACCCATCAAATTTGTTTCAGACATGGACATCTTCCGCAGACTGCTGCAGATCCTGGGAGGGTGTAACCTGCGACTCATGGGGTCGTGTCGTGAATGTCTCAAGGTCAGGCCTTATGACTGGCAATGACTTTATTATGGACACTTTAATATCTGGTACTTTATCTCCTTCTCTTGGAAACCTCACATTTCTTAGACTACTAGACCTTAGCAATCTTAAAGAGCTTAAAGGTCCAATTCCACCTGAATTTGGCAAATTGACTCGTCTCACTTTTCTCTTTTTGGATACAAACAAGCTCACTGGTTCAATTCCCACATCTTTTCAATACCTAACAAGACTCAAAAAGCTCTATCTTAGTGACAATTATGTCTCTGGCGTTATTCCTGCTTCTGTCTTTCGCTCTCTAACCTCACTTTCTGAACTGGGTCTCTCGGGAAATCAGCTATCAGGCTCAATTCCGTCTACCATTGGCAAGTTGGCATCGTTGGTTAAGCTCGATTTTCATGGAAACAATCTGTCTGGCAGCATTCCTCCATCCATTGGCAGGCTCAAGAATCTGAACTACTTGGATTTGTCTGAGAATCGAATAACTGGAAGCATTCCTGAATCATTTGGTGGACTTTCAGGATTAGTGCTTCTCTATCTTCACCAAAATGAGATTACTGGAAGCATTCCTTCTTCGATTTCAGGACTTGTTTCTCTGCAATTCTGTAGGTTATCTGAGAACAAGCTGACAGGTAGTTTACCTCCATCAATTGGGAAGCTCCCAAACTTACAAAGACTAATCTTGGAAAATAACAAGCTTACAGGAAAACTGCCTGCAACCTTAGGACACCTCAGTAGTCTGACTGATATATTTTTCGCAAACAACCATTTTGTGGGGAAAATACCTTCCAGTTTTGGCGATTTGGGGAGCCTTCAGACACTAGATTTGTCTAGAAACAAGCTCTCAGGCCCAATTCCTCCTCAGCTAGCTAAATTGAAGAATTTACAGTCTTTGGACTTGTCTTATAATCCTTTGAAACTAGTCAGAATCCCTGAAGTCTTTGCAAAATTGGATCTTTTTAGGTTCATGTTAGCAGGAACTGGAATAGAGGGACAGCTTCCAAGCTGGTTAACTTCATCATCAGTGTCAATTCTTGATTTATCCAGCAACAGGTTATCAGGGAAATTACCTCATTGGATAGGACATATGACGGGTCTTTCATTCCTCAACTTGTCAAACAATGGATTTCACTCAGCAATACCAGCTGAGTTCAAGAACCTGTCACTTCTGATGGACATTGATCTGCACTCCAACAAGTTCACAGGGCACCTAAAAACAATTCTCGGAAAAAATGTCCAAGACCCACTTGGCTATTTCAACTCTATTGATCTTTCTTCAAATAATTTTACTGGTCCCATAGATGAGGACATTGGAGACAAAAGTGCCATGGCTTCTATCGTATCTTTGGATCTCTCACACAATCCTTTCGGTGGCTCCATACCAAAATCACTTGGAAAATTGACAGGACTGAAGGTTTTGAAGCTAGCAGGAGATGGACTTGTTGGGAACATCCCGGCAGAGCTTGGAAATGCCAGGGAGTTGAGTACAATTGTTCTTTCACAGAACAATTTGAGCGGCGAAATCCCGAAGAATGTGCTGAATTTGTCAGAGCTGCAGGAGTTTAATGTGTCTGGAAATCAACTGAGTGGAAGCATTCCTCCTCACAAGGCTGTAATTCCTGTGTCTGCTTTCATGGACAATCCTGGTTTGTGTGGTGCTCCACTCCCTCCTTGCAAGCACTCTTAGCACCTCAATTTATGGTTGCTTTTACTAGTTCATCAATGTCTATATAGTGTTTCCTGCAAACACATTAATTGTTCTTCTTCTCTTGATTATGGAATTCTTGAAGTCTATTCATGAAGTCTGATTTCATGTCAAAAAACTTCCACTGGTATTCTTGTGTTAGGTTTAACGGGTACCATCCTCTATGATTTAAATTTCGAATTGAGTTCATTTCAATAATAGTAGCATTAACTCTACTGTTAATAGGAAAATTTAAGAAATCAAAACAGCCCACCCCTGATTATCTGATTCAAGGGCTTCCCATGTCTATGGATTGCAAGCACCGACATAAAGGAATTAAATGATAGTTCAAAGCCAGTGGTTACTGCGTTCAAGGATTAAAACTAGAGAAGGCACTCGAAGCATTTCTAAGGGGATGGAAATTGGGGGGTTCCCCCTCCCTACCGGGGCTGTTGTTTCTTATGAGGTCCAATTATCGGGCCAAATGCCCTAGAAGTATTTGTGCTGTCCTGAATATGCCAAAGTCCTCTTCTTACGTGGCCCATAAATGATGGATGACATTAACAGCTTTTGTCTCATAACCAGTTTTAGCTGAGCAGAACATGCAAACTTGTTCCTTTCTCTCAACAAATCAATATTCTTTCCCAGTCCCTCCCAGAACATGAGAGAGAGAGAGAGAGAGAGAGAGAACTAGTCGAGTCTGATTATGGTGCTCCAGATACCCGAACAAAGCAAATTCATATGCCGCCACTTTGTGAATCAAAAAACCTTTAAAACCATCAATGGAGGAGAGTCGGGTCGTACTCAAAAGCTGGTGGACTGGACACTGAAAGTAGCGTTTGGGGTACTTAAAGTCAAAAATGCGTGGCGTCACAGGCATGGCCTCCTGCACCCATATTCTTCTTCACTAGTAAAAAGCAAAGAAACCAAAGACACACCATCCAAGTTGATAGAGTCGCACCCAATTATCTAAGTTTTGTATTAAGCAGCTCAATATCCAAACCATGACATATCAGTATAAAAGTTTTCACCTTCATTGTAAAGTTTTTATAATTAAAATGAAGTATTTTTTGATATATTATGAGAGACAACTCAGTTTTAAGACGTTGATATAAACAGGTAAAAGAAATCGAGGTTGCAGAATCGGCTCTAGACGGGACGGTCGGGGAGAAAACATATGATCGTGGTTCGAATGGCGGGATACCGGAGGGGCTATAGGTGTAGTGGGCATAGGGGCATACCCTTTCGCAATGGGGGCAACCTTTGAGGATACTCTAGTTCTCGGAGGCATGGTTGTTCGAATGACAAAAGTTACTCTAGCCTATTCTTACAGACGGCGTCAATCTGTTAGAGATGGGTTATAACTCCACAGATACCGGCTCATTTGTAAACTCGAACGGTCTCCTTCAGTAGAGAGAAAAACACCTGCAAAAACCACAAGATGGTGCTCCAGCGGGGAGACTTCGACACTCAAATCAGTAAAGAGCGGTTTTTGAATGAAAGAACATACTGAGAGTTTGAGATAGTGATTCCCTGTGATTGGTGTATCCAATGTGTTTGACCTCGAGAGCATACCTGGTTTGGAGGGTTTTGAAAGATTTTATACCTTCAAGAGTCGTGCGCCACTAGGGGATTCAACTCTATCTTTCTTATCGGACTGATTTAAAAATCTCAAAAATTCAATATTCTGTATTGATTGTGATTCTTATCCTTTGGAAAATTTTCGTTTTCAAGAGGGATACTTTCCTTGACTGAAAGATCCCAGGAATACCGCTCTGAAATAGGAAACTAGAGTTATTAGGATATTCTGACATTCTCTTAAAATCGTTAGAAATGTTGGCTATCGATTAGTTGCTCGACCGTTGAGGAGTTTTCAGGATTTGTTCGGTTGAAGGATTGACGCTTGATTGCTCGATCGGGGCAATCATCCTTTGCTTGGTGTACTACATTCGATTGGCGGGGCGACTGAAGACCTGTTGTTCAGAAGATCTAGGCGGTTAAGACCTTTCGATAGGTTGTCGTGGTAATCGTAAGTCATTGGACACTGATAGATAGGCGCTCTTTATGAATTTTTTAAATATTGACCCTTCTAATTGGATCTTCAATCATGTCCCATCAGTTAAAAAAATAATATTTAGTTTAGGTTAATAGGTAAAAATATTAAGTTTTTTATTTAATTTTTAGATTCAAAACTTAAAAAAAATATATTATTAAATTTTTTTAATCAAATCAGATAATATTTAAATTAAATATTAATTAAATTACACTTAAAAGTCCACCAAAGTGGGCTATTAGAGCACTTTGTCCCCCGGGGGGGAGGGGACCCGTGAAAATCAGAGAGTTTTCTAAGCTTTTTTTCAAATATAATACTACATTAAAAACAACCTAAATTTTTTAAATTTGAGATCGATAAACAAATAATGAAATAAAAAAAAAATTAATTTATACCGATTTTCTTATACTATTCATTCTTATCTAAAATCATCTTCTCAATTAAATTCATTACTATCATATTTTTACAAATATATTATACCTAAATTTTTAAAGAGGCTTTCAAATATAATATTATCTTCAATAATATCAGTTTTTAAATTTTTTATCCTATTCCTTCCATCCCAGTTGTTTACTTAAAAAAAAAAAAAAGTTTGTGGTGCTTGAGGAGAGGAGGGAAGAAAAAAAAAAAGACAATTAAAGTTAGGAGCTTGACATTCCAAAATTGCCCTTAAGTGAAGACAAAATTTCACATATATTCAGATGGAGAGATCCTTGTAAAAACATCTAATTTTTATTTAAATATATTTTTTTAAAGATTTTTTTAAAATTTAGTATTTAAAATTTTATAAATATATATATATTTTATAATTTATATATATATATATATATAAAATTCAGATGGAGAGGAATCATTTCGTCCGCCGTGCTGATTGACGACAAAAGCTGGTCCGGGTCCGCATGCCTTTTTGTCCATGGCTCCTGTACACTACAGGACGTAAAATCAACCCCTCCTTCGAATTTGAATGGCTACAGGTCTCCCCCCCCCCCCCCAACCCGCCAACAACAATCGCTCTGATTAAGAAACCTACGCCATTGCCAAGGGTTAAAACTATTGATCGACAGAGAAGAGAGAGATTTACAGGGAAGGGAGGTTTTGTTCATATACTCACTCCAATCAATTTAATTTAATTTTTTAATATAAATTATTTCTCATAAAAGACTAAAATTAAAATTGTCTGAATAATGTTTTATTAATCTAATCTAATTTCAATCAATATTACTCAATTGGAGTAAAAGAAAAGATATATATATATATATATATATGTATATATATATATTAATTTTCTAGATAATAGATATACGAGAATACACGAGTTAAATAAAAATTGATAGTTTATTTTGATTCAAAAGAAGCGAGTCGTACTCAGAAGACCTACTCATGCCATGTATTCAAGATAAATGAGATAAACAGTAGTTTATTTTGATAATCATATTAAACTTAATTAAAATTATATAAAAAAAAATTTATAGATTTGCATAGAGACGAGATTAGGTCGGTTCTGACTCACCTAATAGGCACATTTCTAGCCCACACCGGTAATCGGCCTAGATGAATCATAATCAGTAACCAGGCCGATTGCTACAGTAATCAGGCCGATCCAATTCTTAATTTTTTTGAACTGGTCGGTTTCAAGCAAAATTTTTTGAGAATCAACCCGGCTCGACCTGTCATTCTTGGACCCATCCCGAACCGACCCAGAACCAACCCAAACTGGACCTATCTCATCTTTAAATTTGTACTTAAAAATAATAAACACCTTTTAAATATAAATTTTTAATTTTATATATCATTTTTTTTCAATAAAAAATTTATATATACAAGACTCCACAATGAAGAGTAATCCACCTGTTATGATAATTAAATAAAATAAAGACGTTATTAGGACCAAAACATACTCCTTTGAATGAAATCCTCTTATCCTACTCTCGTCTTTTAAAGGGGTTTAAACAAAATTATTTTGAAAAGCAGTAAGTTATCAACTCCACTCTAAAATAAAATAAAATTTCATAACCTTTTCATTTATTACTAATTTTTAGTGAAAAAAATTTACAAACATGGCATGCTAATAAGTACTTTATTAGGTGGGTGATACCTCGTAAATAAGATTTTAGATTTAAATTATATATATATAAAATAAATATCATAAAAATTTTATTTCTTAAGAATTTAACTTAATTTAGATTGAGCTGATAAAAAAATTGAATATATTTAAATATAGATTTAGTAAAAATTATCAAAATGGTGAAAAAATGATTAGTCTATAAAAAAAGACGTATCAATAAATAAATATTTTAGATATTTTGATTCCATCATTCAAAACGATGATAATATAGATAGAGATGTGAATTATAGGATTTAAGCGGATTGGATAAAATGAAGAAGTGTATTTAAAGTTTTTTGTAATCGCACGATATTATTGCATTTGAAGAGAAAGTTTTATAGAATCACAATAAGACCTGTATTATTGTACGACATCGAGTATTACATCATTAAATAATAATAAGAGTATAAAATAATTGTAATTGAAATGAGAATAATTAAATAGATAAGTAGTAAAATTACAAAAAAATAAAATTAGAAATAAAAAGATACGTAATAAATTGGGAGTTGATTTAATTGTTGATGAAATGTGAAAATATCGTTTGAAATGATTTAGACATATATAACGAAAACTTAAAAATGTGTCGAGAATTGAAAATCTAAATATAAGAGATTTAATAAAATGTAAGAATAAATCATTAAAAATGTAGATATAAATTATCTATAAAAATATAGTAGTTAAACATTTAATGAATGAAATGATTTTCGATAAAAAATGAGTGTTGTAAGGTAATTTATATAAATTAAATTAATATATTTTTTATTTTTTTATTTTTAATATTTGTTTTTTATGTTTGATATCAAATTTTGAAATTAAAATGCAAGATCCTTCGTTGGAAGGTTAGATTTAACCGAGTACAATATCAGAGTTAGCGATGTCAGTGGTTTATTATAAAAAGAAAAAGGACTTTACTCGGGGTGTTTTCCGCGATGAGGTCTGCCATGCCTCCGCTAATTTCTCAATACCAATCATGTTATGCAATTCTAGTACATAAATAATTATGATCCTAGTAAAAATATCCACAACTAAGTAATAAAAACATTAAAAAAAAAAAAAAAAGTGAAAGAAAGAGGAAGATAAAACCAAAATGGAGCGGTTTCGTCGGTAATCACGAAATTTGGACTTTGGTGGGGGTGGGGGCCGGGGCGGGGGCGGAAAGTTGCGGTGCACAAAACCAAAAAAGATCCAAACTTTAATCTCACTTTCCCCAAAAAAAAAATAAAATTCAAAATTTCAAAATTCAAAATTCAAAAATTATCCCCTCAAAAAGAGGTCCAGAAAATTCCAAATACCACTTTTCCTAATTTACTTTTTTGAAAAAAATTAATAATAATTCATATTTATTTATTTATTTTGTTGTGTGTGCATGCAGGGTTCAGCAGATGCGGTCCGACCTGGGCTTCTCAATGAGGCCTCAGAAATCAGGAAAGTCCAGTCCTTAGAGGTGAGAGAGAGAGAAAGGCAAAATGGTAATTATATATTAATTTAATTCAATATTTTTTGGAAAATTGGGAGTGCCGTTTAAAAAAAAATGTAGTGTGAAACGTAATTTGAAGAATATATACATAAATAATAAACAAAAGGATAAACCCCCCAGAAACAGAAGGACAAAGACAGGGAAAACTGGCGTTCTCATTTTTACTTCTCAGGGAAATGAAAAACAGAAGAGTATTGAAATTGAAACCCCACAGGCCACACGAACAGAAACAAATACACTTTTACAATACTCACACATACACATAAACAAAAGAGAGAGAGACAAGGAGAGAAAAGAAAGAGAGAGAAGAAAAGCCCTCTCATTCAATGCTTTACCGAACTGACAACCCCTTTATCATCCCTTTCAACCCCTTGTGCTCAAACCCCATTCCTCCTCATCCTCCTCTTCCAGCCTCCCTTCCTCTCTCATTCTCTCCCCCTTCCTCTCAGGTACATCAATTTTTCTCAGACCCAAAACACAGACATTCCTTTTTGGGTATCTAAATTTTTTGGGATTTTACAGGTTTGGTTTGTATTTGTTTTATATATATAGAGAAAAATTTCTGGGAAAATGGGTTTTTTTTTTTTTTTTTCTGAAGTCTTATTTTTTGTGAATATTTTAAAGAGGTTTTTGGTTGGGTTTGTGATTTGCAGGCGAAAGAAGAAATGGAATGTCTAGAAGCAACGGCGATGAAGAGTTGTTTGAGACCAGAGATGGGGTTTTTGAAACCTCAAGTGATTTTGGAGGACACACTAAGTGTTGGTGCTGATGATTTTTCTGTGGATGACCTTCTTGACTTCTCTCATGAAGAAACTGAAAATGGGTTTCAAGTAAATAAAGAAGAAGATGAAGAAAGGGAAGAGAACGCCATTATTAAGTCTTCTCTCACCAACTCCACCACCCACACTCTCTCTACCCTCAAACATGACTTCGACTCTCTTCCTTCCAGTGAACTCCCCGTTCCGGTATACACAAAACCCCCAAATCTCTATCTCCCTCTCTCTCTCTCTTTCTCTCTCTATAAATGTTTCATATTTTTACTTTCAGGCGGAGGATTTAGCAAGTCTAGAATGGTTGTCACGTTTCGTTGAGGATTCGGAGTTTCCGGTGGGTTATGCAACCGGAAAAGAAACAGTAGAGAAGAAAACAGGGGAGAAAGAACTTGTCGAACCGGAACCAGAACCGGAAAAGGCAAGTTTGACAACTCCGGTTCAGACAAGAGCAAGAAGCAAAAGAACTCGAAGCGGTGGTAGGGTTTGGTCTCTCGGGCCAACGTCCGTAAATGAGTCATCTTCTACGTCATCAACATCTTCCTCGTCCTCTCCCACAACTTCCTCTTGGCTCATTTTCACTAGCACGTGTCCCAACATGGAACCGCCTTTTCCGGTTGAACCAAAACCGCCGATTTTGAAGAAACAGAAGAAGAGAAAGTCGGTTACTGAAGTTTCCTGTCCGGGTGGTGGTTCGAACCACCCGACTCAGCAGAGAAGGTGCAGCCATTGTGGTGTTCAGAGGACACCTCAGTGGAGAGCGGGGCCGTTGGGTGCCAAAACTCTTTGCAATGCTTGTGGGGTTCGGTTCAAGTCCGGTAGACTCTTACCCGAATACCGACCCGCTTGTAGCCCGACATTTTCAAGTGAACTTCACTCGAACAACCATCGCAAAGTTTTGGAGATGAGAAAGAAGAAAGAACTAGCCGGAATTGAACCCGGTTTGACTCCGGTTGTCCCAAGTTTTTGAACTGCTCTTTTAGGTCAGTCCGTTTTCTACTTTTTTATTAGAATATTGTTAGACACCAGTAGGAGGAAAAAAATAGAAACAGTAAACCGGATTATTAAACCCGGTTCGAGAATAGTTAGGGGAGTTAAAATTAGAATATGAGTCCGGTTCGAGGGTACATTTTTCATGGTGGGTGAGGTGGGTTAGTATGGGCAGGTTTTTTAGGCGTGTAACGGATTAGGAAAACTTTGATGTACCCTTTTTTTCTCTTCGTTCTTATATTATTATTATTTTCAAATTTCCTTAAATTTTGCTTTTGATGAGAGAGAGAGAGGTGTTGTGGTTTGATTGGAATTTGGTATGAGTTTTGAAACCGTCCTACCATTTTGTGGAGACCGTTGAAAGGGGAAAAGTTATGAACCAGAATAATACGAGGATTTTTTTTTTATGATTTAAATGTTATAAATTAATATTTAATTTGGGAAGAGAAAAAGTTGGGAACTTGTCGTATAAGCAAGGAAAAAAAAAACCTACAATAATCATGACCGTAGATGGGGGGTTCTTGAGTATAGCGTTTTAGGGTGACTCCCATGTGCATTGGACGGCGGAGATGAGAGAGAGGACACAATCATATGTATGCGTTCACGAGTTTTGTGTACGATGATGAAAAAGAGAATCGTTTATCTTTTGTTTTTGTTTATGTTTTAGCATTTTTTTACGTTTTGTTTTGAATAATTTCAAAAACTGGGGGCTTGTGTGATGGATGATGAAATCGAAATGAGAAAGCAGAGACCCTTTTTAGTAGATATATAGAGAGAGAGGGGGAGATAGAGAGATAGTGAGAGAAAGTGAAAGAGAGAGATTGAAAAGTTTTTACATTAGACGGACACTAAAATGTGGTTGCAAACTTAATAGAGCGTGGCAGGGGAAATCAGATTCCCATTTATAGCCCTTTGGTTACCGCCTTAAAAGTGCTCACCATTTTCAAATTTCATAGCCCAAAAATCTAAACATAATGAAAATCCAATGCATGTCTCCATCACAGTACACTTACTTCAATACGGCGCTCTCTCTCTCTCTCTCTCTCTCTCAACTTTCAAATTTCAAATTTCATCCAACAAAAGACCTGGTTTGCTACCCCATTCCTTGTTACTCCATAAGACACTATGTTTGTGTTCAATGTAGTTTAAGAACGGGGTTGGTTCTTCTCTTTGCAATTAGAAGGAACGATGCATGCATTAAATGAATCAAAATATCAACGGATAGTTTGTTTAGTGGAGTGAAATACTAAATTCATGGTAAAGACTATGTTGGGAAGGAAGAGTCATCTCTTAAATAAAATTTTATAGATGCTCGAATCAGATTATTTGAAACATGACTCTGATAGTAGAAACCCAAAAAAATGAATCAAGATTTAAACTATATACTATAACTCATTTTAAATTTAAATAATTTTGAATTGGTCATATATACTGAAGTAAACTCTTATAGATGTGTCAGATATTTATATTACATTTCATATAAAAATACGACAAAAAAGAGAAAAAGACCCAAGAAAATAAAAAGGAAAAAGAATCATCAATTCAACATTTAATTGCTCCTCTTAGGGTTAGTAAAAGAAAATAGTGACCCTTGGAACGTACAAATTTGTTCCAACATGTCATGCATGTATGGATAGTTTTCCTAGTCTTTGATGTATTTAAAGTGGGTAGGAATGAATTCAGGTGTCCAAGTCACCGTAGAGACTCAAGGGCCCAAGTTGGAAGTCACGACCATAGGACTTTTTTTTTCTTTTCGCTTAAATAAGAATTTAAATTCGGGATTATCGATTTGGGATAAAAGACAAGAGACTGTGACTATTAAACTGTCGTTTTAAAGGCATTGAACATTTTATAAATTGAATCTTTAGAATTTTCTTGTTGCTTTCGAATCATTAAAAATTATTTAATAAGTTAAATATATTTAACTCATTTCGTTTTTCTAATATTGTTATTCTCTTCAAACTTTTTTTCTTTTTGATAAATCATTTGAGACCAATTAAATTCAGTTTGAACCAAATTTAGTCTTTAAAGGATAAACTCCTTCTGATATCTATTTTCTCGATACATAAAACTCAAATTCACAATATTATTTAAAGAGTATCGATATCTAACTATCGGAATAATTAAATTTTGATATTATTTCTCCCTTACTAAGGGTCTGTTTTTTTTCTAACCTATTCTATTCATCACCATGAAATTGGCAGTAACTAAGATTTAAATTCAATACACCAAAGCAAATAAGTCAATAAAAATGAAAGGAAAATGTCTTGCTCCTTAGCAAGTGTCTTGTAATTGTAGGTCATGAACCTCTTTTAATGATTAGATTAGATTAGAACATTCTGTTATATAAGATCACTAGAATCTTCCTTAAATTCAAAGCAAAATGAATCAATCCCCGGTCTCATATTAATATTGATTAAAGCCATAACCAAACCAAACCAAATCAATCGCCATAGTCCTAGGCGATGGAGAACCCATAAAACAAAAGTCAATTTCCTTAACATGAGGAGGCCAAATAGCAGTAGCGGATACGGGAGTTCATCTATTCGGTTTTTGAATTCTTTAATTAATTCAATTTGGTTAATTCGATTTAATATTTTTTAATTTTAAACTGAAAATCAAATCGAATTTATTTAAATTTAAAATTCAATTTTCGGTTTGAATTCGAATTTAATCGAATAAACCAAATAAATCGATTTTGATTTTTGAGATCTAAATTTTCAGATAAATCTAATTTAACCAAATTCGAATTGATAAAACAATGAATTTTTTAACTATTATTTTATTGCTTGCTTAAAAAAGAAAAATTATCAATAAAAGTTTACATAAAAAGAAAAAAAAATAATAAATAATCAAAATAAATAAAAAATGAGATAATTAAAAACCCTAATTCGGTTTTCGGTTCGAATTCGTATTAAAAATCTCAATTCGAAACTCGAACCGAAAACCAAATTTGAAATTCGGTTCTAATTGAAAACCGATTCGAATCTAAAAATCGAATTCAAATTTAATTCGATTCGATCGGATATTCAGTTATCACCAAATATTGCACACCCCTAGTAGCGGATCCAGGATGTAAGGGTAGTGAGGAAAAAATATTTTTATATAACAGAATAATATGTTAATGGGTTGACTGATGATGTCAGTGGGAGTAATATTTTGAATTGAATGTAGACAATATTTATTTGACATGTAAAAATTAATAAAATTATTTTGATATAGAGCAATTGCCCACTTTCCTTCGCAACTATCCAATAGTAAAAAGGAAATATTTAGCCATTTTAACCTTAATTTTGCATTAAAATTTGATATCTTACTTGCATGTCCTTGAAGTTATATAGGTAAACATATTTTAATTATAGTAGTTATGATTTAAATTAAATATGATATAATAGAGGAAAAATCTATCGATAAAGATAAGAACGGCTAGTAACGCAGACCGTGTTTTACTTTAACTAGCAGGCAGGCAACACCGCGCGTTACGCGGTGTGTGATACAAAAAAAATGGTTAAAAATAATTATAATTTATTAAGTTATTAATATTAACATAATTAAAAAAATATATTAAGGTTTTGATCGTAAAAAATTTAAAAATATAAATTCTAAATCTAAATTTTAAAATAATACAATAGATAGACAACACCCCGAAAATTGAAAAAAATTCAAAATATATGCAAAATAAAAAAAAAAAACCTTAAAAATATGTCGTTGGACCGTGAAGCATGCAAATAAGGAGAAGTGAGGGAAAAAAAAAAGAAAATATTGCTTTTTAAGGGACTATAGACTTGCGTGAGCATTTTTTGGAGCCACCAATATATATAAAAAAAAGAAACATATAATTTTATAATAAAAAAATATATTGTTTTTTGAAGGAAGGAAAAAGGAAACGTTGATTTTTAAAGAAAAAATTAATCTAAAATTATAATGTTTAATAATTTAACTACAAAAACTCATAAATATTAATATTTAATTTAAATTTTTTAGATATAAAAAATTTAAAATTAATTCTAAATTTTAAATATTTATATAACACAAATGATAATTTGAAATATCAAATATTTTAATATTAAAATTTATATATTTGATATTTAAATAAAAAATAAATTTTAACACAAAATATTTAAAATATTTAAAAAATAAACTAAAACTATATTCAATAATTTAATTTAATTAAAATTATAAATATTAATATTTAATTTCAAAATCTATAAGAAAAAATATTTAAATACTCAAATATTTATTTAACAATAAATATATTAAATTAGAATGATAAAATATTTATATAATGTTAATATTTAAAAAGATAAGGAGCATGATCACGGACTTTTGCGGTCACGTGACTTGACAACTACACGTGACCGTACAAACCTCTTTTAAGAATTTATTTAAATATATAGATATATAGAAAAAATATAATTGGAGTGCTAAAATAGAAAAGGGGACAAAAACGAACAAAAAAAGTGAAAAAAAGGAAAGAATTGGTAAAAAAAAAAAGGAATTGGATTAAAAAAAAAGATCTGGATTACAAAAAAAAAAAAAAAAAAAGTGAAATCAATAAAAAAATGGACAGAAAAAAAAAGAAGAGAAAGAGCGAGGTCACATGAGTGATCGTCACTCAGTAACTCCACAAGAATCTTTTAAGTTTATATATAAATAAATTAAAATGTTAAAAAAAATTTATATAATTTTAATAAAGACAATGAGCATGATCACGGGTTTGTGAGCGGTTATATGACTTGATAACCACACGTAACCACATAAGTTTTTTTTTAAAAAAATTTACTTAGATATATAGATATATAGAAAAAAAAAGTACAATCGAAATTCTAAAATAAAAAGGGGACAAAAAGGAATGAAAAAAAAAATAAAAAAAAGAAAGGATTTGGTCAAAAAATAGGAATTGGATGAAAAAAAAGAGACTCGGATTGCAAAAAAGTGGACGAAAAAAAGGAGACAGGGAGTGGGCTCACATGAGTTATAGTAAAAAAAATACAATCGGAGTTCTAAAATAAAAAAGAAAACAAAAATGAAAGGGAAAAAATAGTGAAAAGCAAAAAGAAGAACTTAAAAAAAAAAGGGATTTGGATAAAAAAAAAAGACCCCGATCGTAAAAAAATGTAAAATCAATGAAAAAAAAGGGACCAAAAAAAAAAAAGAGAAAGAAGCAAATCAATGAAAAGAGAAAAGAAAAAAAAAAAGTGGACACAAAAAATGGAGAGAGATAGTGGGTCAATATTTATATAATTTTAATATTTAAAAAGACAAGAAGCATGATCATGGACTTGTGAGCAGTCATATGACTTGACGATCACACGTGATCGCACAAATTTCTTTTAAGGATATACTAAAATATATAGATTTATAAAAAAAAAGAAAAAAAAAGTACAATTGGAGTTCTAAAATAAAAAATGGACAAAAACAAACAAATAAAAAAAGTGAAAAAAGGAAGGAATTAGTCAAAAAATAAAACTTGGATGGAAAAAAAACAAGACTCGGATTAAAAAAAAAACGAAATCAATGAAAAAAAATAGACGAAAAAAGGGAGAGAGATTGGGGTCCTATGAGTTATAAAAAAAATACAATCGGAGTTTTAAAATAAGAAAGGAAACAAAAACAAATGAAAAAAAGTGGAAAACAAAAAGAAGTATTTCGTAAAAAAGAAAAAAAATGATTTAGATAAAAAAAGACTCAGATTATTAAAAAAAATACGAAATCGATAAAAAAATGGACCTAGAAAAAAAGAAAAAAAGCAAAACAATCAAAAAAAAAAGTTGAAAAAAAAAACGGATACAAAAAAAAATGAAGAGAGATAATGAATCATCGTGAGTGGTCGTTCTTTTACGGGAATATATAGATTAAGTAGAAAAAATTATTATAATTGTATAAGATTTTTACTTGAGAAATCCAATGGGATGATGTGAAAGTATGTAGAGGTGCAAGGACATGTCACGTGCCAGGGCCAATCTCAAAAAGGGTACAAGCCAGAAAGCAACAACTAGTAGACCCAAAACCTAGCGAATTCACAAATGTGGGAGTGAAATTCCAAAGTTACCCCCTTCCTTCAGTCATAATTGTAAAGTGGTGAGGTCTCGTGATGGAAATATCCCACCCAATTCCCACAAGTCCAACCCCACCACACCCAAAAAGAGGGCAACCCCCAAAAAAAAAAAGGTTAATTGGGATGGATTGTCCCCTTGTGTAGAGACTGCATGCGTAGCAGCATTTGTCAGGTATTTCTGGTTCTCTTTGGAAATTTCTATCTTGCAATTCTTAAACTAATTATGGCCATTGTGCTAAACTCAGAAGGAAAAAAAAAAAAATCTTACTTTCAAATATGCTAATGCAAGTGGAGAAGTATGAGTGATTTTTTGGTAAAAGATTTTTATTAATTTTTCAAATTACAAGAAATTAATTCTTTTTACGGGTGAGAGTTATATATTATTTACACATAATTTTTTAATTAGTTTTGAGGGCAACTTCCCCTACTCCCTTACTTATGCCATCACAAGAGTTTTAAAATTTAGGTTCAACACTAATGATTTGTAAATTTAGTGAGAAAACACCAAACTTTTTTATATAAATCTCAAATTCGATTTTGAATATGAAAAAATAAAAGTCAAAAGAGTTAATCCATATTGGGTTTTATAACTATTTAAAATAGATTAGTTAAGTTTCTAGTTAAAAAAAAAAAAAAAATTGGATTCAACTTTGTTTCATTGATTGAGGTGATATGCATCCAAAGAAAGTAAAGCCGTTCTTGTTCGGAATCTTAAATCAGGTTCAATTCTTTGGCAAGATAATTGGTGGGTTTTTGAGTTCCAAATGGGACCTCATGGGGCCAGTGCATGATTTGGAAAAGAAAAAAAAAAAAAGTGGAAAGCTAGTGGGAATCATTGACCGTCCTAGCAACATTGTTATTTAAGGAACATCACAGAGTTTTTGCACACAATGATGATGGTGACCATGGTGATTTTGATTGGCAATGAGGTTTCGAAATTCTCCAAAACTACTTTTAGGTCAAACTTCATGCCGGCTCCATCACTAGATTAGTCATGTAAATGAAGCTTTCTCTTATGCATTCCACTTGGAAAATGCACAATGCCATAACCCCATCTCTCTCTCTCTCTCTCTCTCTCTCAAGTAGTGTCTAGTGCCTAGTGGTGATGGTGTCTTCCTCCTCTTTCCCTTGGGGGTATCTTAATTTCTAGCTCTTTGTCGATTTTTTACCCCCATTAACTAGTATGTGTGACCAATGAGCTTTGGCATTGCACCGAGCCCCTTGTTGGTGCTTCTTGACTTGAGCTTAGAAAGCCAATGTTCCCACTTTTATTTTATTTTTTTTCTTTTTCCAATTTTAGTAAAAAATTATTTTGTGGGTCCAGTGCCGGATTCGATGTATAAAAAGCTTCTGCCTTCTTATCAGTGTATTTTTTTTTCATTTTGTACTTACCGTTTTAATAGAAGTGGCACCAATTTGGTGAACGGTCTGATCCTTTGACCAATGTTTAATTCTCGAGTACAATTGGTGTTGATGATCATTTTCATATTCTATTAATCTAAGGTAGATCAAGTAGAACGGTGTGTTAAATTTCGTAATCAAGTTTCAGATTTCAAATTTAGAAATAAATAAAATTACACTGGGAAATCCATCCTCTTAGTAGGATCTCCAAAGACACTCAAACTGGATTAATCAAAGTGTGACTCAAGATACCGATGGTGGGAACCCAAAAAAAAAGAAAAAAGTTCATGTTCTAACTAGGCTAGTTCATGGCCCATTAAGGAAAGTTTTAGATAGGCCCAAAAAAGAAGACAAAATGGGTTAACGTAAAGAGCCCAATCAAGTCCACCCTTTTTCTTGGTGCATCTGACCCCAATGTCCATTCCATGGATTTCCCAAGTCCGTTGTCTTGGACAAACTCTGGGTTACTTTATATAACATACCAAGGATCTATAAGGTGTATCTTTATAATTTTTCTAAAGAGAATTATAGCTTATAAGTTAGTTTTGATGTGGGTTCTTTATTATTTAAACTAAGCTCTCATATTAATTTAGTTTACTCTCATGATGGTTACATGAAAGTTTAAGATTTTTCTTTTTTAATCTTTGTAACTTTTAAAGTTAGATGATAATTTTTCATCAGCAACGATGGTAATCGAGTTAACAATGATCAGTTAGAGATAACAGATATATTTTTACTCGACTCCCCTCGCACAAGAGAAATTTAAATCAACACCAAGAAAAATCTTAAAATTTTGGTTGACATACACTTCACTCGCGAACAAAAGAATGTTATTAAGATCTGAGTTTGATCTACCTCAATATCCGTGGTGCAATTGTAGGCTCATGCAACACTCCTCGATGTTGAAGGGAGGGTGGGTATGGATAGCATCAATTTATGCGTGCTGCTCTGTGGACTTAATAGGAGGATGTCCTTTTCCATCACCACAGCCCCAGCCCCAGCACCCACGGCCACCACCACCTCCCCAACCCCAACCTCCACCACTTCCACCACCACCCCCACCCCCATCACCTACTCCTCCCTCCTCCACCACCACTATCACCCCCAGCACCACCACCTCCACCACTGCCACTTCCCCATCCATAACCCCCACCATGACCTCCTCCTCCTCCACCTCCACCACCACTCCGACCACCTCCTCCTCCTCCCCCTCCTCCACCGCCACCACCACCACTACCACCACAACTGCCACCACCACATCCTCTTCGATGTCCTCTTTTTTTATGTGCCTTCCTTTTTCCTTTTTTATCACCACCACTTCCTCCTCCACCCACCACCTCCTGGTCCTCCTCCTCCACCACATGCACATGTTTGACTACATGCAGAGGAAACTTAGGAAGAGTACTAGTACTATTTTGCACAGTGGCATGCACAACATGAGATTGACAAACAATGCTGATCCCATCAACTAGACAAGGTCTCAACACCATTGCAATGAACATCAAAATCCCAAATTCCCAGTTCCTGATTCCCATTTTCTCTGACTCTCCTATGGATGCAAGAGTATCATACACAAATTTATAGTAAGTATTTACTTTGTGGCCCACAACTCTAATGGGCTCTGACAGCTAGCCACTGTAACATACACTGGGAGACCACCTCACAACTAGGACAAAAACCCTTCCAGCAAAGGCTGCAAAAAGTGGCGCAGCAGAATGAGAGAGAATTAGTTTATGACTTTGCCTTGAGTCTAAAATTTGTTCCCACTTTGTACTTGCGTTCCAGAGAGTAAAGCACGCCCGCAGTTTTGATGGGTCATATTCATGCACTCAAGACTCCTGTTCACCCAAGTTTTTCCAATTTAATTGGGCACTGCACAAGTTGTCAATTAAAATTAAGTTAATGGGTAGTCATTAAATGATGGTCTACATTCTATAAATATTAATACCTAATGAATATATAATAGAAAATCTCGACATTATTTTTCTAGTAATTTTTTAAGCATCATTTATGGGCACACATCCATACTAGACCCACTCGAATGACTTACATATATTATTTGGTAAGCTAAGATTTGAATGCGAAACAACTGATGAATATCATGACTCAGTGGTGTAGAATAAATGTGGGTACGAGGACAAATGAACCATCATGTCAAAGGGTTCAACCACTTGTAGCTGTTCTGTCCAGTTAGATTGGAAAGGCAAAGAATCAGAGTAACGTCATTATGAATTCTGATAGATTTGGCTACCCCGAATTGTTTATTCTACAGAAAGTGCATATGCAAGCAATATCCCAGTAGAGAGAGAGATAGAGAAAGAGAGAGAGAGAGAGAGAGAGAGGCTATAGCACCATTAGATGTGCATGTGGGGGTAGGGGTGTGGAGAGGTTGATGAATGGATTTTGCTTGACGAATCAAGAAAGTGCAATAATGAGGCAAGTGCCAACCACGTGATATAAGATATAGCCTTAATGTAGGAATTTGAATTATACGTATGGGTTTGGGTTGGGACAACTAACTTGCACTAAAGAGTAGGTGGTGGTGGTGCCGGCCGCGGCGCCGGCGCTATATGCTAAGAGACCTTTCCTTTCCTTGTGCCTTCAACTTCAACTTCAACTTCAACTTCGAGTGCATTACAGATGGATAACACGGTACGGGCCACGCTCTTGCTCTTATAGTTCATCTACCCTAATATTGTATCATGGCTAATCATATCTCCCCCCATGTGACTCTATTTTAACTTCTTCTACCATTTTTTTTTTCCTTTTTATTTTCTCTTTCTAAGTTTGTTCTCATACTTGGGGACTGGGTAAGAGATGATCCTTGGGTATGCTTAATTTTTTATTTTATTTTATTTTTATTGGCTCAGGACAAGGGCCAAAGGGTTGGGTTCGAAGACGGCCACCCTTGAAATTAAAAGAAAAAAAAAAATTATCTGTAAAATTATAACATAAAATATATATTGTTTTTCATTCTCCAGATATCTGAAATTCTAAAAATAATCTTTTTGCATATACTCTTTATTTGCATAATTAAAAAAAAAAGAATTATACTATATGTTAGTAATTAATTAGGGGCAGTCTCGAGATAGTATTATCATTATAATTATCAAGGCAAATTACAAATAAAAAGTACATTTTTTTTTTCATTTAAAAAAATTAACATTCAAATAACTTTATTTTGTAATAGGTTACAACTAATATATTTGGCCATTTTTTGCTTAGTTCATCTTCTGAATAATTACATCGTGGAAGAGCTAAGTTTAAAGCGTATGTGTATTATTCATGATGAGAAATTTTGCAATTTTATTTTATTTTTTTACCAAATTTCGAACAAAACAACAGTTTTAATACCAAATTTAGGACCGGTTGTTAAAAATAAATATAAAATATTTCAAATAATAATAATAATAGTAGTATTAATAATTTAAAAAACACACACACACTATCCAACTAAACTTATAATATAAGAGATGATGATTTAATTTGCTCTAATTTCTCTACGTCATTCATTCTTGTCCGAAATTATCTTTTCAGAAAAACTCTTAACTATCATATTTTTCCGAATACATTGTATCACTATTTTTAACGGTTTATTTCGTTGTTTGACTAGATCTCCTATTTTCAAACTCTTGGTTTTCTTAACTGGTGCGTCTTTAGGTATTCATTAAATATGTCCAAATCACCTTAAACGATACTCTCATATTTTATCCACAATTAAATTCACCCTTAATTTAGTGCATATCTTTTCATTTTTAATTTTATATTTCTTAATTTTACCATACATCCATTTTAACATTTTCATCTCAGCAATATCTATTTTCTGTTATTGTTGTTATTTGATGGCCTAACATTCGGTACTATACAATAATACAGTTCTTACTATCATTCTGTTAAACTTCTGATAGGACATAAATTTGTATAATAATTGTGATTTATTTTATTCTATTTTTGAATAAATATTACACTCATTATTATGTTTTATGGTCATTGATATAATAGGAATAATTGAGGAGACTTTTAAAGAAAAATGAATGAAAAAACCTAATTTGGAAACATGGGAGATTTTGAAACTATTATTTTATTCATAATATTTAGGAATATAAATTTTGGAGAAATCTAATTTTTATAATTTTCTATTTTAGTTAGGTTATTTATTTAACAAGTCAACTAGATTACTTATTATTAGAAAATTCTTTTTTCTATTAGGTAGTTGCCAAGAATTTAGAAAAATCTTCTCTTAGAAAAATAGATAACTCATTCCTATATATATGAGACATTACACATTGGAAAAGAAGAGCCCCAAAAAGGGGGCAGCCACCCCTCATCTTCCCAGCAGCCCTTCACCCTATTCCCAGCTGCACAACCCTTTTCTTTAGGTTTAGGTTTTGTTTTTGGTGGCTTCAAATTCCTAGCAACATCTTCCTTAGACGGCTACATATTATTGTTTTCATTGTTTAACAACATTCCAATTTAATAAAATCATTTTGTGAGTTTTTTTCCTCTTTCATGTATTCTTTCTAATTTTATTTTCAAGTTAAAGGATTATTAAAATCTTGATTTTCAATGATTGTGAGATTTAATTGAATTTATTAAATCAATATCTCATAGGTATTTATTTGATTCCTATATTTCATGGATCATGATTTTTTAGCGTTTGTTAAATAGATAAATAATATTTAATAGATTTAGAATAATTTACAACTAATTAAAACAATAAATTTGTAATTGTTTGTTAGTTTTAAAAAGTAGTAAATGGCATTCGTGTCATGGGAATGATATTCGTGTCATGGGAATGACATTCGTGTCATGGGAATGACATTCATGTCATGTGATTAAATAATCTAATTTAAATGAATATGTCATATGTTTGTTAATTAGAATTGAATCTCTCTAAATCTTAATGCTGTTGAGACTTCAATTTTAAGAGTTTCTCTAAAATTGACTTTCGATTAGCAAAATAATTAACGAACCTCTCTTAATTATCAATGAAATAAAGACAAATTGGTCGTTGGACGTTTGTAAATGACTATAACCAATTTATTTATGGGTGTTGAAATTTTTACATAAATCGATAATCAATCACATGAAATCAAGATGAATATAATTTTTTTGACCAAAAAAATTGATTTTCCATTAGTTTTTTTATTTTTTGAGTTCTTTATTTATTTTTATTTTAATTAGTTTAGTTAATTTTTAATCCCATATTTTTATTTTATTTTATTTTATTTTTTCCTTAAAAGAAGTAAATCCATCGTTCCTTGTAGAGATGATCATATTCACTATATACTAATATTTTGTGAAATAGGTATTTGATTTTTAGTTGTTTGACGGCACACCAAATTTTGACGCCGTTGCCGAGGAAGAAGGTGGAAAAAAGATTCATTTCTTTTAATTTTTTTCCTCTCTGTTTCTTATTTATGCCTGCTCGTACAAGTGAATTACTTTTTGACCAAGAGATCGAGAAAACGGCTTGAAAACTAAAAAAAGGAGACTCAGGAAGCAAAGAAGACATCAAGTTTATCACTTGGAAACAATCTAGCCGACCAACTCTTGGACTCAGACGTTGACACCGAAGATAAGGAAGTCAAAGAAATAAACATGGCAGCCCAACGGATTTTAAGGGAGTTGAAAACCCCTGAATTTAATCAACAACCTTTATCCATTAATTTTTCCAATATTACAACTCCATTCGAAGTAAAATCTGGACTGATTCATTTATTGTCTAAATTTCATGGTTTTGCAGGAGGATTCTCACAAATATCTTAAGGAGTTCCACATCATTTATTCCACCATGATACCATAGGGGGTAACTGAAAAACAACTTAAACTTGTTATTTTTCCCTTTTCTTTGGTAGATAAAGATAAGGATTGACTCTTTTATTTGCCTTCTGATTCTATTACTATTTGGCCTAAATTGGAGATGATGTTTTTAGAATTTTTTTTCTAACTTCCTGTGCAGCTACTATTATAAAGAAAATTTGTGAAATAAGGCAGTACAATGGAGAAACCTTATATGAATATCGGAAAAGATTCAAACAATTATGTACTAGCTGTCCTCAACATCAGATTCTAGAATAGTTATTGATCTAATATTTCTATGAAGGTCTATCTTCAATGGAATGGAACATGAGCGATGCCGAGTGTGGATGAGCATTGGTGAACAAGACACCTGATGAAGCGAGAAATTTGATCTCAAACATGGCAGTCAATACCCAACAATTTGAAAGAAGACAAGAAATTTCAAAGATGGTCAACGAGATAAGTGATTTTTCTCTTGGTCAAGAATTGAAAGAACTAACTTCTATTATATATAATTTTATTGTTGGAAAACACAACAGGTCAAGACATGTAGAGTTTGTTCTGATTTTGGTCATCCTATGGATTTGTGCCCTACCATTCGAGAAGATTCAAACGAACAAATCAATGCAGCGGGGGAATTTTCGAGACAACCACACTGGAAGTATGATCCCTATTCAAACAATTACAACCCAGGATGGAGGGATAACCCAAATTTTAGTTATGGGAATCGACAACAAGGGTTTCAACAACAAACTCAACCATAATGTCAACCACAACAACTCTCTTCAAATCAAGGTATATCTCTAGAAGAGATTGTTAAAAATTTGGCTAACAGCACTCAATTGCTTTAATAGCAAAGTTAATGATTTCAACTAGAGACAAGAACTAGCATCCAAAATTTGAAAAATCAGATATTGAAATTAGCAACGATCGTGAGTCGAATGGAGAAAAATAATGGGAAGCTACCTTTTTAAGTTGAGATCAATCCGAGGGAGAATGTTAGTACTATGATCCTTAGAAGTGGAAAGGAGGTGCAAGATATTACATCACGAGTTGAAGCAAAAAGAGCAACCAAAAGTGAAGAAAAGTCAATAATTTTGGATATTTCAACTAAGAAGATAAGTAGAAGTGAATTTAATGCAAAATCTAAAATAGTGATTCTACCGTATTTTCCTGACAGGTTAGCAAGATCATGGAAAAATGAGGAAGAGAATGAGATTTTAGAAACTCTCCGAAAAGTAAAGATTAATATTCCACTCTTGGAAACAATAAGACAAGTGCCAAGATATGCCAAAATTCTTAAGGAATTGTACATTAAGAAATTATGGTTGAAAAATGATGACAGAGTTGTGGTTAGTGAGAATGTTTCAACAATCATCTAAAGAAAGTTGCCACCAAAATGTAAAGATCCCAGTATTTTCACTATATCTTGTATGATTGGCACTAAATTTTTAAAAAAAGTTATGCTTGATCTAGGAGCAGCAATAAATGTTATACTTTTGTCTGTTTATAAATATTTGAATCCAGAAACTTTGAAAGAGACAAACGTAATAATTCAATTAGCTGATAAGTCATATTCATATCCTGAGAGTGCGATTAAAAATGTTTTAGTGAAAGTGGGTGATTTTATTTTTCTTGCCGACTTTTATGTAATTGACATGGATGATACATATTCTCCTAACCATTCTCTTATCTTGTTACGTAGACTATTCATGAAAATAGCTAAAACGAAAATTGATTTAGATTTGTGTATTTTGTCTTTTGAATTTTATAGTGAAGTTATTACTTTTAATATTTTTGATTTCATAAAATATCTAAATAATTTTGAATCTATTTTTCAAGTTGGTATAATTGACTCTATCATGCAAGATAATTTTGAAGATAATTTTGTATATGATAAATTTGATTTTATGTTGTAAGAGAGTTCGATAAGTAAGGATGCACAGTTAGACGAATTTCTCTATCATAAACCCATGTGCCGAAAGCAATCCATGGTCAACCAAAAATCCCTCACTTCTATTCAAGATTGAAATTCATGTCCAAAAAGTTGAAGTAGAGATGGACCGAACTGAGTTATGAGCCGGGTTAAAACAAAAGCACAATGTCAATCTAACGATATTAAACAAAAGCGTTTGTCGAGAGACAACCCAATATTTTATTTTATGATTTTATTTTATATTTATTTTATTTGATTTATGTTTGATTTTGATTTTTTTTTTTGTGAATAAATGCTGAAAATTTTCATGACCAGAAGTGCTCCACCATTAAGGCGTGCCCACGTCTTAACAAACCTTCATTGCTGTCCAAATTTTGTCAATGTTGTTAAGTGACGAGAATTGAACGTGTTAAGGCGTGCCCACACCCTAAGAAGGGATCTATTGCTACCATCATAATTTTTTCTTTAAAACTTGTTGGATTTGATCATCCATTCATCACTCCACCCTAGAGAAGTCTTGTTCTCATTTTATTTTTTTATTTTTGTCTTTATTTGAGATGAATGTTATTTATTTTTATTTTTATTTTTTTCTCTCTCTCATTTAGCATACATTGAGAACAATGTATGATTTTGGTGTGGGAGGAGTGTTTAGTAGATTTTTAGGTGTTTTAGTTTTGATTTTGTTTATTTGCTTGAGTTATGATTAGATTTTAAGAATTATCTTTTGTTTTCAATAAAAAAGAAAAAAAAAAGAAAAGAAAAAATTCTTTTGAGTTATCTTAGTTAATGTGTGCTATTTGGTTGCTGGAAACATATGAAAATAGCTTGTATCAATGGCTTTTGTGCTTGAAATAGCTTTCTCTATTTTTAATAGTTTTCCTTTAAATGATAAGCATGCAAGATTGGATACAAACCTCATTTCAAAGTGAGATTTTGAGTCACTCGTTGTGTTCGAAATTTTCTTTATTGATGAGTGATTATCACACTTAGATTGAACATTCTATAACTTGTAATGTTATGTATTTCGAGATCACATCAAGGGTTTTATGCATTGAAGTGATAAAGACATCTAGATTTTACTCCCTTTTGGCTTTTATAAAAATTCTTACCTTAATTTTTATTGCCTTTAGTGAACTAAGTTGAGTTTGAGACATTTTCTTTCTTCATAACCCTTCAATACAATACCAAAACCCTTATTTTTAGATTGTGTTTCAACCCTTGCACCAAAAATATATGTAGTTAATTGTATAATTTTCATAAATTTTTGTCTCAAAAGACATGTATCAATTAGAGTCTTAATGTTGACATTCGCTACATATGAAAGATGAAAAGGCTTGATGACTCAGAAAGGAAAAAAAAAAGTTTGATTTTGTTCATCTTTTGTGTTGGGATATTTTTCATGAAAAAAAAAGAGAGAGAGAACAAATATAAAAAAAAAGGAAAAAAAAGTAGCAGTGAGAAAAAAAGGAAAAAAAAAAGTTGCATCTCTGAGAATTTTATTTCAGTCATGAATTGTGGAGAAAAAGTCTTGACATTTTTATATACTTTTGACTGTTGGTTATGTTAAACACATGAGACTAACACGATTATGTATTTTTTGAGTGTTATTTGTACGAGACAAATGTGTTATTGCAGCAAAATTGTATGATAAGTTGCATATTAACTTTGGTATGTTTTAACCCTTAATATACCATTTTATCCTACTCTTAATCTTAACTTCATTACAATCAAATGAAAGATCTTTAAATTGGTATATGAAATTTAAATTTTCAAGTGGTGGAGATTTGATATATTTGTAAACATATGGTAATGTCAATTTTAATGTGTTGATTTGAGTGTTATTGATCTATTCTTCACCCCTTTTCGAGTGCATTTGAGAGAATCTTTGGAAAGAATGTTAAATCTTATAGTTTTGATTTCATTGTAAATTGTTGGGATTTGTAATGATTGTTCACGTATGAAATACTGTGAAATATTTGTTGTTTTGATTATTTTTTTAGTTTGACTTTTGTAACATTTGTTGACTTAGTAGTTCGAAAGAAAAATATGTTGATTTCAGTAATTTTAGTTTTATTTGAATAAGGAATGTTTGAGAACAAGTATTATCTAGGTGTGAACGAATTTGATAGGGCATAAATTGATGTAATAATTATGGTTTATTTTGTTCTATTTTTGAATAAATATTATACTAATTATTGTGTTTTATGATCATTGATATAATAGGAATAATAGAGAAGACTTTTGAAGAAAAAGTAAGGAAGAAGCCTAATTTGAAAACATGAGAGACTTTGAAAATATTATTTTATTTCTAATATTTAGGAATATAAATTTTAGAGAAATCCAAATTTTGTAATTTTCTATTATAATTAGACTATCTATTTGACAAATCAACTAGATTACTTGTCATTGAAAATTTCTTTTTCTATTTAGTAGTTGCCAAGAATTTAGAAAGATTTTCTCTTAAAAAAATAGGTAACTCATTCATATATATATATATATATATATATGGGACATTACACATTGGAGAAGAAGAGCCCCAAAAAGGGGGCAGCCACCCCTCATCTTCCCAGCAGCCCGTCACCCTATTCCTAGCCGCACAACCCTTTTCTTTAGGTTTAGGTTTTGGTTTTGGTGGCTTCAAGTTTCTAGCAACATCTTCCTTGGATGGTTGCATATCATTATCTTCATTGTTCAGCAACATTCTAATTTAATAAAATCATTTTGTGAGTTTCTTTTTCTCTTTCCTGTATTCTTTTTAATTTTATTTTCTAGTTGAATGGTTATTAAAAGCTTGATTTTCAATGATTGTAAAATTTAGTTGAGTTTATTAAATCAATATTTCATATGTATTTTATTTGATTCATGTACTCAATGGATTATGATTTTTTAGGATTTATTAAATAGATGGTCAATATTTAATAGATTTAGAATAATTTACAATTAATTAAAACGGTAAATTCATAATTGTTTGTTAGTTTTAATAAATTAGTAAATGACATTTGTATCATGGGAATGACATTCGTATCATGGGAATAACATTCGTGTCATGAGATTAAATAATCTAATTTAAATGAACTCGTCGTGTGTTTGTTAATTAGAATTGGATTTCTCTAAATTTTAATACTGTTGAGACTTTCAATTCTAAAAGTTTATCTAAAGTTGATTTTCGATTAGGGAAATAATTAATGAGATTCTTTTCATTATCGACGAAATTATAAGAGATTGGTCGTTGGGCGTTTGTCGATAACTATAACCAATTTATTTATGGGTGTTGAAATTTTTTGATAAATCGATATTCAATCACATGAAATCAATATAGATATACTTTCTTTGATTAGAAAATTTGATTTTTCATTATTTTTTTTTTAGTTCTTTATTTATTTTTATTTTAATTAGTTTAGTTAATTTTTTAACCCTCATATTTTTATTTTATTTTTTTTCCTTAAAATGAAATAAATCCACCGTTCTCTGTGGAGATAACCATATTCACTCTAAACTAGTATTTTATGAAGTATGTATTTTATTTTTGGTTGTTTGATGACACACCAACTTCCCTTTCAAATGCATGGCATCATGCAGTCACAAAGAACTCCAGATTTTCTTCTCTACTTCATGCAACCCACTTGATCCTATGATTCACATCCCTATTGGAATCGTTTTGGATGACAGATACTAGATATTTAAAATATTCACTTTTTCGGTACATACTACCGTTCTAACTTAATCGTTTATTTATTATTCTGGTATTTGTCACTAAACGTACAATTTATATACTCAATTTTTAACCGATTTAATATAAATCCTCTGAATTCTAATATCTCTCTCTATAACCCCAATTTTGCACTAATGCTCTCTTTAATTTCATCGATTAATACTATATTATCTGTAAAAAGTATATACTATGATATTTCATTTTGAATACTTTTTGTGATCTCATCTATTACTATTGCAAAAGGATAGGACTCAATGTTAATCCTTTGTTAAGTTCAATATTAATTGAAAAACTGTCATTTACACCCTCGCAAGTTTTTATTTTGATAACAATTCTCTCATACATATTTTTGATAAAATTAATTATTTAACAAAAATTCTCTTCTTCATTAACGCCTACCATAATATCTCTATGAACTCTATCATATACTTTTTCCAGATCAATGAATATCATATATATATATATATATATATATCTCTTTTTTATACTCTAAATGTCTCTATCAAATATCTCAGTAGGTGAATTGATTTGATGGTGGATCAATTTGGCATAAATTCAAATTGATTCTAAATCATACTTATCTCCGATCTTAATTTATACCCAATCATCTTCTCCCACAATTTCATAGTATGATTCATAAGTTTAATTTTTTTTATAATTTGAACAATTTTGTATATTTCCTTTATTTTTATATAGTGATATAAGTGTACTCTCTCTCTATACTTGGAGCATTTTCTTGATTTGTCATATTTTGTTAAAAAAATTTATTAATATTGTTATTCCAATTTCACCTAAATATTTCTACACCTTGATAGAAATGTCATCGGATTCTAGGGTTTTGTTAACTTTCATTCTTTTTAAAGCTTTTGTTATTTCATGAGATTGAATTTTACGTTTATTGCCATATTTTGACAAAATTTCTAACGATATTGATATAATAAATATACACACATTAATATTATCTCTATTTTATATTATTTTGTTTATAATATTTTGTTAATTAATATAAAAAATATATTTTTTTAATAGAATCCTCTCTAAATTCCCATAATTGTCATCCCTTTCTTGGTGCACTTCCATCGTGGGCTTAGAGGGGCCATAGATTCTAGTCATGGGCCCAGTGTTTTTGTAAGGCAGAGGCCCAAAAATGCAGATCAGCTTAAAAAGGCCCAGAATTCTAATTCCCCCTAGAGTTCTTCTCTCTCTTTTTTTTTTTTTTTTTTGGTGCTTCCAAGAGTTCTTCTCTCTTCATTGGTCTTCAAATACCTTTATCTTATACAGTAAAAAATACCGGAATACAGCCAAAAAAAAACCTTTATTTTGATTTATTTCATTTATGATATTTTTTTATGAAAATATTAAAATTATTATTAAATCTAATTTAACTTATTATTTTTCTCATGTATTGCTGCTTTAGTTTCTCATGCCATGTATGGCTATTTTAGGTGCTCCTGCTCCTACTCCTGCTCCGGCAGTTCCACATTTATTATTTATTATTATATTTTTTTTAATTTTCCCTCACCAACCCCTTGTATTAGCGAAAAAGTAGGGTATTCTTTTTCTTTTTTTTTTTCCCATTGATTTACTAGCTTGCCCCATTATGTAATAGCAAGCTAATTCATATGAGAAAAAATGGCTCTGGAAAAAATATATATATATTTTTGTGACCATGATCTATTTTCATGGCGATGCTCAACAATTGTTGAAGGATTTTTTTTTAAAAAAATATATATATATTTTAATAGAATATATAGCTGACTAATTAATATCACGAGCATTTGACAATAAATAATAACTTTCATTAAATTTTTTCCTAGAAAAGATTTTAAATGAGGAGTTAAGTTGATCCTTTGTTATCATGAGTGATGTCGACACAGATTTATATTAAATAAACCGTAGAAAACACATTACAGATAGTGATTTCCGGCCAAAAGAAATTAATGAGATTAGAGGGCGGGTCTCAAAAGTCAAAAATAGAAGAAATGTCCTAAATGAACTGGGTTCCCACACACCCATAGTGCTGTAAAGTTCCTCATTCTTTCATGAGAGAGAGAGAGAGAGAGAGAGAGAGAGAGAGAGAGGGAGAGAGCCACTAATCACCACCTAGTCCCATGATTGAATTATTGCAAATCAAATCAAATTCAATACGCCCACTTCTTTGATCTCCCCGACAGAACCTCGAGGGATCCCACTGATGATGATGGGAAGGGGTCATTATAATTATTATTATCATTACTATTTTTTTTCCAGAATCTAAAGCTAGAAAAGTGAGATATCAGCCTGAAGCAAGCTTGGCAGACATACGACATTCATGGGAGTGAGGTCATTATGACCATGCATGAAGTAAGATAAGCCAGTGGAAGACAAGCTCAAAATGGTCAGAAAAGACGATTGGAAAGAAAAAATTTTCTGTTAATTACGTTAAAAATGAAATAATTATCGGGGTTTTATTTGAATGTCAGATTATCTAACATAGGCTTTCTATTGGAAAGCTGTGAGATCCCTCTTCTCAGTAACAAAAGTTATTCTCCACTAAGCTGGCCAGCAACCTTTAATACCTCAGTGGTATATTCCACTTCAAAGACCTCATTCAAGGTGGTGCATACGTTTAGAGGCTGACCACTATGCTGGTGGGTTAGCCTCTAACTCCAATTAGGAACAGTTGTGTTCGATAGTTTATTCTCTGATCGAGTTTTGACCTCTGTTTGCTCTTTTTTTCCACATTATCGACATTTGGAATTATACTTTGACTAATCTGGTTAGAACATGTACGGAACTCTTACTCGGCAAATGTTTTCAAAATATAGTTTTTTTCATTTTTAAATTTTGAATCCAAGAATTATTTAAAAAACTTAACACCTCATTGTCAAAACTCAAAGCTTGAAAAGTAATTTTTTTATATTGAATTCCTTTGACGTTGATGAATATATATATACAAACATCATAGCTATGAGTTGATATTATAATCCCACTAATTACAGGAAGTGCACTAATATAGGAGCTAAATCAGGTCATCTATTTACAAGAGAATATGAGCACTAATATAGGAGTTTCACTAATTACGGGAAGAGCACTAATATAGGAGCTCCACTAATTATGGGAAGAGCACTAATATAGGAGCTAAATTAGGTCATCTATTTACAAGAGAATATGAGCCTTAACACCCCCCCTCAAACTGATGGCGGAAGGGACAGTAGTCGAAGTTTGGTGCAATGTTTCTCAAACAGAGCTTGGCCTAATGGCTTTGTAAGAATGTCGGCTATTTGGTCTTCACTAGAGATAAATTTAACGATCACATTTCCTTGCTGAATTTGTTCCCTAACAAAGTGGTAATCCAACTCAATGTGTTTGGTGCAAGCATGAAATACTGGGTTAGCACTAAGATAAATGGCACCAACATTGTCACACCAAAGAGTGGCAGGCGTGGATGATAGACAACCCAATTCACTGAGCAAGGAATGAAGCCACATAATTTCTGCAGTAGCATTAACCATGGACTTATATTCACTCTCGGTTGAAGATCGAGCTATAGTGGGTTGCTTTTTGGTGACCCAAGAGACTAGATTTTTGCCCAAATAGATAGCATACCCATTGGTTGATCGTCTATCATCAGGGCAGCCCCCCATTCACTGTTTGAGAAACATTGAATTGCAAAGGAAGAGTGTTTGGAAAAGAAGAGTCCATACTGCTTAGTATGTTGCAAGTAACGTAGAACCCGTTTGAGTGCCTGCTAGTGCATAGTAGTAGAAGAGTGCATATATTGACAAAGTTTATTGACACTAAAGGCAATGTCAGGATGAGTAATGGTAACATATTGTAAACCACCAACTAATTGGCGATATAAATCACCATGTTCAAAAGGTTCACCTGAAGTCTTGGTGAGAGTGGGGGAGACCGCCATTGGTGTAAGGCATGGTTTGCATTCAAACATTTGAAATTTGTGTATAAGATCATAAATGTATTTTGCTTGAGCGAGTAGAAGACCATCGGGTAGATGTAGTTTCTCCATACCTAAGAAATAATTCAATGTACCCAAGTCACGAATAGGAAAAGTGGACTGAATTTTAGTCATGAAACAATCAACTAGAGTAGATGAGGTGCCAGTAACTAAGATGTCATCGACATAGATAAGAACAAAGAGCTTAGAGGTACCATCACACCATATGAACAAAGAAGTGTCGGCCTTGGAGAATTGAAAGCCCAATTGAAGAAGGAATTCAGAAAGTCGATGAAACCATGCACGGGGAGCTTGCTTTAACCCATATAGAGACCTGTGAAGATGACAAACATGATCAGGATAATTAGGATCAATAAAGTCAGGGGGTTGTTTCATATATATTTCATCTTCCAAAGTCTCATGAAGAAAAGCATTTGAGATGTCCAATTGCCTAACACACCAACCCGATATAGTAGCAAGATATAAAATAGTGCGGATTGTTGTATATTTAATAACTGGACTGAAGGTTTCAAGATAATCCACACCATGTTCTTATGTATTGCCCTTGGCCACAAGTCGTGCTTTGTAGCACTCAATACTACCATCAGCCTTGCACTTGATGCGAAAAAGCCATTTGTTTCCAACAATGTTTTTGTGAGATAGGCGAGGTACCAAAGTCCAAGTGTTGTTAGAAAAAAGAACATCAATTTCCTTGGTCATGGCATTCCGCCATTCAGCATATGGTTTTGCTTGATTGTAAGTGTTCAGTTCCTGTGTTAAAAATTGTGTTGTTTTTCGGGTAGAGAGGTGAGCTTGGCGTTTGTGGAGTGTAGTTGGACGAAGGTTCATGTGGTGGGTTCGAATGGGTGGGGTTGGAGGATTGGGATTAGGTGTTGGAGTAGGAGAAGTGGACGTTGAGGTTGGCTGGTTGGTGAGGATAATAAGTCAACAATTAAATTTAGATTATGAGAGGTTGGAATGGCGGGAGATGAGGATTTAGGAGGTACAGGGGAGTTGTGATGGGATGTAGAAGTGGTAGGAGACGTAGAGTATGAGGGTGGTGTGGGTGGATGAGGTCATGGGAAAGGAGATAAGAAAAAAGAAGTTGAATTGGAACTAAAAGTCGTACCTGAAGGAGCCTCAGAGTCCCAGTAAGTTGAATGACTTGTAACCTGTAGCCAAGAAGAATTGTCCGGAAGAGAGGAGGTGGGGGTTAGACAAGATTGATATGGGAAACTAGTGACATTAAATTTAGCATGTCGTGTTAAGTATGTTCGACTTGTTTCCAAGTCTAAACAATGATAAGCACTATGGGTTGGACTTTGACCGAGAAATACGTAGTGTAGAGATCGAAAAGCAAATTTGTGGCGGTTATAGGGTCGAAGGAAAGGGAATATGGCATATTCAAAAGGTTTCATGTCTAGGTAATTAGGATCTTTGCCAAAAAGAATTTGATAAGGGGACTTATGTTTTGAAATCGGACTGGTGTTTGATTAATAGATTGAATGCTCACTATAAAAGCAAAATTCTAACATTTCAGGGGAACATGACCATAAGCTAACAAAGTTAAACTAGTATCAACTAAATGACGAATTTTTTGCTCCGATGTCCCATTTTGTTCATGGGTGTAAGGGCAAGCAATTCTATGAACAATGTCATTAGATTGAAATAGTTTACTTAGCTTTTGATATTCACCACCCTAGTTAGAATGAAAAGCTTTAATTTTTGCATTAAATTGTCTATCAACAAGAGATTGAAAATTAAGAAAACAGGAATAGACATCACTTTTATTTTTTAAAAAATAAACCCAAGTAAATCGGATAAAATCATCAATGAATAAGACAACATAACGATGTCCAAGACTTGAGATTACTGGAGCAGGGCCCCAAACATCAGAGAAAATAATATCAAAAGGAGCATTACTCTTATGCTCGACGCTGGCCAAAGGTAAATGAGACATCTTTCCTAAGAAACAAGAAGAACATGGTTGAGAATTAAAACTAGAACAAGGTAAATTAAAACATTTGACAATATTAGAGATAGTACACATTCTGAACGAAGACAAGAGAAGTTGGTCTTTTTTGAACCAAAGATCATATTCAGGATTTAGGATTTGGGTGATTGGAGTCGTTGTTTAGGGAATAGTCTTTTGGAGGAGCAGTGGAGGTACCATCGATGAAGCTATAGAGATTCTGGTAATGAAGGAGCGGGATGAATTGATCCCTCCATGTCAGGTAGTTTTTGCTATTAAGTTTGATAGAGAAGGTATGGATAGAAGATGATGAGAGAACAGGTGTAGAAGTGGTGGAGGCAGGGACAAGTTGATTAGCCATGAGTGAAGAGGAAGGGTTCGGAAAAAAAAATTTGTTTAGAGCAAAAGCTCTGATACCATGTCAAAACTCAGAGTTTGGAAAGTAATTTTTGTATATTGAATTCCTTTGACGTTGATAAATATATATACAAACATCATAGTTATGAGTTGATACTACAATTTCACTAATTACGGGAAGAGCACTAATATGGGAGTTAAATCAGATCATCTATTTACAAGAGAATATGAGCACTAATATAGGAGTTCCACTAATTACGGGAAGAGCACTAATATAGGAGCTCCACTAATTATGGGAAGAGCACTAATATAGGAGCTAAATCAAATCATCTATTTATAAGAGAATATAAACCTTAACACTCATCCCATTAGATTAATTATCCGTTGATCCATCTGTTTGCCTTTTTTGTGATCCAGCCGCCGGCCCTTACCAAAAACAAGGTTATCCTCTATTCTACTGCCCTTTTTCTAATTAAATATTTAGTCAAGTGTATATATCTGGGGTGGTTTCTCGGATAGTTGGTAGTTGCAAGTGTCGGATGATTATGACCTTTCATTGGATGGCATAAGCATGAATAGATGTTGATAAGATTATAAAGGGTGGCGTTGATATTAATATAATCAATGATTACTAAGGTTTGGCATTCGAGTATTTAATATTCTAAAACAGGAGGATTAATTAGTTCAAGCACTCAATGTTGGGTTGGGAGCTTGCCCCAATTATAGATTTTCCAAATGTATTTGCAGCAGCTAGCTTATCAGAGTTTAAGCACTCAATCTACGTGATCAATGTCTTCTTCCATATTGAGAGTGCTAAACTGCAGAAGCAACACATTGCTTTTCATGGTGTTGGGGCCCTTTTTACTTAAATCCAAACTTGTTAATATCTCCAATATCTTCTTTTTCTTGACTCAAAGGTACTTAAAACCCCAAAAATGGCGGATGAGTTCCCTCATATGTCATTTGTCTAAGGTTTATGCTAAATCAGACCTAAATCTTTGGTTTTTATATTATTTCTGAAGACTTTATAAGTTAAATAGAATAGATAGTTTTCTCAAATTCTTTTATTATTTTTTATTTATTATTTTTTAAGTTATACATACCAATTTACAGGTAAATTATAGAAAAGTAAATGACGAAAGCATCATTTTGTAATTTGAAATCGAAAGCATTAGAAACTAAGATTTTGGATTTGAGTACTTATCATTGCCTTTTCTTAGTATCATATGCTTAGTTTGTACAATGGAGACAAACATTCATTTTTCTTTTTGTGTGGTAGACTAGAAGTGGGAGGGGGGGAAGTAAGAAAATGTATTCTATTCAAGCAAAGTACGAGACAAAGGAAAACCAATTGAGCACTCGAAAAGGAAAAGACCAAGGATCAAATTAAGATCATATGATTTTTATATATTTTCATTTGTGTGTTGGATGTGGTCAAGCAATACTCAAAAACAATGTTTCTTTTAATCTGTATTGGTTGCTTTTTAGTGACTAAGAAAGCACAAAACTAATAAACTTAAATTTATATATATATATATAAATATGTGTGTGTGTGTGACCAACTCTTTTTTGTTAAAAAAGTGTTTTTTTGTAGTAATAGCTAATGAGTTATAAGTGAACTATCACCATCACTTCCCCGTTAGAAATCTCGAATTCGAATCTCTTCTACCTATAATATATATATATATATATATATTTGATTCATAAAGTCCCTACACAATCCATAAAGTCCAATAGAAAGATAGTCGAAGCACATTGCGCTCTAAAATAAAAGGTAAAAAGATGAAGCATAAAGAAACTTGCCCGGATTTCTATAATTTTGAGAGATTGTTTTCACTCAATCCATTTGTCCCACAAACAAGTTTAATAAAATTTTATGCTCCCATTTCTAATTCACATTTTCAATCTATCAACGCCCTCTACTTCTTTTCTTTTTTTGTTTTTTTTGTTTTTAAAGGGCTTCTTCTTTTAAGAAAATGGCAGGAATAACAAAGTGTAGCCTTATTTTGTAATAATTTTTAACTAAATATTCTTTTGCAAAAATATAAGATTTTTGATTTAAAAAGATATACCATCATATATTGTTAATTTTTGTTGGGGTTCCTATTATTCAATTTTCTTCTTTTTTTTTCCGCCAACCTAACAGGAATAAATGCTAAGCTCTAGGAGAAAAATCAAAAAATTAAATCGAAAACAGGAATCAAGTTTTTAATAACGTAAATTTATAAAATTTGAAATTATATATATTAATTATTTTTATAAAAAAAAAATAGTTAGAGCTTCTGGGCCCAAGCCCTCGATTGTTCCTCCCCATTTAATTAATTTAAAATATTTCAAACTAAATTTTTTTCGAATGTATACGTGTCAAGTCATGGTACGTTCATGCCACGTGTGAAATTTGTGTCCATGCAGACGGACATTGGTCACCAATAAGCTTTGTGGAAAAGCAACCTACACGTGTCGGACCTTTTCCCCGTAAATCATTTTCTTGGAGATTAAGATAATTAATTTAATCTTAATAAGGTAGATTCCAATTAGCTACGTTAGCCCACTTACAAAAATTATTATTTAATTCAATTCATAATATTTCTCTATCAAAGTGTTGTGCACGTAATAACCTTTTGGCTTTATTAAGTTCCATCAGCTCTACCTACTCCGACAAGACCCCACCATTTTGGGTATCAAAAAAAAAAAAAAATTGTGGCTTTAATTTTCATTTTCTAATTTTATTATTTTTAATATGAAGTACAAACAAATAAAATTAAAAATTTATACCCGAAAGTAAAATATAAATTACACTCGAATTATAATTTAAAAACTCAAAAATTATTATTTTTGTAAATATAAATAATATTCAGGATTCTTAAAAATTTTGAGACAGTCGCCCCTTCTCCCCTCTCTCGGGGAGGAAGGTTTTGTTGAGTTTTGGGATGAATTCATGTTCATAATTATATCATCATGATAACATTAATTCGAACTCAATTTTTTTAATCTTTATTTTATATATATATATATATATATATATATAAAAAAAAATTTTAAATTCAAGATTTTTTAGTAAAAAAAAGATGATCCTTTAATTTTTTTAACCTTTAATCTCGAACCCCATTGATGTTGAGAGTTATTCAGGTAGTGACCTAACAAAAACTTTTATAACATGGACTTGAACTATAGTTAAGGAAGACATTAGCATTTGCACCCTTTTCTATTAGGGGTCCCATTTTTGGTTGAGATGAGAATGGAGATGACCAAAGGCAATGACCCACCATTGGAAGCAATATTTGTTTTCTTTTTAAAAAAAAAAAGAAAAAGAAATGGTTATCAGTCAATGCATATATAAATGGCCAAAAGGCATTTTTGCGGGTTGTCTTAAAATTCGATTTAATTTAATTTATTTTTGGTATAATATTTTTTAAAAAAATTAATTAAGAAATGTATGATTTTTGTAAGATAAGTTAATTTCTCGTATGTAAAAGTTTAAATTATTATTATATTTTTAGATTTTTATATTATAAAATTATATTTAATCTCACCCACACTAATGTCAACTTCTTCAAAACAGGCACAAATAAGTTTCAAGTTGAGATGGCTGCTTGTTTATTGTTGTTATATTTGCTTTCGTTGGCCCAAATTTATGCCACAGCCCAACCACCCCTCACTAATTCCTTTTTTTTTTTTTTTTGTTACATCAAAATTTAAACTCGAGATCACCAATTATATTTCATCTCTCTCTCTCTAAATTCAGATATTACTATCCACAGCTTGTTCAACTGGTGCATTCCCTTGATAGAGAAACTGGATGGTACATAGAGATATATTTTAATTTGGACTTTGATAAATTTGCCCAAATCATTCTATTTTTTGTTTTTTATTAGTATAATCAACTAATATTCAAATATATATTCTAATTAATCCACTTTAAATATTATCGAATCAAATTTAGAGAGTTTTTTCAATATAAATTTTTATATTTTTAAATTTTGATTACAAAACTTAATTAACAGAATTAACACTCTTACCGACCAAACCGATTATCCAGAGGTCCCAAATCATTCTATAGTCAAATGCTTGCGCCCGAATGGAGATATGGACCATTCACAGTTTGGTGGGCAGTGTCCAAAAGATCACAACAACCAAACTTTTCAGAAAATGATTTAATTATTCTTGAGCTTCACATTAACTAAGTTTCAAACTTTTTAGATTATGTCCAGCTTTTAATTCCGTGTTAGCTCATGATCACTTAGTTTTAAAGGAATATTTGTACTGTGCTCGAATGATTGTGACATAATTATTAAAACAAGAAAATGTGTCATTGTTTTGCTTGATACTTAAATATTCTATCAGGGTTTTAGCTGCTCCAATTTAATTAATAGAAATCTTTTGCAAGAATACATATATAAAATTTGAATTATAAAAAAAAAATGTATGATTATTTTGACATATTATCTGAGATTATCATGATAAATTTGTATGAAGGTAATCTAAAAACCCCTTGATGGCGATGCGAGGGGACTAAGAATATTCGTAATTTCTTGTAGCATTTTTTACTTAGCAGGAAAAAGCAAGAATTTGAATTGTTAAGTGAAACGGGTCGAATCAAATTTCTTTAAATTAAGTGATCGAATATGTTGTTCTTTTAATTAGAGATCTTGAATTTGAGTTTTGAGAATGAAAAAAAAAAAAAAAAAAAAGAATTTGAGAAAACCAACCCTTCAACGGATCCTTGTAACAACTATGATTAATAGTTAATCATAGTTAGAATTACATTAGTCAGTGGTTAATAGATGTAGCTAAATAGTTAGTAAAAATAGTATAAATAGTAATATCAAGACATGTATTGAATATTGAATTGAATGCAATGTAATGAAATCTCTTTTTTCCTCTTTGTATTCTTTCTCGCTCTCTAAGTTTTCTCTCTCTATCTCTCAACTCCATTTTCTCTCTATCTTTTTACCACTCTCTAAGTGGATTGTTACAGCTCCATAGTATTCGAATCGAATTAATCGGACAAAACCAGAATACCGATCAATGAAAACCAACAAAAAAAAAATGAAACGAGTCAAAATAAATTTTGAAAATTTTGATTTTCGAGAAAAATGGAAAATGAACTTTCATTTTCACACTGTAACCAAGTTAAAACTTTACTAAGGGACTCTTTCTGATGCTTGAAGGTTGCTTAGCAACACCATTCACTTATCCAAAATGGACAAAATTCTTTGTAATGCCTTTTGAACTGCCTTAGGCGATACAGTGGCAAAAATTATATGTAGTGTCAATTCTGCAAAAGTTTACTTATTTTAGACTGTAGAAGTTGTATCAAAACTTCTTTTACGGTATACTTATAAGAATAAAATCATAAAACAACTTCGCTAAGGACATAGTTATTAACTAACTAAGTTTCCATACACAACATCATTTCCCATTTTTATATAATAAAATTTTTTATTATTCTTGTGACTTTTTTTTTTTTTGCACAAGTATCGATATTTGATAATCACCTTAAACTTGATTAAATTTAATTCAAACCGTATTAAATTCTTAAGATATAAAATTCTCCTCGTGCCTTTTTTACCAAACACAAAAATCGAACCCGAGATGTTATATTTGCGGTGACTGTTCTATTCTATAAATACGGTAATAATTGTTTGACGATGAGAATAAATTTTAATTATATAAAATTATACTGTTTAAAAGGATTTTAGAAAATTTTGAATGGATTGGTTGGAAAGTGGCTTGTGGATGTTGATTATGGTAATATTACTGTTTTTTTGTGGATATCGATATTCATATAGTAGTAAAATAATATTTTTAAAGTTAATAAAATTTAATTTAAATGACATATTTTCTCTTTTTTTATAATAAATTTAAATTTACATATCAGTATCTATCAAAAAAATAATATTTAAAAAAAAAATGTGAAAAGGGCTCTTATATTAGGCTTTTTACGGCCATATAGACATCAATACTTAGCATCGTCAGGTTATCGATCACTTCATCGCCTGAAGGTACAAGTACCTTAAAAATAGTAAAAATAGATCCTCTTACACTAATCTTTAGCAATGAAATATGTATGCTTGTATTTTTTTATTATTATAAAAGAATTTGAATTTAAACCTTTTAAAATAAAAAAAAAATTATGATTATTAAATTCTCTCTTTAGATATATATGTATGCCTGTATCTTCTGTAATATAGAGCAGAACTCTTGCGCACGCATGTGAAGAATGAGAGAGAGAGAGAGGTCATCCGTATTGCATGCGGTGACAACAGGGGCTAGTACATTCTCTTTCATAATTGTTTCAGCACTGAGTTGGTGCAATGAATGAAGATAATGTTTGATCGAAGAAAAATAAGATTTCAAGTCAATTGCCGGTCATAGGTCCCGGCATCCATACCCACCTAATAATTTTTGTTGGTACAACTCTCTTTTTTTTTTTTTTTTTATTCTCTCCCAACTTCTGAAAAGAAAAAGTCAACATTGTTACACATTTTTGTCTTAGATTCCTACACCATAAGCGACTGCTTCCAACGTGTGAACTAAGAACAAAGGTCAACCCAATGTGATCAGACAAATTGTGCAGTTCTGCGTGTTCAAATTGCATGCGCAAAAATCCAAAGTTTTTTTTTTTTTCACATTCATTAATTAAATTCAAATATAATTGAAAAATTGTATATATATATTTTTACTCTAAAATTGATCTTAATTATTAAGATTAAAATTTTAATTATTATTATTATATTAATTCAATTCAAATACCACAAAATCTATCAAAGAGTTAATTTTTTAAAATTTTATCTTTTTACTCTTATAATTAAAACTTAAAATCTATAATTAAGAAAATATAATACATTATGATTGTGTCTGCGAGAGTTGTGGACAAAATCCAAAGGTTTCCTTCACCCCAACAACCACTAAAGCCAAATCCAATATTCAAAAGGACCCAAGCAATGAATATGGATTACCTACCGACCTTTGACATTTTAGGGCTTTTAGGAGCCACTTCGTTGTGATGGGATTTGCCCATACACCATTTTGGTCCAAATTTTCGGCGTAGCCATTTACATTGCTCATCGAACACTTCTGCCCCCCGCCCCCCACCAAAAAAATATTTTTAATTAAAATATTTTTGGTATAAAAATTACTAAATTTTCTAAGTAAAATCAATTTTTATAAAAAAATTATTATTATATTAAAAACTTGACAAAATTTTGGCCGAATCTAATTTAAATTTTATCAAACAAAAATTTTCTATTTTTTTACCCAAACCTAATTTCAACTTTTCTTTATCATCTCTTGTACAAATATTAAATAAATAAAAGCCGTGCAAAAATCTTATTTATTTATTTTTTTTTGAAAGTTTGAAATTAGAAACTAAAGACAGACAAATTTATTATTTTTTGACATAAAAAATATTCCTCTCTCTCGGTCTCTCTCTCTCCCACCCATGAGGCCTCACCCATCTAACCAGCCCAACCCCTCTCACACATATTTCTTTTTATTTTTGATTAATTTATCAATTTTTTTCTTTAGCTGATAAATTATTTAATTATTTACCATCATCTAATTGGCTCTTATCATACTTGATATGATAGATTTTTTACTACTAATCCCTAATTGAAGAGAAAAAAAATATTTATTAAATAACAATAAAAGTTAAATGTCTTTTTTTATAAATCTTGATCCAATGTACATAAATCAGTCCAATCCCCAAATTGGTACTGTTATTCAATTTATGCATAAATTTTGCGCTTTCTCTTCATTTAAAATTTTTAAAATTATTTTTAACTAAATCCCAATTCTTTTATTCAATATTCATCAAGCAATTTTCTTTTTTCTTTTTCTTTCGACCAAAATAATAATAATTAATTGAAATACTCCTTTGATAATTTAAGATAAATTTAAAAAAAAAATTAATGGCCCTGAGATGAAAATATCATTCGCGATAAACATTAAAAGAGTAAATATTTTACGACTCAAAAATTATTATTTTAGAATCCCCTATTTGTAGTTTAAGATAATTTTATTTAAAAATCAAATATTTAGTTATATATCCCACCTTAAAATATTTATTATGCACCTACAAAATAAATTTAGCAAACCTACCTTCTAGTCCAGTCATTCTTTCATCATTTTTTCCATTACGAAATATATTATTTGATTCAATCTCTCATCATTTATATTTTGATTTTCGATTTTAGTTTTGTAGTAGAAAAACTGTTATTCGGAATATAGAGGTTGAATCAAATCGTATTTGAATAACTCAGAACTCTTATGTCCAATAAAAATTTCTCACTTGGGATCTTGACCTATCTCTCTGTTATCAAATATATACATATATATAATTTATAAATTATTATACATATCTAATAATAATAAATTTACTAATGTACAACTAAAGAGAGTGATTAATAAACTTCCGACTCACCTCCTTTTGTTGTTTTTAGGGAAAAGTTAAGGGTCAGGTGTTCTCCTTTTTTTCATTTTTTTTATAATCAATCGATATTCGGAATCATATTTTGACCAATCTGATTTAAGCGTTGTTAATTCCAATTTAGACGAAACTCTTTCAACATATTCTTTTTCATTCTAAATTTTGAATCTGGGATTTGATTAAAAAATTTAACACTTTTATCTATTAGACTCAGTGATAAGCTAGAGATGTTCTCATCAAAATTATTCATTGTAACTATTTGCTACCTAGCTCATGTTCTTTTCGAGTAAAGGAAAAGAGTAAATTACAGATGTTTTACCATTGTCGGATCACAACTAATCTCTCTTGACCAATTATCTTCTCGTTTTTCTTTGCTTGTAATTCATCTTTATGACCAAAATTTTTGTTTGCCCGACACCAAGCAGCTTCCTCTAATTTATCCTATGAAAAAACCTTAAAATTGTTATTAATGAAAAGATACAAAATTCTCAACATTGATTTTTGCTTTTTAATTAAGGAAAGTATGTGTCAATCATGGTAGTTCGTAATGAGATGCCAAATGCCAAATGGGTTTACCTTGCAATAAAGGATGCAATTACTAAAGAGTTTTAGAAAATACTCCATAAACCAAATTTTGTTTTAATTTTTTTGTTTGATTTAAAATATATATATTGATTAATTCAAAATATTTAAATTTAAAAATTTTGATTTTTCACTAATATCGACATTCCGGAAATTTTTGATCTATCTAATTGTTGACTCACGTAATATTACTCTTTAAGTATAAACTAATGTCTATCTATAATTTTGATTTTTAGCGTTATAAAGTTACAATATATAACTTTATAATTGAAAATAAAATCTTGAACCTCAAGACAAGATATGCATTAATGTGATGTAACGTCACCACCATTACAAAGTAAATCATTGCAAATAAAATAAAAGATTGAAAAACAGAGAGAGAGAGATTTGATTAAATTAATGCCCTTGGAGTTGCCATTTGGATGATAAAAGTTTTGTTTACCTCATCATGCCTTATCATCAGGGTATTAGTTGAAAGTACATATAAAGGAACTATTGATGATGTGAACCCAAAGCTCATGCCTTTCTTTCTTTCTTTCTTTCCCTCTTCCTTTTATTTTTTTTTCTGATGACCTTGGAGACTTACTTAATCAATGCTTAATTAGTAAAAATGTTTTTATTAATGACGATATGATGATGATGGAATACGCAATGTTTTACCCAACCCCTCCTCTCACCTTAATTGCTACTTTAGGAGTTAATCATAATGTCGGGATTAATTATTATATAAGCATTAATTTCATAAACCTCATGAAAACGTGTGTGTGTGTGAGAGAGAGAGAGAGAGATTTGATATTTGTAAACAAAAAGGTGAGATCAAGACGTCAATGGTTATAATGTCTAGCCATGAAAATGACAAAAACGTCAATACTAAGGTGCGGCGTCAAAATCTTTCACCATTGATCAAAGAATCTTGCTTGGAGCTTCATGCTCCTTTTCATTGCTAGTGGAATAAAGATTTAAGATTTTCATTGCGAGTGGAATAAAGATTTAAGATTTTAGTGAATGAGTTATAATTCAACTAATACTGTCTCTTCTTCCTCTTATAAATATCTCAGATTTGAATCTCCTTATAATAATAATAATCTGAATCTTAATTTAAACAATTGGAATTAATCATTTAAGAGATAAATATGAAAAAGATTAAAAAAAATATTAGTTTAATTTGTGTGAATTTTTCTACGTCACTCATTTCTATCTAAGGATTTCTCCTCATCTAAATTTTTAATTATTATGTTTTTACGGACAACTTGTATCTAAGTTTTTAATGGTCTGTCTCTATATTTTACTAAATTTTTTATATTTAAATTCTTGAATCTCTTTACATAAAAAAAAAAAAAAGAAACAGAGAGATTTAAGGTTTTAAAGATTTTTTTTTTTTTTAATCCCTCACATCGTGAGTGGGTAAGAGATTCATTTGTATTTAATTAATTAGATTTTTCAATTCCTAAGAAAATTTCGTCCTACTTTCAAAAATTGAATATCTAGCTTGGATTCGTATTTGGATGGTACTATATGGAGGGAGTGGGGTTGAGAATTCACTTTCATGATGTAATATTTGATGTAAACTATTTTTTGCATAACAATTATTTTATATTTTTAAAAAATCATAATCTTTTAAAATAATATATGTAATAAATTTTTGGTTCATAATACAAAGAAGGTTTTTTTTTTCAGTAGAATAGATTTTAGTTTTAATAGTAATTTTAATTTATTTAATAATTATTTTAAAAAAATAATATCTTACATTCTGTAGTTTTATAAAGCATTTCTTTTGAGAAGGAGCACTCAAGAGGCCGGACATTCATAAACAGTATCAAGTAAGAAAATTATCTATTTATTAATATTATTTGAATTAAACAAATCAATAATTAAATAGATTAAATCTTATGACACTTTATAAAAAATAAATTTTTTTAAAATTTTGAGTAAATTAAAATATTTTTAAAATTAAGTAAAAAATTTTAAAACATACTAATATAGACTGTCATATAAAATTCAATCTATTCAATTTTTAACTCGTTTAATCTTTTCGATATTATTCTTTATTTTTATTGCTCTTTTATACAGATATTTTGAAGCAACTTTATGAATTCTCGAAGAGAACAAATTTTCCATAATTTCAAATTATGAAAAAAAAATAGAATAAAATACAAGAAAAGCATTTCAGTAGGTTTAACCCACATGCTTCCAAGTGGGGAAAAAAGACATCATGAAACTGATTTCTGCAACGTGAGAAACATGCATACCTCAAAGACCTAATTGAGTATGTAGTATGGACATCCATTAACACAAGCATGCATGAAAGTTGCCTTCAATATTTTTTTTTATCAGAAATCAAAGTGGTGAAGCGATGGCCTACAAAGGTACAACTTTGGGATATTGGGAATGGGGTTGGCTTGGTTGGCAGCTTGTAAATCATTCCATGTTTAAAGATTTTTATTTATTTATCATAATTTTTTCACCTACACCTCCTACTAAATAATTTTACCTTCCCTGATTCTATTATTAAAAAAAAAAAAGAATATTTATTTATCATAATATTCAAGAATTAAAATAAAATGGGATGCTGATCATGATCCAACTTTTTGGGTTGCCATTCATATTTTTTTCATCCTACCCATCGTGACTCCTTTTTCTCAGTGGATATCTAACATATGAAACTAGTTATTGGAATATTTTTGTATCTTTGTATTTGACAAAAAGGTTATGATAATTATGGGTGAATAAGAAATTTATATTAGAAGTGAAATAAAATATATATTTTGGTTTATCTATAATATATATATATATATATATATATATATTGATATATACTGATTCGATCTAAGGTCTCTTATTGAATATTGTTCATTCAATTTGCATTTTCAATATTATGCCTTGAAATAGAGTTTTATGTTTGAAAGTATATACATAATTATTTTTACAGATTTCAAGGCAATTGCCCCCTATCCAACCCTCCCTCGACTTTGAAGATCACATGTACAAAGATACACACACACACCTATATCTTTACACCACATAAAAGATGTTTTGGTGGATGGAAAAATGATGTTTTTTAATCATGAAAAAAAAATCAAGTTAAAGTTTAGATTGCTAGACTGAAAAATTTTAACACCTTTTATTCAAAACACAAAGTTTAATGATATCAACACCTAATTGGTTCAATTATTGAAAACTGATAACTCCTAAATAAGTTTCTCGAATTCGAGTCTTTTATACGAAGAAATAGAGATACTGGGAGAGGTTTGTCCCTTGATCCAACCTAATCAAAATCAACATAAATACTACTGGTTTATTAAGAAGAAAAAAAAAACAAAATAAAACAAAACAAAATTTAATAATATTATCCTTAAGTGGATAAGATTAACTAGTCCGCAGATGTTAACTTGATTATGTAGCTGCAAGGTTTAGATTCCATGTTTCCATCATGATGTTGGGGTGGTTTTATTCATTTCTGAGTAAGATTAAAAAGGACCCCAAAGTTTATCTAATCAATCTACAACTGGGTGCCACTTCATTTCACTATCACCTAACACCTTTTCATTTGTGTCCTTAGAGAGTGGTTTTTTTTTTTTTTTTTGACTCCTGATCAACAGGTATTCGAAATCATAGTCCAACTAAACAACTCGATTTACTGTCGAACCCTCTTTAAGGAGAAGCTTTTTCAATATAATTTTTTTCATTCCCAAAATCTGAATCCGAGTCTTTTGTCCCTTAGAGGTTGGTATTGGAATTGCCAGATGATGCCTTGGCTATTTCTTTTATCATCTAGCCGCAGTTATATTCATATTTCTTCACTAGTCCTATCCTCTGGTTAACGCATGTACCCGCCTCTTGAATTGGTAAAGGATGCCCATTCAACCGGCTGATATGATTAATACTAATATAATAAATATTAAATAATTATTTTCATAATAAAATTAAAAAATAAAAAAGAGAATTGTAAAAGATTATATTATAAAGGAAAAGAGAAAATAAAGATGTTAGAAAATGAAATAAAAAATGAAGACATTAGAAAGTAAAACGAATATTCAAGTGAAATACAGATAAGAATTAATTAATTTAGGGGAATTTGACATAAAGGGCCATTATTCATTATTTTATTATTTTTAATTTCTAAAAATTTACAACATCAATCTTGTGTTATATCATTTTTTTCTAGAACAAGTTTATATATTTACGTTGAGATCTATTTTATTATTTCATATAGTATTTACGTAATTAATTTGTGTATGCCATGTGAAAATAAAAATAAAAAAATAAAATTAATTATATTTTTATAAGTATGCCTGCATTTATAAATCCATATGTGACAAAGACATTTCACAAATGCCCCACCTCGCACATCACATATTTCACATTGTAATCTTAATCTTTCTATATTTTTACATATTAAATTATCATGGATTCTAGTATATATTTCTTTATCAAGCCATAAGGGCATAGAGGTCGGCCATGTAATATATTAAAATGGTAATCAAGATCATTTAACTGTTTAACGATAACATTTCATCCACCAAATGGTAAACCATATGCATCTTCAAGCAGCACAATAAAATAATCAAAAATATAAACATTGTTTAACAGTCATCTTGATCTTGAACACAGAATCTAGAAGACAAAAAAGTAGGTGAAAAATAGTAACAACAAATAAAAATAAAAATATCGCCCTGCCTCAACTTGCACACTCAGTTTTTGTATATAAGTCCTCTCCCTCCCCCTCCAAAAAGTAGCACAACAATACTTCTGCTTGTGCTTTCCAATCTCTCAAAAGAACACCCCATCTACAGAGAGAGAGAGAGAGAGAATGGGTTCTCTACAACAAGCCTTTATCATTCCAATCCAAGAAGCTATACGACCATTACCGGTCACAATACTCTTCATAATCCCATTCTTATTCCTAATAGGAATGTTCTCAAAACTTCGCCGGAGGCTTCCATATCCTCCGGGGCCAAAAGGGTATCCATTAATAGGCAACATGAACATGATGGATCAGCTAACTCACCGGGGACTGGCCAAGCTGGCGGAGCAGTACGGCGGACTCCTCCACTTAAAAATGGGGTTTGTTCACATGATAGAGGTTTCAGATCCTGAAACCGCCAAACAAGTCTTACAAATCCAAGACAACATCTTCTCAAATCGACCTGCGACAATCGCCATAAGTTACTTAACCTACGACAGAGCAGACATGGCTTTCGCTCACTACGGACCCTTTTGGCGCCAAATGAGAAAGATATGTGTCATGAAGCTTTTCAGCCGCAAAAGAGCCGAGTCATGGGAGTCCGTTCGGGACGAGGTTGATTCTACAGTTAGAACAGTTGCCAACCACCTCGGCTCGGCGGTTAATGTTGGAGAGCTTGTCTTTGGGCTTACGAAGAATATTATTTATCGGGCCGCCTTTGGGTCGAGTTCCCATGAAGGACAAGATGAGTTCATAGGAATTTTACAAGAATTTTCAAGACTTTTTGGGGCATTTAATGTTGCGGATTTCATACCATTTTTAGGATGGATTGATCCGCAAGGATTGACTACGAGGTTAGAGAAAGCTCGTAAATCGCTCGATGGATTCATCGATCATATCATTGATGAGCATATGGAGAAGAAGAAGAGGAACTTTAAGGATCATCAGTCCGATGATACGGACATGGTTGACGAGTTGCTTGCTTTCTACAGCGAGGAAGCTAAGGTGAATGAGAGCGAGGATCTGCAGAATGCTATCAAACTTACTAGAGAGAACATCAAGGCCATCATCATGGTGAGTTCAATCATACTTATCTCCTCCCATCACTCAGTTAAAAAATAACGAACACAATAGTTTTTTATTTTTTTATTTTTTAAAATTTAATTTTAAATAGTTGTGTCGCTGGTGAGAATTCTTTCGTGACATTCAAGGTTTTTCAAGAAAGAAAATAAAGTATTAATAATAAAGTACTAAAACGGACTCTATTTTGTTTTTGATTTTCAATTTTGAATTTATTTATTTTCGTATTGATCTGTTATGTCACAAATTTCAAGTCTTGGGATGAAAGAGTGATGGAAAAGATTCTTTGGTTTCGCAGGATGTGATGTTTGGTGGGACTGAAACAGTGGCATCAGCAATAGAATGGGTGATGGCGGAGCTAATGAGAAGCCCAGAAGAGATGAAAAGGGCCCAACAAGAGCTAGCCGATGTGGTGGGTCTTAACCGAAGGGTTGAGGAGAGTGACTTTGAGAATCTAACGTACCTTAAATGTGTAATCAAAGAGACATTGAGACTTCATCCACCAATTCCACTCCTCCTCCACGAGACGGCGGAGGACGCCGAGGTACATGGCTACTCGATTCCTGCCAGATCAAGGGTCATCATCAATGCTTGGGCCATAGGGAGAGATAAGGGCTCTTGGGAAGACCCCGAAAGTTTCAAGCCTTCGAGGTTTCTCAAAGATGGTGCGCCTGATTTCAAAGGGAGTAATTTTGAGTTTCTTCCATTCGGGTCGGGTCGGAGGTCCTGCCCCGGTATGCAATTGGGTCTTTACGCGCTCGACTTGACCGTGGCTCATCTCCTCCACTGTTTCACTTGGGAATTGCCAGATGGCATGAAGCCGAGCGAGCTCGACATGGATGACGTGTTCGGACTAACCGCCCCGAGAAAAATCCAGCTCGTTGCCGTGCCTAGTCCAAGACTCCTCTGCCCAATTTACTGATCCGGGTCAGTGGGTCGGTTGACTCCAAATATGAATACTTTGGAGATCAAATTGCAAGGATGGGGATTTTTTTTCCTTTTTTTTTTTAATTCGGTGGCAAAGTGATGAAAAAGAGGGAAGAAAAACTCAAATGTTCTGTTTTGATTTAAATGTGGAGATTTGTGTTGTAATTTTCACAACTTTTGTGTATTTCTTTTAAATTTCGTCACACTTTTAATAAACCAAAATTATAAATACTCATTTTCCCTTTAATTGCGAGATATATAAATTTATTAAATTATTTTTTTTTATGACAGAATAAGTGAAATGTGGTAATTGTCTATTAAGTTGTAGGAAGGGAGAAAATGGGGGGAGGGTTGAGTTTTCATACGTGTGTACAATGATCACAATCAAGAAGAAAAAATAGCATTGGATGATGTAATTCATGATCTAGCGTTGGACCAGGTTTCCACAATAATAAATAAGAAAATAACCGAAGTGGGGGGGCTCCAATTCAACCACAACTTAATGAAAGTGGGGATGGTGTCATTACCGCCCAAGAGTCTAATTAATACTGATGTAATGAATCATTGATTTCGGCATTCACACCCGGTCTCCATCCCAATAGGGGAAGAGAGAGAGAGAGAGAGAGAGATGGGGATGAGGAGTTTACGATTGAGGTGGAATGAGCCCCTGGTTGTCAACTTGGATCGAGCTGTTCGAGTTCACATCTACAAGATGTATGTATGTGAGGGAAGGGGGGAGAGGGAGGTAGGTTAGGCGGGTGAGGACATCATGAAGCCCTTTTTTCTTTTTGGTGAAGGACATGAAGCCTTTGTCATTGCTTTCAGATTTTATAGTGTGACAAAAGAACCTTAATCGGTCTCTAGGATGGCCTAATGACAATAGCTCCCTCCCTGATCCCGTTATCCAGAATTCGATTTCTGTTGTAACAATAAAAAAAAAAAAAAAAAAAAAAACCCTTAATCGGAGGGAGCTAGGAAGGACAAAAGGCTATGCTGGTTTTTTTCCTCTCCCATCAATTCCTTAATAAATTGTCAATCTTCTCCTCGCTTTATTAGGGTTAGAATTTTTGGGGTTCTTAGGTGGCAGTAACTCGCTTTCCACAAACGGATCAAATTCTATGCAAATAGTAGTAACCTAATCTTGATGATCTCTGCAAATAAATGCCTCTACCCTTGTTTACTCGTCTTGGAGTTTCGTTGGATGAGCAAAAGCAGCATTCCTTACAAATGGGTGTTTTCATCCATGACCAAATAACAGTATAAACTCCAGATAAAGATTTGCTTCAGCATAATGCGAGTTGGTAGAACCGCTTGAACTTAGATTGTCACAAAAAGAAAATCAAGCATTTTATCATTCTGCCATTTAATTCAGCATGTAAGGCCTAAGGAAAATGGATCAAAAGACCTATTCAAACATCAAAGTTACAGACTCTAGATAAAGAAATGCTTTGGTTTACAGCAAGTTAGTAGGACGTCTTGAACTTAGATTATTACGAGAAGTAAGCCTAACGCCTTATCATTCTGCAATTCAATTTAGCAATCGTACGCCACTAACCCTTTTTTCACATCGATTCGTGACCAAGCCCATAAAATATTGAAGAATTGATCAAAGCAACTATTCAAACATCAAAATTACCAAAGGTTTCCTATTTCTCATGGAGAACAAATGTATGAAGGCAAGAAAAAAGGGGGCATCTGGAAAATTAATATACAACATCATATAACAAACAATATGTTAATTCTAACCAAGGGGGAAAAAAATAAGAACTAAAACAATGTGAGAGAATGCTGCAAGTTGAGAAGGAGATATTCTATATTACCCGGAACAACCAATGACTCCTAAAAAGGTGGAACTCATTAGTTTTGGTTGATTCGCTTGGGGTTTGTGTGATTCTGTATTTAGTTGCATGTGAAGAGCACATGCTTGTGGATTGTTGCAGAGAACGCTAGCTTACATCAAGATGCGGAGCACAGCAAGACCAACAGCAGAAATTGAAACAAGAGTTCCTATGCAGTATTTGATCACATCGTACTTTCCTGCCTCCACCTGCGCCCTTAGCGTATGGATTTCCTGAGACAAAAGATGCCCTCAGAAACCAAGAGAGAGAGAGAGAGAGAGGTAGCAGTGTGCACACTCACTCGATCAAGTTTATTAGTAAGATTGGTAGTCTCGGCATTTTGATTTGCTAGCTCATCCCGGATTCGCCTGCAGATGAAATTAGTAAAAATAATACCAGCACTACGATGAGCAAAGCAATACCATGCTTAGGCAACGAGCAGTAAGAGACTGCTTTCACTTACCCCCTTTCAAGGTTTAAATCCAACCGCTGTCCTGCGGTAACTTTATCAATTTCATACCTGAATCAAAAAAAGGTATTTGCTATTTAATAATTGTCACAATATTCAGTAAATAATGTAAAGATAAGCAGGAATGAGATGTTTTCTTGGAAGTAAGACATAACCTTAGTTCACTGCGCATCTTCTCAATATCACTCTTAAGCCTTTCAGTTTCACATTGCAATGAAGAAACATGGTGTCCCTACAGGATGATATCATCACTCATAATGAAAAAAGATTATGTGAATTCTGCATTTTGCAAGCATAAAAACAAAACAAGAGCACAACTGTAAAGCTACATACAAACACAGAGAAGAACAATGGAGAAGTTTTAAACTAAAAAAGAGGAACATTGGAGAAGTCATTTTGACAACTTATTCAAGAAGAAGTATTGGGGCCAGGTGAATTATTAGAGTAAAATATGGCATGGCCCCTGACATTGAAAAAGCAATAAGAGTAACCATGTTTGAAGGCTCCCATGAACCCAACAATGGTCTCCAGTGTGGAGGGAAAGGAGCCAAAGAGAGTTTCTGATAATGCAGCTTCTGATAATGGAGCTCTATCTAAACTTCTGAAACAACCATAGCATGACTGGGACCCAATTCTTTGAATAATATAACATTTGAAGTCCTCCAATCTCAGATTTCATACGCACGATGCATCAATCTTCTTAATAGTTTTAAGTATACTGGAAAGATGAAACTAAGCTGTCCATGTACAACAGAGATAGCATATAACATCAGGTTTGCAGACAACTTTTGTTGAGCCTGCCTGGAATAAGATATTTCATATTAAAACTAGCAAAAACTTCACCTACCTAAAAAGCACTGTCTAATGAACTGCATGCTACTTGATAATCTCATTGCTAAAGAGCTAGATAATCTGGGTTGCCAAAGACCAGGAGAGGGAGTATGGATCGACAGCACAACTAAGGCCTTCTTAGATAACCTTGTGGCACCATTTTAACACAAAACTAACCTACAACTAAGTCTTTCAAAGAAACTTTGGGAGCACTTAAGTACGGCAGCTGGAAACTTTGTTTCACATTTTTATCCCAATCCTAGATAAGTGCCAAACCAAACTGCAATAAAAAATACCTAGATCTCATGTGAAAACAGTGCTAAGAAAAAGGAAAAAAAATTGATGCTCTTTGTATTCTTTCTAGGTATGGCACATCAAAAACTCATAATCCAGGAAATGAAAAGGTCTCAGAGAAGCCTAGTGCATGGAAGAATGAAAGAGTCAAAAGGAGGGTGCATGAGTGTGCAAGTGTGCCTGAGAAGATTGAAAGAACCTCAATTAAGACTTGTTACAAGCAAGAAAAATAAACAGATCCCAGCTGCTGAGGATATTGATTGCAGGAGGCTCACAAAAAACCATATAATCAATTACTGAAGCCAACCATCTCAAAGGGCGGCTGAAAAATATGCATGGCACTAAGACCTCTATTGTGCCAGCGAACTCAATGCCAAGATTTGTCCTACAGCATATTGATACCATATGTCTCCTAGAAGCCCAAAACGGAAGTATTTTTCTATTGTGAAATATTTGCCTCCTAGAAGTACCATATTTGTATCCCAGAAGCCTGACCATCTCAAAGGGCATGTCTTATATATGCATGGCACTAAGACCTCTATTGTGCCAGCACACCCAATGCCCAGATTTGTCCTACAGCATATCAATTGAAGTACCTTATTTGTCTCCTAGAAGCCCAAAACAAAAGTATTTGTAGTGCAACCCAATGCACAAAGTGCTCCTCGATTTAGTGCAGGGATAAGGGGAGAGTGGGTGTATATGTACACAGTCTTCCCCTTGCATTTTTGCAAAGAGAATATTTCCACACCTCAAATTCACGACCTTTGGTCACCAAAGGAGTAAGCCCACCATTGAGCCAAGATTCGCCCTCTTGGATTCTAGGAGCAACCGTTGCGCCGTTGCGCAAAGGAGCAACCCCACCCCACAGAAAGGAAAAAAAAAAAAAATAGTGCCCAATTGTAAATTTTAAATAATCAATTCTAAAAATCTTGGGAGCCAAAAGCCATGCCTCCACAATAAACTTGGAAGACTAGCCAACTTGATAATGAAACTATACTACTCCGTAATTCCATGGCTTTCTGAGCCAACATAGAACTTTCTTTCCTCCCATCCGACATTACAAGTGCAACATCTAAGTATTGTATTTTAACCTGAAAACACATTCGCATTCTGGACAGAGGATGCAAGTTTTTCATGTCCAACCAACAAGTTGGCTCTATGGTGAAAATATCAATATAGAAAGTTACAACAATTGAAAATAAAATAATAAGATCCACTGTCCATCCTTGTTCCTTTCTTTCAATGCAACAAATTTCTGCTCAAAATGCAGCAACCAAGAGGATGAGGCATAAACCAATGACTGTTCAAATAGGAAAGACAAAACTTGAATGAATTCTTTGAGTTGTTGCTTGTAATACACCAGAAGAAAATTCTCAATGTCCCCATCAAAAATAAAAACCAAATTAGCATCCTAGCATTTCTTAGATCAAGAAGCTCAACATTGCTTGAAAGCACACACTCAGCATAATCCTGATGGGAACAGGTCAGACCTGAGGGAATAGACTTATGCCTAGCTAAGGTGGAGAGTTTCCCGATTTATATAACACACCCTAAAGGAAGAGTTAGAGGTTGAACATTGGCACAACGGTGAACTTGCTCCTTTGGTGACCTTGAGATCACGGTTTCAAAAAGTAAAAATAGCCTCGTTACAAAATGCAAAGGGAAGGTTGCCTAAATATACATCCACCCTCCCCCTATCGCGCACAAAGTCGCGGAGCACTTTGTGCAATGGTAAGCCATTTACCCTAAAGGTAGAGTTAGTTCTTGTAGGACTTCACATCCTTGGCAACGCAAAATCAACATAAGACACATAATCACAAAGAGCGCAGGAAAATCAAAATGCAGAACTAGGTTAGTACCTGAGAGCTTTGCACCTCAGACTTGAATTTTGATAGATTTGATTCTTGAACCATTTCACTCTGATCAACGTAAGCATAAAATCAGAACATAACAAAAACAAATACAATTAATCAAAAAAGGGTATTGTAAGACTTACCTTCTGCATCTCAGCCTTGGACACAAAGGACTGGGAGACATTTCCCAAGCTATCATTCAACACTTCGGTAATCGCAGCAGTAATAGCCTCCGCTTGTTGAGAAGGCACTCCTTGCGCTTCCAATCTCCTAACCTAAACAAAATCAAAGAACAATTTCAGACATTTCCCACAAAAATCGATTCAACATAAGATAAAAATAGGAAGAAATTCGTTGATTTTACGAGAGCTAATGTGTCGACGAGGAACAGACGCTTTCCGTTAGATTTGACGAGCGACGATGAAAACCTAATCGCAGAAGAGCCTGAACAAATCGAATCTGATGGAGTAAATCCTCGAATTCGGTGAAATCCTTTGGTCGAATTCGTGCTGAATAGCCATACTCTCTTGCAAACGGCAGAAACCGCCATTCAAAATTGGGGGCGACGAAATCTGAAAATTTTCTCGAAAAAATTCAAAACCCTAATTGATTTCAGAGAGACAGAGAGGATAAAGTTGGTGATGGCTGCGATCTGCTTCTGCCATTGAGAGAGAGAAAGAGATTCGTCGTCGGTTCCTCGGGAATCGGGAATTTTGAATTTGTATTTATATAAGAACACGTGATGAACGGTTTTGGCTCCCAACCGTTGCCCTAACCAGCGGACTCACGCAATTGGCTCTTCCTTTCCGCGTGATCTGACTTGAAAGTTGACACATGCCTTAACCAGGGTCTTGCCCATGGGCCCGTCCGGCGCTTAACTCCCGGTCAACGGTTCCGTTTCGAACTGCCCGGAGCAAGGGTAATGGTAAGGTTCATCGCCAGTCAATCGATCTAACGAATAAAAATAATAAATTTTTTAATCAAATTTTAAATTTAAATTTTAAAAATAAAAAAATTATATTAAGAGATATACCTTTCAATTAAACCCAATAAAAACTCAAACTAAGTTAATCGGATTCAGATTTCGATTGATATAATATTTTTAAAAAAAAGTGCCGGAGGGAGGGGTTTTCCCCAAATACTACTTTTGGGTCAATTATTATTATTTTGTTGAAAGGGGTCAGTTTAGACTGAACTATCATAGTTTCTATCCAATATAAGATTTCAGCCTTTTGATGTGGAATGTTAAAGTTTAATGTCGTGAACTTGACCAAATTCAAATCTAAAACCCTCTTCAGAGAGAATACAAAGAGAAATAGAGGAAGTAGCGGAAGGAGGCAGGCATGAAGAAACCACCAGGCATGGAAATACTAACATAAAAGTATGTCACAAGAGGGGGATCACTTAATAAGGAGCAACAAGAAAGTTAAGACTGACGATGGTGGGGAGAGAATCCAAACAAAGATTTCATTCAAAGATATGCTATTGGGTAGAGAAAATTTAAGCTCTGACGCAATGGATGCAAAAGAGGAAGTGGAAGAGTCAGACGCAAAACTTGAACAATTGAGAGGAGTGAGAGGAGGAGGAAGAAGTTAGAGGAAAGATTCCTATGGTATCCGTGTCCAATGAAGACCTAAAGAAATTGTGGAAACCATGGAAGAAATCTCTAATCCTCAAGCTCTTAGGAAAAAGCATCGGGTATCAGCTCATGTTAAACAAGATAGCTAGCATATGGAAGCCCAAAGGGAACATCGAATTATTGGACTTAGGAGAATACTACTATCTAGCCAGGTTCGCATCTAGGGAGGATTACTTCGGAGCACTAACAGAGGGCCCCTGGCTCATACATGAACACTATCTAACGGTCAGAAAGTGGAAGTCTTGGTTCTCCCCAACAACTGATAAAATCAAATCTACAACCATATGGATCAGGCTCCCCCAATTCCCAATCAAATTTTTCAACGAAGACATCCTGTTCGAAATAGGGAAAGTAATTGAGAAACCAATAAAAGTAGACATGAACACAACACATGCCCTAAGGGGAAAATATGCAAGAATGTGTGTGGAAATAGATTTGGAGAAACCCTTGGTGTCTAAGGTTAAAATTAGAAAACGTATACAAAGGGTCGAATATGAAGGAATTCACACCGTATGTTTCCTTTGTGGCAGAATTGGGCATAATAGTGAGCATTTCAAGGAGCAGAGGAACTTACGGGAGAATGTAATCCAGACCGGAGACATCTATCGACGTTCCAGCATAAACGCCTAGACGCTAGAAGAGGAAGAGAGAGACGAAGGATTAGGGTCATGGATGATTGTGCCCAGGAGGCAAAAAGTGTCTAAATCGGGTATGCCTAAAGGAAAAGAACTAAAGGCAGCAAGGTTTTAGAACATGTTTGAGAGTTTGGAGGAAGTCAACGAGGCCTTGGGAGTTGGGGAAGCAAGAGAAATAGGACAATCGATTATGCCTAGGATAAAGATTAATCGATGGAGAGAGGAAGATGAGGGAAGACTAAAGACAAACAAGGAAAGAGCAGCCAGAGAAAAGCCTCAAGGCAGTCAAGATAGCAGAAGGAGAAAAGATTATCGATGAGCCAAGAAAGGGTAATTGTTAGGGAATACGCGAAAAGAGAGAAGGAGAAAGTGAGATTTAAGGTTTATGAGAAGGGAATGGGCTCATCAAGGTTCTGGGCCTAGAAGACATGTGATGGGTTGGGTGAAGATAATTATTTGAGCATGGAAGGGGAAGCCTAAGAAGAGAGCTGCATGGACATAGCAAGTGCAAGTGGGATAGAAGAATGGATGTTGGGTCGAGCCTAGGAGGGAAAATAGATTCTTATGAAGGGCTGTCCATTGATCCAGGAGAAAGGAAACTTATCCAGGCTCGGGAAGAAATTTTAAATTCAACGGCCAATTTAAATTATAATGGTCGTGAGGACTATGAGGAACTCAAGTATATAGAAAGTAAGGAAAAGGAGTTCATGCCTAATGGAAGCTCCAAAGCAATTAGTGAGAGGGCTGGGATGGAGGTAGATTATTAATAGAGGTCGGTAATGAAGAAAAATTTTCCCTTAAGTAATCATGAGTACATTAATCATTTCTTGGAACTGTCGCGAAATAGGCAACCAAAGATTTGGCAGAGTAGGCAAGGAGATGATTAGAAAATTCGAGCAGAGAATCTTGTGCCTGATGGAGACAAAAGCAAACAAGAGTAAGTTCCCTAGATTCCTGGAGAAGTGTGGTTGGGAAGGGGAATTCATCATACCCTCTTCAGGGTACAAAGGAGGCATTTGGCTCACTTGGGACAAAAGATTTGTGCATTTGATAGTCTACAGTTACTCAGATCAGCGGATACATGCGTAGGTGGAAGATAGCTTTAAGAAATGGGAAATTACATTCGTGTATGTTCAACCTCATCCTAGCGCTAAAGATATGTTTTAGAGAGAAATGAAGGAACTAGCTAAGAATATTATTGGGCCTTGGTTCGTTATGGGGGATTTTAATGATATTGCTAGAGTAGAAGACACTAACGACAAGAGGGGAAAAGTTTGGAATAGAAGTAAAAGGTTTCGGGAGAATTGTGATAGCTGCGAGTTAAGCGATACAGATACAGTGGGGAGCAAATTCACTTGGATCAGGAGAAGCAAGGGAAGAGTCATCCTCCAACAAAAGCTTGGCAGGGTTTTGTGTAACATGCTTGCTAGGATGGAGTTCCCAGAGTTCAGGGTTTTCAATCTTTCAAGGTTTTATAGTGACCATTGCCTAATTATATTAAACACTAGAAAAATGACTCCTCCAAGGAGTGAGAAGAAGCCTTTCAGATGTGAGGCAACTTGGTTAGAGCATCCTCAATTCAGTCAAGCCTTCAAAAAGGCTTGGAAAGAAGCAAATGATCCACTTCTGCATAAGATTAAGGGGACAGTAGAAGAGTTCAAGACCTAAAACAAATTCATTTTTAGCAACATCTTTGGAAAAAGAGATATCAAGAGGAGGCTGCAGGGGATTCAAAAGTCAAAAAATTTTGGTAAATCCAAGTTTTTGCAGAACCTAGAGCAGAAGCTAATGGAATACTATCACTTAGTCCTAAAGCAAGAAGAAAATTTCTGACATCAAAAATCAAGAATTAACTAGTTGATCAAGGGAGATAGAAACACAAGATTTTTTTCATATTTCTACCAAAATGAGAAGGCATAATAACAAAATTGTGGCATTGAAAATAGGGGAAGAGTGGTGTGCTGATCAAGGAAGGCTTAAGAAGCATGCAATGAACTACTTCTCGGAGTTTTTCTCTAACAATGCTGTTGTTAATCCCAGCGACAGCTTCCATAGATGGGTGGTTAAGATTAAGGATGAAAACTATCATAATCTTATCAGAGGGGCTCAGGAAGAGGAAGTTTGGGCTACCCTTTATTCCATGAAAGGCCTAAAAGCCCCGGGGCTAAATGGTCTGTAGCCGATCTTTATGCAAAAGTTTGGGAAGATTGTTAAAAAAACGCTCTATAAATTTGTGAATAAGGCGTTAAGGGAATGATACTTTTTCCCTGAATACACAAAAGCTTGGATGATTTTAATCCCTAAGCAGCCAAAGCCAAGTAATATGGGAGATTTTAGACTTATTACGTTGCTCAATACATCTTACAAAGTGCTTGCCAAATTAATTGTTCAAAGATTGAGACCTCATTTTTAGGAGATTATTGGTCTCGATCAAAGTAGTTTTCTTCCTGGGAGGGAAACAACTGATAACATTGTCATCTTGCAGGAGGTCATTCACACCATCCAGACAGTAAAGAGCAAGAGGCATAACATGGTGTTTAAGGTGGATCTTAGAAAAACTTATGACATGGTGAATTGGAGTTTCCTGGGGAGGGTCCTGGTCGAAGCAAATTTGCCTATTCCTCTTGTGAGACTAATTATGTTTGCAGTGACTAGCAATGAGGTTTTAATAATCTGGAATGGTGAAGTGTTACCTTCAATTAAGCCGGGCCAAGATCTCAAACAAGGAGACCCCCTTTCTCCCTAACTCTTCATTCTTATTTTGGAGCGGTTGGTTTATATGATTCAAGATAAAGTCAGAAAGGGAGTGTGTAATTCAGTCAAGATTTCTAAAAGAGGTCCAACAATCTCGCACCTCTTTTTTACAGATGATCTAATTCTTCTGGTAAAAGCAAATCACCTTAATCTTAATGTTGTTCTAGATTGTCTAAGAAACTTTTTAGCTAAGAGCGGTTTTGAACTTAACCCAAAGAAATCTAGGTTGTGGGTCTCTCTATGAGCCCCTTGGTCCCTAAAGTATTCTCTGGCAGCCGTGAGTAAGTTTATACTAACAGAGGACATGCGTACGTATTTAGAAGCTTCTAAAATCCATAAAAAATGGGAAAAAAAGTTTATAATCATCTAGTTGATAGAGTTTAGAAGAAGTTAAGTAATTGAAAAGCTAAGCTCTTGAGCATGGCTGGGAGAAGGACCCTAGTGCAATCAGTCACCTCTGTTGTCCCCATATTTCTATGCAATCCACATGGATTTCTTCAAAAATCTGCAATAGGTTGGACAAGATAAATAGGCAATTTTTATGGGGTGATTCAGAAGATGACAAAAAGATTCATCTTGTTAAATGGCAGGATATTTACCTTTCTAAAACAGAGGGAGGATTGGGAATTAGGAAAATGAGAGTGCAACATTGCTTTGTTAGCCAAGCTCGGTTGGAAGCTGATCAAGGAGAACAAAGACTTATGGTGCGAAGTGTTTAGAAATATCTTCATAAGCACACTTTTTTGGATAGTAATAGCAACAAAAGGAGTTCAGTCCTTTGGAAGGGCATTCTCAGAAGTAGGGATTGTATTAAAAAAGGGTTCAAATGGAGGATTGGCAATGGGCAGGACATTTACTTTTGGAAGGATATTTGGGTGGGAAATAATCGTCTTTTAGATAATGTGGATGGGAGCATGCCTTCAGAGTCCCTCAACCTAAGTGTCAGCCATTTCATAGATCAAAATGGTAATTGGAAGGTAGATGAACTGTCTTTAATGTTGAGCAATGCAAAGATAAAGGAGATTAAGAGTACTCTTGCGCCTAGACTGGAGAGAGTTCAGGATAAGATCATTTGGAGAGGGAACAGGGATGGTAGGTTTTCGGTTAGCTCAGGTTATGAACTTATTTGTGAAGGAGAAGATCAAGGGCAAGAGGGGCAGGATCATGGTGTGGAAAAGGATTTGGAGAGTGGAGTGCCCGGAAAAAATTAGATTTTTTCTCTGGTTAGTGAGAAGGGAACGGATTTTGACCAACAAGGAAAGGAGAAAAAGAAATATTTGTAAGGAAGCTTTGTGTCCTATCTGCAACAGTGAGGAGGAATCGATGCTGTATGCTTTGAGGGATTGTGGTAAGGCTAAGCAAGCTTTACAGCTGGTTTGTCCCTGGTTGAGTGAAGACGAAGATTTCTGGAGGAGCTCTCTTCAGCAGTGGGTAGATGAAGGTATCAGAAGGGCCGACAGTTGGGATTCTACTCATATTTGCAGTATTTTTATGTCAACCATTTGGGGCTTATGGAAAAGCAGATGCAAAGTGATCTTCCAAAAAGAGCAACTACAGCCAATAGTAGTTGCTAGATTTGCCCTCAATATGGTTGTGGAGATGGACAAGTGAGAAGGAATGGGGGGGTTGAAAAGATCAAAGTTTGCATGGGAATTAGATGGGATGCTTCAAGGGATGGGGGCCTAAAGTTGAATATGGATGGGGCAGTCACGATCTCATCAGGGAAGGCCAGCACTGGAGGTGTCTTTAGAAATTGTTATGGATAATAGGTGGCGGGCTTCATTGACAATGTAGGGAAGAGTCAAGTTCTGTCAGTGGAAATATGGCGTTTGAGAGAAGGTCTCGCCATGGCGAAAAGAAGAGGTTTCTACATTGTGGAGATTGAAGTAGATTCTGTAATTCTTGCTAAGCTGATAAATGAGGGGAGTGTGGAAGATGATCCTCTCGGAGGTGTTGTTCAGGAATGCAGAGAGCTGATGAGGTGTCTAAATTTGCATCAAGTTTGCCACATTTTCAGAGAAGCTAATGCTTGTGCTGACTATCTAGCTGTGCTGGGGCAGCGAGGAAATAAGGGGATGATAGAGCTTGATGATCCGTCGGACTCCATAATCAAATTGTTAAAAGAAGACAAAGAAGGTCTCTAGAGGTCTAGAATTTAAGTTTTTACAAGAGAGTAGTGCCGCCCTTCTGAAGTTATCTAGTTTCGCTGGGAGGGATTGTTTACCTTGTGTTACTTGCTGTTGTTTTGTTTTTTCTTTCCGTGTTACACCTAAAAAAAATGTGTGGAATGTTATGGACAAAACCCACGTAATGGGCCGAGCCCAACCCTCCTCCTCTAAGTGCCTCTCTTGGCTGATCAGCTTCCTTGGGACGTGCAATATCTGGGCTTGCCGAGAGCCTACCGTGAATGGTAATTTAGTTGGGCCTTCATTCGTGGCCCTCTTAAAAAAGTCATTTGAAACCGTCCTGATAAGCAGCTAGATTGGGCCGGGCCCAAATATTTTCTTTGGTCCCAACCCCACCTGCTCCCCAGCTTAGCCGAGCCCGCCCAAAATGTTGCACATGCCACGGACGACATTTTATTTTTTCACAGCTTGAAATAAGAAAATGTTTTGAGGATTGATTATGAACAAACCTCAGAGTTCAGACCTTAAAAAGCATTAGAAAGTTCAAATTGCTGATTTTTTTATTAGGGTTCATCGAATTTAATTCAAGCATAATCTACCATACCCCCATGTGCGGTAGAGAATCTTAATAGTCTATTGACAACTCACTTCAATTTATGGAATGAAGAGAACACTGGACCGAATTATAAATGTTCTCTCACTTTTATGTACAGAAAGAATGGAAATGAAATAATAAGGGCCATAGAGCTCCAAGCGGTCTGTGTTTCATTCTTGAAGCAAAACGTGTGTCGTGTATGGTTGCCGAGGGACTTCAAATCTTGAGAAATCAGAAACAAGTGAATCTCACTTAGGACTTGGGGCCTCTTCAGACTGAGATGGAGGGCTCTTAAATACAGGGTAGTAGGTATCAAGTTCAAGCATATCCAATATCTGTTGTGTGGCCCACAGATAAGACGAGTGGCCTTCAATGAACTCTGTTACATTAATCTGGGGAACCAATCAAATATTATTAATTCAAACAAATTAGAAACACAAAGCATGGAAAGTACATGACAAGCTTAAAACTCACATTTTCGATCCCAGGAACATCAACCGGTTGAATTCCAGCTAATCCTTGAGTAAGCAAACTGTTCACGGGTCATCAAATGGATATCAATCAATGCCATGCACTGGTTAGGTAATCAATGATGAATTTGAGATTTAAATGTTGTTCTTTTACATAAACACAAGGGCTTGATTGAATTCAGCTGAGTAGCTCATTTGGCCTGGGAATGGCTCTACAGAGACCAGTCACTTGTTCATGAAACTAACATAACATATTGCAAGATTTATCAAAATAGTAAAAGACAACATGGATTTACTTGATCATCCGCGCAGGTTAAGGGGCCAGTAGGGCAAACAGTGGGCTTACCAGTAGAGGTGGTTGTGTCCTAGTGAATTAAGCATGCCAGTTGATCACTCCTCATGTATGCATGCGCATGGGGTGACTTTCGGGTGTATTATACTAAAGAAACCTTTGTATATTATATTACTGTTTCATATGACTCAGTACATTGTCTTAGAAAACATACTTTGCACGGAAGGCTAGTCCAAGCATCCAATCGCTCGTAGAATAAGCATTAACAAATCTACCAGCAACCATCTGCAAAACCACAGAATCTCAAACCAGTCACAGGGAGAAGCATACAGCAAAGACTGGGAAGGTATAGACAGCAAAGGGTATATAAATCCCAAATTACCCTCCTAGCTGCCTCCCAGTTCTCATCCTTAAAAGAAATGGGTGCTCCAAGAAGAACAACTCTTTCAACAAGTCCAGCTGCCATGACCCAGAAAAGAGCGGATCAAGATCATTAGAATAGTCCTAACAAACAAATGAATAACTCCTATCAGATTAAGTGGCTATTGGTACCATTATTTTCGGATTCAGCCAAAAGCTGGAGGCACTTGAAAATAACTCGTGCTCCAAGTGAATAACCCACAAGTGTAACAGGCCTAAACGAAAAATAAAAGGCAAAGAATGCCAGTTAAAAAAAAAATGTTAAACCCAGGTATTTAAAAGATCAGTTACAGCTATGAACTAAGTAGTTGGAAAATACGAGAGATATACCTATTTCCCTGCAAACCTTTCATTAGCACTTCAGCTAGCAACTTCCCTGCCTTGTCTGATCTAAACAGCACAAATTAACCAAAGATCGACAAATGAAGATACTTACAAAGGATTAGCTCAAGTATCCACAGTCCGAACACTTACTTTAGAATGGAGAAATGAAGAAAATTCATACATGCATGCACGCTTATGTCGTGATCTACTTAATTTAAGATATTACTAGATTTTTCTCCATATGAAATATGACCAGAAGATCTTGTATATAGAACCACAAAAAAGAATTGATAAAGAAACTTCTACATAACTCAGGACTGCATCTCACAATTAAAATCGTTAGTTCTATATTTAATTTTATCATTACACAAGGAATAAACCTAAATACGAGCTTCAGACCAGAAGGCCCTAAGGTGAGAAATGTAGCATGTGTAGCCCCAGACATAAGAATTGATTGCAGAAACGTACGACATTTTACTGTAGGAATCAAGTTGTAGAGCACACCTGTCAACAGCAATAGTCCATTTGCTGTCTATAAAATCAGTAACTGCTAGTAATGCTGCTGGCCAGGCCAATGCAGTTAACAACGTGCTTAACACAGTCATCATGGCACCTTGCTTCATCAGCTCCATTGCAACTCCTGCAGCAATTAGAACATGCTTAGCCATTGCTTTACTACGTCAACTATGTGGTGTTAATCAAAAGCTATGAAGCCCAAACTAATAACTTGAAGTAAGCCAATCTTGAATTGCGGTGCTGACTGCAATCAAATTCTTGGACTCCCATTGCAGTGCATACCTGAGAATTCATTATATGGTAAATCATATGAACAGATCTCACTAAATAAAAATAATACTTCAGCAAGCCAAGTAGAAGGAATAAAAGGGCAAAAATCAAGAAGAAAAACATGATGGGAAAAAGACTGCCGCCAGCCTAATATTCTGTCCAGCAGGACATAGAAGAAAATAATGAACTGTCAGACTCTTAGGACAAGTGAAGATGGAACAAACTGTTAGTACTTTTCCAGGTTATCAGCTTCTGCTTCCCAAGGCATGACAAAATCTTCCTCCTCGAAAACAAATCCCGAAACCATTATCCCGACTGCCAACCGCTGAGAAGGGAAAGTAAAACAAGTATACATATTAAACACAAAAAGGTTCTCATATCCTGTTTTACTGCAAAAAGATAAGAAAAATCAAGAAGGAGAATGTGATTTATGTGGGTGATGTCCCAGTTGGAGGCTGGAATTTGGATGCAGAAACTAAAAGCATAGAAACTCACGCCTTGATTATGGTTTTCTCCAATAGCTTTAAACTCAAACTCATCCACGTCTCCAATTCTTCTAGCCATTTTAGTACCGGACAGTCCAGCCCCAGCAGCTGGTTGAAAAGAAGTGTTAGGAAAGACAATATGGAGTTTGCAATTATTCGACTTTAAATTATTCATGAAGCTTTCTAATCCTTACACAAATGCATCTTCCTAAACCCTATGCAGATTTACTTGAAACCTCTTTGATGTGTCAATTTCAAATTGGACGGAAAGATAAAGAAACTGTATTGTATAACCCATCTTTTATTCCCATTCACGTAGGAAAGAAAGAGTGGTGAAAAATCCTTTGCTTATGAAGCCATTCCGGTATACATGAGATCTAAGTCATATGTTTACTCTCCTCCATCTTTGCATCCACTAAGAATGAACTGTAAAACAGATGTACAAAGTATAAGCTGTATATTTGACGTGTACTTGATTACACATTCACAGTCCACCTTCTTAACAGGTCTAGGAAAGGGAGCCTAAGGTCTTGATAAAAACTGCCTTCAAATTCTAATTCAAGAATCATAATGAATAGGTGCCTTTAATTTTTCAATCATCATCACTCATTACAATTCTTTAGAAATTCTACTCGGATGTGTGAACCTTTTCATTTGAGATATGTGATCTTTTTCACTCATTAAAGATCTAATTTATGATTCTAGCATAGAATGCTAATGAAGTAAATACCTCCAAAAGACGCAGCAATAGCAACAGAACCAGCAACACTTCCTGCAGCACTTGCAGCAGCAGCAAAACCACTTGCTCCAATCACAGGGATAAGCGTACCTAATGTAGGAGCTAAAGCTCCAAACCCTGCGGCTATTGCTGGGGCAGCTAAACCTGTTCAAAATAAATAGTTAAATACAAGCTAAATATATATAAGCTAAAATACAATCACTCTCAAATTTTGCCTACAGCAAGCATTCTACCATACCAAATTTCTAGACAATGCTTTAAGGCCATACCACCAGTAATTGCCAGTAAAGTTCCACCAGTAAGTGCTGCAGCACCAATTATACCTCCACGTTTCCACTTAGCCCATTTACTTTTTGGAGTTTGGCTTTCTTCTTCCTTTGCTTCCTCTTGTTTTGCTAAGGCCATAGCCGAGCAAGCAACCATTGTCTCCATTGCTTCCTGCACAACATGATAAATAAAGCTGCCAAATCATTGAAATTGAAGGGCACAACCAAAGTCAGATCTCAGCACACCATTTAAAAGAAAATAAAATTCTCAATATAAGCTAACTTGTCAAATAATGAACATCTCACTCTCTGTTTGGTATCACTTGACTCACACCTGCTCTAGGCAGCAATCTTCTCTTCGATTTGAGGTTTTTTGGGTTTAACTAGTATGGTCTAAGTTGTCTTGTGCTTTTGTTAAGTAAAGTTTTTATCTTTGATTTTGCTGATAAAAAACCATGAAACATAAAACTAATAAACACGCTGTAAAAAACCCTTAATTGATAATACTTTCTTATATTATCTAATGGACATCTCTATATTTGAAGCCCTCCAAAAAGAAATTAAATTCGGTGGAGATAATAACTATCCCCATTAGAAATTTAATTTTAAGAACATACACAATGGAAAAGCATTGTGTGAATGTGATGTGGGTGCATGCATCTGTCATACTTCTCACTAACATGTTTCCCAAATAAAAAAGAATGGGATGTAAAACATGTAAATATTCTTTCCCACATGCACTATAACAGGAAATAACAAAAATTGAATAACATGGCACACAAACCATTTTTATCCATTTGATATCAAGCCAGGTTGCCAGCAAGCGCAGAGCCACACGATGTCTAGCATCATAGCCCTTTCTTCGTCGAACAAGGATTTTCTTATCGTCAGGCACATCAGCAAGACAAGCTGAAAGAAGCTCATATAGGACACATAATTTCCTTTGATATGAAAGCATTGTCTCCTCTTCCACAGGTGTCTCATCAAATTTACAGCTAGAAGATCCATCAGTGGCCTCTACGCCATCAACTGTAGTAGATGAGCTGCAGTTGTTCTCCTCTAAAGCTTCATAGTGTGTATTTACTGCTTCAGAGTCTGGTTGCATCTCTGTAATGGAACATTTTTCACGGCGCTCTTGCTCATACTCCCGATGCTTCTCCCTTTTAGACTCAGAAGGCATGGAACTTGATTCCATGCTCAAAGCCATAGAATCAACAGCATTAGACAAAGCAAGTTCCTGATCCCTCTTTTCTGAAGAAGTATCTTCCTCATCTTCTGCGACCAATCTTAAGAACTGACATAAAATGATGTCACCATTGATCATGAAAAAACACAAAATAATGCATAGAAGCAAAGGGGGCAAAAAAATTGAAAAAACATTAATAAACACTTGTCATAGAAAAATACCAAAAATAAGAGCCCTTACTTCACAAATGACCCAAGCAAGGTATATTAAATCCAGAAATCAAATAACAGATTATTTATTAGTGCATCTTCTTCTTTAAAAACTTCTTGTTTTTGTGTTGCAGGTGCACATGCACATAAATCAATATACATTTGTCGATATAAGAGCTACAAAAGAGCTGATTAAATGGAAAAACATACCGCTCCAACATGAAGCTTGACCATAGAAGATCCTGCAGTTTCCTCAAGCCCAGTCCATGCTTTAGAGTCTATTTCTAAAATCCTAACAGATTTCGGAAAAGATGTTAAAGAAAAAACATTCTCATGCAAACAAATAGCACAGTAAGTCTTTCAATACGCATAATGAACAAGAAACATGAATTTCCTTACCAAAGCACGTGAACTCAGCGTTGAAATGCCCTTTTATGTCACAACTTTCCAAGCTTGGCCAAAATTTTCCAAAGCCATTTCATACTTCTAATTATCGACAGTAAATTCATTTGGTCACATTAATATTGTTTATTCATGATATAGAACTAATTCAGCTAAATTGATCGTCAATCATCTATGTGGGATTAAATCCGGGTCTTTTTTATTCTGCATTTCCCATAAAAAATACAAAATTCTTTCTATTTTAACTAGCACTAATTGAAAAGAGAAACATAGAGTGGATTACGGCAATTATTCATCCTTCCTTCAGAACTAGCAACACTTCAATATGATTTTTTTTTTTACCATATGAAGAAATTTTTTTGATAGAAAAACAACAGAATTATATTAGATGCAATAACGAAGATACAAAAACTCTGAGGATGAGAAATCATCAGAAGTGAGAGAAAAATAGAATAACTAGACTTGTAAAGGACAGATGTCCAATCTTTCTTCAGCTCCTCTAAATTAGAATCTTTATAAAACGCTTGAGGCATGGGCCTAGAGAGATGAATAAAACACAACCTTATCCTAAAGGAAAGACGAACCAATCTACCATATCAAGAAATGAATGTCAACGAGCTAAGTAGTAGGTTGTTTAAGCTCGGCCCTTCATCACCAAAAGTCAAGTTTGCTTTTGATGATTTCATAAGGAATCAAGCTCAAGCCACACTGATCATTTTACGGGCCCTAATTTAATCATAACCTTCAAGATATGCTATTGTTCATTCAGAAACTTTGTTCAAAAATAGAAAAAGGATCAGATACATATAAGTCATCAACAGAACGCCATTCCTAATTAATTAACCTAAATTAATGATGGAGTGAGAGAGAGAGACCTGAAAACAGGTCTAAGAAGACCAAAACTTTCATGAACCCATAGCTGAGGATCATCGGAAACCGAATCACTGCTTTGGCCACTACTGCTGCTGCTGCTACTGATGCGCTGATTAATCCGATCTTCATCATCAGCATCACACCCCAACGGTCGAGACTGATGGATCTGTGCCTGATGAAGTGCCAGAGTAAACAATGCTCCGGCAGCATATTTCTGCGTCGGCGTCAACAACGGCACCGCCATCGGCAAGAAACCCTAGAAATCAGGGTGTATCACGAAACCCAACAAATTTGGAAATGCGAAACCGAGACAGGGACAGGAGAAACTTCCGATGGAGGAGGGAATTTGTGAAATGGGTTTTGGGTATTACGTTTTGTCCATTTGTGGGACTTTTCCTGGAAATCAAGAATGAAATGAATGAAGAGAAGACTTCGCGGAAATTCCGAGAGAGGGTTTTCCTTCCTTTCTAGAGTTTATATGACTAATTCAAAATTTGCATACGAATATTGCGTCAGCAACGGTCAAAGTCACAACCGGTTCGAAGGCCAAGTCTTTCATCACCAATTCTACTATTAACTTTACTTTATTTAATTATGCTTGCCCATAGACTAGATAAGGAAATAATGAAAATGCGTCCAAAATTATAAACTTGAATGCCCAAAATCTCCTGCGACAATACACTAAGAATCATTGGATTGCAACTTTTCAAATTTTAATAAAATTATTTGATATTTGTTGGAGGTGGGTTACAGTTTTATAGATACCGACTCCTTATAAACTTAAATAGTTACAGTCGAACAGATATAGTACCTACAAATATTGTCGGAGGGTACTCCGACGGAAAGACTCTGACACTCAAATTAAAAAGAGCAATTTTTGAAGGAAAGAGAAACAGACTGAGGTGCTCGAATGAGTGGTTCACTCTGATCAAAGTGTTCGATGTGTGAGGCCAAGAGAATGTACCTATCTTAAAGGATTTTTAAATACCTTATACCTGCGAGAGTCGTATATCGCTGGAGTGTTTTAACCCTACTTTACTTGTTGAACCGATCTGGAAATCACGTGAATTTAATATTTTTGAACTGATTGTGATTCTCATCTTTTAGGAACTTTCGTCTTTCGATAATGGCATTTTCTTAACTGAAAGATCCTAAAGATGTTGCTATCAAATAAGAAATAAGAGTTATTAGGGTACCTTGATCTGGAGCTGTTGACTATCAATCGGTCGTTCGATCGATGAAGGGTTTTTGGAGTTTGTTCGATGGATGGACTAATGATTGAATACCCGATCAGAACGATTACCTTTATCTAATGAATCACGCTCGGTTGGTGAAACGACTAAGACCCTATCGTTCTAGAGATCTTAACGATTAAGACACTTCGATAAATAGTCATATTTGAATATCGATCGTAACCGTCTTATGTGAGCTTTTCGTATGGGCCTTTCACGAGCTAACCTCTCCAGCTAAAGCTAAGACCACTTCTCATCGGTATTAATCATAAAAATATTAATTATGTTGTAAATATATATAGTAAAAATACTCGATTGAGAAAGAATCTTCTTAATATTTTGTTAAAACTATATAATGTTCATCCTAAAGCATTACTTATGTTTTAAATTGAGAAAAAATAACAACAATACTTGGTAGAGTTTGTTAAAAAAACACTTAAAAGAAATAATAAAACTGATTGTTATGACACTTTTTTATAACTAAAACGTTAATTTATTAAATTTATCTTGTTAAAATCAAGCAACAAATATGACAACCGGACATGGTTATCGAGGGCCACTATGCAATTGGGTTGGATTTGAATTAAATCAAATAGAAACAATTTCAATCTAGTTCATTTATTTTGTTCAAATTTCCTTAGTATTGCACAAGCAAGAAATGGGCCAGAAATGCAAGCCGAGCTCCGAACCTAGTTTGAGCTAAGCCAATGATATTTCATGGTCTAACCATTGGACTAATGATCTGTAAATTTAATAACATAATACTAAACACTCTTAATTAAAATTATGAATTCAAATTTTAAGAATATTAAAACAAGTGTTAAAAGAGTAAACGCTTATATTAAACTTCATAACCGTTCAAATCGAATTAAAAACAGATTAGTTAAATTTTAGATATATATGGTCAGGTAAGAAGAATAGTCTAAGCATTGGACCTATTATATTGCACCCTTTGTTGGGGGTTGCATTTTCTAATGATAGAAAGCCTCTACAACAAGAAAATAGTAGCTTCGCTATAACAATAGTCCAAACATAAAAGTGATTGGTAAATTCTGCTCAAGAACAATGCATGAAAATCACTGCGATGGTATATAAAATTTTACTTTACAGTCAACAGAGGTTGATCACAAAAAGTTAGATCAGACAACCCACGACACATGTTTCAGACGTAAACCGTTCATGTCTGGTCCTCGACAGGTCACTCCGTGACTCCTTGAAGATGCATGTACACACTATTTTTTCTAGAAAGAGAAAATTGGAGTCAAAAAGCAAATCTACCAACCTCTTCATCTTCATCCTCATCAATTGCATCGTCTTCCTCTTCTTCCGTAAATAGTTGGTAATCCTGGTCTTCCTCCTCATCTTCCTCTTCCTCATCCTCATCCTCTTCCTTGCCCAACATGGATTTTTTGCCAGCTTTCTCGTTTTTCAGTCCAGTTTTCAGAACTACGGGCTCCCCATCAGATTTTTCCATGTCTTTCCTTAGTTTTTCCATGTTCTCCCGTCTACGCTCATCCTCCAATCGCTGCTTCTCTGCTCGTCTTTTGTCCATATCAGCCCTACAAGCAAAAGCACTAATAAGATTAGTATATGTATTATTGGCTTTTACATTAGTTACTGCAAGAGTCTGATAAGGCACGAAAATGCATCTTAAGTCTCAACACATGTGGAAAAGATATGCAGTGTTGCGGACATACTTATAGGTTTCCATGTACTCCTCTGCACTCGTTTCGACGGCCTTGAAGAATGCATCCATTCCGGCACCAGAAATGGCAGATACGCCAACGGACCGGAGATTTTTATAGAACTCCTCTAGCACAAGTGACAAGCTCCGATTAAGCGTTGACATGTATGAATTATCTGATTCCGATGCTGCAAGAAATGCCTCAAAATCTTCCATCCACTGCATAGACAGGAATATCATGGCACAAACTATTAAAACCATGATAAATATATATACTACTTTTCAACATCCATAAATTGCCAGGCTGCTAATGAACTTTCTCATTTTTACAACATTCCAACCTCACCTGTAAGAGATCCATATATAAATAAATTTATTCGAATTTAAAATCATTACTTCTTGGGAACAGAAAAGGTAAGAAATATCTGTGTAATGCCTTGATCAGAGGAACAAATAAACTATATAACATCCTTCTTTTCATCTATTGCTGCCAAAATATTGTACGAATTATTTCGAAAAATGCTCCATGGAAAACCAAGATCAAAGAATTCTACCATGCTAAAACTGAAAGTTCAAAAGTTTAGGTAATTGAGCAAATCTGATTGATGATTGAAAGTTTTTCTACTGGAGCATGGAACAAAAGTCAATAGCCTCAACCTGCTGCCAAGTCCAATACTTGATGTTTCAGATACAGTAACAAAGCTATTCTAGAATAAGTCCTAGGATTATGAAGCAGAATTCTGGAGGCATATATAAACACTTCATGGATTGTCACATGGACTACATAAAAGTTAAAACGCATTCATGGCTTGTGCTTCATTCACACACACACAATGCCCTTGCCCCACTTAGCCATCATTAATTATTAGTTTTTCTTTACACCAAAAAAAAAGACAGATGTTAAGATTAAAATTACACTTAATATGCTCCGACAATAATTTTTGGCAAACCCAATTTAAGATATGCAGCACTATGAATTCCTGTAAGGTGTCATAACTTGTGAATGACACCAGCTTTTGTTGACAAACCACATTCACACCTATAGAGATGCGAGAATTGGCAATAAAGTATCGAAACAAATTTAACCTATATGACAAAAGGAAATCAGTCCAATAGCATATCCATTTCAACAACTTAAGAATTTTGAGAAGCTTAAGTCATTTATTTTTATGTATGCAGAAGGAAGAAAATTTTCACATTTCACCAACAGAATATAGTTAAACAAAATGAATACTGAAATAACATTGCAAAACACATTCAGGCAAAAGAAACTGCAACCCAAATTATCATGCAAGAAATGTATAGAATTTTTTATCAACTAAAGTAGGCATAGATTATACCTCCAAGGCAAACTGATGCTGAGCAACATCAACCTTGTTAAAGACCAAGACCAAAGGTAATCGTGTCTTATAAAGGATGCTGCATGCATAAAGCATATTGCTCATGAAAGTAGCTGGGCTTGCTGAACGAGGTGTATCAACTACATAGGCAATGACTGTAGGAAAAGTTGCAGCAAAGGCTTCTGTAATTATTGCTCCAGAAGCAGACCAAGTGAATATCTCAATCTGACCAGGAGTATCAACAAGAACATAATCAAGCTGATCTGCTCTTTTCTCGACAACTGAAATAACCTGAAACGAGATGTCAGAAAGATCATGGTGACACCAACAACGTAGGGGCAGACGAGTGAAAACACACATGCACAATATCTATGGCAGTTCTAACCCAAAAACAAGATTTTTAAAGAAGTAGCTAGCCTTAGCAATCAAGCTTTGCAATACTCCAGTATTAGTAAAGTCTGGAAAAGCCAACTCAACCTGAAGAATTAACTCTCACTGTGAAATATATCCAGCATTAACCCAACACTAATAGACTCTTCGCAGAGCTGCTTTCCATGCCTCATCAAAAAAGAGAGAGAGAGAGAGAGAAAGGAAATGGTGCAGGACTGGGAAAGGAATGAAATCATTTTTTTGGGGGGGTTACCTCATCAAATTTTGTTGCAAACAAGTTAAGAGATGTCATAATTCCACCATTTGGACCAAGATTGAAATTCTTCATCACTTCCTTGTATCGAACGGTATCTCTGATATCAATATTGGCACCAAATGGCAGGGTCATAACAGCAGGATCCAAATTAATCACATAACCCCGCATATTTGAAGCTTGTGTGTGGTAGACCAATCTATGCATAAATGTTGTTTTTCCACTCCCTGACCAAGCGCAACAAACAAGAATTCCAAGTCTTAGATCCACAAAGAAGCAAATATATGCATATTATGAAACTACCAATTGCTACAAAAGCTTAAGCATATAGATAGAAAAGTGTTTATCCTGTATTAATGATGGCTCAAAAAGATGGCCCTAAACATGTGGAATATTAAATGTGTTTAAGGGGTTCGCAGTTTTCACAGTCACTCTAATACCATGCAAAATAATAAGGTGCATCTATATGTTACATCTTTACAAACATACACCCAAAGCCCTAAATAGAGTACCTGCCATGCCGACCACAATAATAATAATGGGTTTCCTCTTGAAGGGAATTGATGATGATGCATCAAGATTTAATTTATTAATTGACTCAGCAAGCTCTTCTTTTTCTCCAGCCTTTAAGGAAAAATAAGATAACAAACCCATGAGCAAAATCAAAAAGGAACAAATACAAATATTAAAGCTACATAGGTGTGAGACTAAGTTTCGTACATTCATGTCCGATGGCTCCTCAGAATCCATTTGCATTGATGTGCCTTCAGCTGGTGGTGTCTTGGAACTTGAATTCCTTTTCTCGGAATCAATATCCATGTTTCAGCAAAATTTGCAGGTCTGCTAACCTAATAAAACATACCAAGATATTCTTCAAAACCAAAATTTCTCCCAAAACATTTAGCATATAAACTACGGGAAAAAAAAAAAAGGAATAAAATCCCCTTTTGTTTTGTAATGTTTCAGTCTCTGCTGGAAAATGTTACCACAAACAAGCCCCTCTCTCCAAACCAACCCAACCAAACTCAAGGAATGAAAGACCCTTCTGTTTTTGACATGTTTCAGTCTCTGGGGGAAAAGATAGCCACAAACAAACCTCCCTCCCTCCCTCCCTCCCTCCCTCCCTCTCTCTCTCTCTCTCTCTCTCTCCAATACTAAAATTTGGACCATAGAGAGGGTTTGATCCTTTCAAGTGAATCGTCAATACTTCACCACAAACAACACCAATACCACAAACGGGTTTAGGGTTTCTTTCTTGAGACATGAAACCGTGAAGAGACAAATAGAGAGGGGCAGAGAGAGAGATGGTGGATTCTAATCTCACTTCTACTGTCGAAAAACATTACCCTGTTCCATGCATTCACAGAAACAGTCCATTCTGTGTGGAGAATTAATTGAAGCAACTCATTAATTCTAACAAGAACAAGTGACCTAAAATCGCATTATATTGAAGTTGAAGAGGAAAAAGTACCTTAGAAGGTAGAACAGAGATACTTGACTTCGCCTAAGATTAGAAGACGTCGAGAACTCACTTCCGCCTACCGATTTCTCCGGCTACTGCCTGGGTTTTACCAGGGTTTCGCCTCTCCCTCTCTCTCTACAAGCGTTACTTTGCATTTCTTCTCCGCCGAGTCAGCACCTTAAATACCATCCCCGATTCTTTTAATTACTTAATTACCCTTCTTACTGACCCGGGAAAAAGGGTCGAGCAAAACAGGAGTTTCACTCGGCGGACACTCTCGCATATACCCGCTGCATTTTTTTATTTTCTTTGTATATACTCACGTCATCTCATGAAACACTCTCACATTTTATTTATAATTAAATTAATACTGAATTTATTATGAATTTTTTCATTTTTAATTTTTATATTTTTTAATTTTATCACACATTCATTTAACTATTTTCATTTCTACTACTGTCATTTTTTTTAATAGTCCAATACTCAGTACTATATAATAATATAGATGTTACCGTGATTTTATAAAACTTTTCCTTCAAATACAGTGGTATCGTGTAATCACAAAGAATTTCGGATATCTTTCTCTATTTTATCCAACTCTTTTGAATTCTATGATTCACATCACTATTTATATGTCATTATTTTGAATAATAGAACCAAAATATCTAAAATGTTCACTTTTTGGTACATATTGTTTATCTAACTTAATCGTTTCTTTATCATTCTGATAACTGTAACTAAACTTATATCTTATATACTCAGTTTTCGACCTACTCAATTTAAATTATTTAGATTCTAGTGTGATCATTTATAACTCTAATTTATCACTAATACCTCTTTAATCTCATCAATCAACACTATATCATCTGCAAAAACATATACCATGATATTTCATTTTGGTTAATTTTTATGATTTCGTTTATCATTATTACAAAAGGATGGAGGTTAATGTCAAATTTTGATGAAATCCAATGTTAATAGGAAATATATCGCTCAGACCCCTACAAGGTCTTACATTAATTATAACTCTCTCATATATATCTTTAATGAGATTAATGTATTTCAAAGATATCTCTTTTTTCATTAGCGCTCACCACAATAAATCTCCAGAAACCTTATCATATGATTTTTCTAAATCAATGAATACCATATACAGATTTCTTTTTTGTACTCTATATGTCTTCATCAAAATATTTTAACAAGTGAATTGTTTTCGTGGTGGATTTTCCTGACATAAATCAAAATTGATTCTGAGACACAGTTATTTTCAATTTCAATTAATACTCTATCACTCTCTCCCATAATTTCGTAGTATGATTTATAAATTTAATTTTTTTATAGTAAGAACAATTTTTTATGTTTTATTTATTCTTATATAGTGGTATAAGTGTGCTTTCCCTCTATATTTGAAATATTCTCTTAATTTATCAAATTTTGTTGAAAATATCAATTAACATTATTATGCCAAAATCACCCAAACATTTCTACATTTCAATAAAAACACTATCAGATCATATTGTTTTATTATTTTTCATTCTCTTAAAGGTCTCCTTCATTTCCTGGGAATGAATTTTACGTTTAAAATCTCTATTGACATATTGTACAAGTATTTCAATATTTTCTATATCTATTACACTCTTAACATTAAAGAAATTATCAAAATAATCATTTCAACGGTTTCTTATGTTTTCATTTCTTATATATATATATTATTGGTTTCACTCTTAATACATCTAACACTAGTTAGATTTTTTCTCTTTTTCTCCCTTAGTTTGACAATTCTATAGATTTATCCCTCTCCATCTTTATTCTCAGTCTCTTATATAGTTCGTTCTAAACATTATTTGTTGATTCGTGAATAATATTTTTCACCTTTTTTTTTTACACTTTTATATTTTTCATATGTATCATTGCTATTATTACTTTTAAAGTTTTTATAATACTCTCGTTTGATTTGGATAGCAGTTTGTATTTTTTCATTCTAATACTATGATTCCTTACTTATTGGGATCTAACCCTTAAATATACCAAAAATCCCCTAACTATACTCTTGATATTAGTAGACATTTCTTTCTACATTTTTTATGAATTATCATCAGCGAACCAATTTACTACTTGAATTAATTTGTCTCTAAAAATCATTGTCTTTTCTTCTTGCAGATTCTACCACTTAATTTTGACTCTACAAATGGACGATACTTCTTTTACCTTTTTATGCACACGTGTATCTAAACTAAGTGTGTATGTTGAGTTACTACATTTTTCTCGAATATAATCTTACAATTTTTACAAGTTATTATATTCCCTCTCCTAATGAGAACAAAATCTATTTAGCTAACATTGGACCAACTCCTATATGTAACTATATGTGACTATTTTTTCTTAAAAAATGTATTTATGAGTACCAAATAAATGTTGTATCAAACTATAAAATGGTAGTTTTTGTCTCATTCCTACTACCAAATTCAAAGTTTCCATGCATAGTTTCAAATCTTTCATTTCTCTCTCCTACATGTTCATTTAGGTCCCATCTAATAAATAAGTTCTCTCCACTAGATGTGGTTTGTATAAATTCATTTAAATTCTCATAAAATTATTTTTTACTAATTACATTTATACTTATTGGAGCGTATACTCACTGACTATATTAACTACGTTGTCTCCATCTACTAATTTGATAAGTATAATTTTATTTATATTCATTCTTATCTCTACTATATTCTCTAATAAATCTTTATATATAATTATTTCTACTCACTCTTAGTTTTATCCCTACCTGTGTATCAAAATTTGTGACCATAAGACTTTACTACTCTAACCTTCTCTTCACCCACTTAGTTTCTCGAAGATATATGATATCAATTTTTCGTCTATTTATTATTTTTTCTATCTCTCCTAACTTGCCGGTCAAAAATTCTATGTTCCAAATGGTTAGATGAATCATATTTTCATGGACTGACTTATTTATTCGCACCCTAGGATCCATTGTTAACTTATCACTATACCCGGAATTTAATGTAGCGCGTCATTGGGGGGGAAAACTTCTCATGTGTTATGATTTTAATAATAAAATTATAATTTTTAATGTAGTAAATTGTATTTAAAACTATAAATTTTAAAATTATGCATATAATTTTTAGTAGCATTTTCAAGTCAAAAGTAGCTTGTTAGAATTAGAGCCTTAGCTTACAATGTTGGAATAGAAAAGGGTAAAATTGAGAAAATAAATTGAAACAATTCCATTTTTTTAATGAAAAGAATTTAGTACAAGCTTAGGAAAAGAATTTAAGCCCTATTTACAGGCTGATGAAAAGAATTTAAGCCCAATCCACCCAAAAACCAGGATGGACTAACTTTGGGCTCAAGAGTTTTTGTATGGACCTATTATGGCCCAGCCCGGCCCAACCCAACCGAGCCCCTCCAAGTTCCTATAGCTGGGTCTTCTAGCCCTACTCTGAATGTTAGGAACTTGATTGTACGTCGACTCCTGTCCAACCTTGCACCCCTAGAATGGAAATCGCCCCCATTGAAAATGCTAAATTAAGAGAGATGACAATAAATATCCATCTAGTATAAATTTAGAACTCATTGTCCTGACATGCCACCGCAGGAGGGGGATGCATTGAACAACAAATATGCCTTAGCCTTACAACATGCTCTTTCTGAGCAATTTTTAGTACAATGAATGCATTACAACATTTAGCATTTTACAAGTTAGGAGTACTAATACAAAAAATGTGTGTGAATATTTGTTGCGGACAGAATTCATGGGTGCAAATAATCACAGAATGCCCCCCTTCTGCAATGCCCGTTTTCGTGAAATTTACATACCCGCTGCCCCTTCGGAGGTGGTCTGGAAAAATTTCCTCCTCGGCCATTAAATGATGACTGCCTGTTCCATGAAGGCCTATCCCTACCAAAACCAGAACTTCCACTCTGAAATGCACGATCCCGATGTGGTTGACTTGGATACCTACCTCCTATGTGTTTTGGTTGATGTTGCCATGTATTTGAACTCCTACCTGATGCAGCCCAGCTTGCGTTTGCATTACCTGTTGAAGCAAAGTTAGAAGGTGAACTTATATGTAGATTGTCTGGAGCGGGGGCTTCCCAACCCAGATTTGCATTTAGCGGAGCTGAACACCATCCAGTGTCCTTCACATCAAAAGGAGAACTCCAAGTAATGTCCAAACCGGAGCTGGAAGGCATCTGGGGCTGAACATTTTTCTCCCCTTCCCAGTGATTGACCACAATATTAGGCCTTACTTTGCCATCCTCTTCAGGACTCGTTGAAGAATGAACCCCAGACCACTTTTGTGGATCATTAACTTCAACCGGTGAAACCCCACGAACGTCATCTGTCACAACAGTCTGGGATGGTATTTGTAAATCACCCGTGGAGCTCAAAACATCACTCTTTCCTGATACAGGAGGTGTTGAACTCGTACCTTCCATGGAACTGAAGCAGTCAGGTTTTGAAGTTTCTGGCAAGTCATAGCTCAAAGGGGAGTCCAGAGCATCTATTGCATCGGCTAAACTTTTCAGCAAGTTCGAAACAGACTCCTCCTCAACCCCCAAGAAGTTAGAGTCATCTGCTTCTTCAAGAACTGCTTGCCAACCAGATGTATTAGATGCAGGATGGGATGTTGGTGAGGCACCGCTCCAAACAGGGCTTGAACTCTGACCAGGAATTTGAGAAGGCAGAGTCCCCTTATTCTCAGTAGCTTGATCTGTACAATCTTCAATCACAGGCCTTGGTGTGGGGCTATGTAGATCAGGAAAATCAATCTCACTATTCTTCTCTGGTGTATCCGACGACACAGTTACAGAGACCAGGCTGGAGCTGGAATCATGGCCTTGAGAAGATACATTTTCTGCCAGAGCTATGGTTGCCCCATTTTCTCCTGTAGGTTGGCCCATAAGACCCTCAGTACTTGCAAGTGTGTTTCCATTTCCATGGTTCTCACCAGCATTGCCACTTTCAGCCAATTGACCTTCATTTTCTTGGGGCACCACACTTTCATTCCCAGACATTAGTGAAGGGTGTAAGTTATCGACTGGGCGCTGACTGGATGAATTACTGTTACTACCCAATGAGTCCCAACCAAGTGAAGGTTCTACAGTCTGTCTGTCCTTGGAATCAGTATCTGCAGGTCTTGTCAAACTAGAGGATTGAGATTCTTCAAGTTTCATAATTTTGTTGATGTTCCCAGAATTCTCAATTGCTTCACTGCACTTTATGTTGCAATCAGCACTCTTTTCTTTACTTGCAACCCAGTTTTCATTATTACTTCCATCCCATCCTCCGAGCCAACTGGATTCCTTCATCTTAGAAGCAACATCAATCTCCTGAACTTGTAAATGGTTCTTTAGGATTGGGGGCGATTTACAAAGCTGTTGAAGCATTGTATCAGTCAAAAGCACAGCATTATCTTGCTTCTCAGTAATTTTCCATATCCTTAGATCTGGAGGGAAAAACCCATTTTCACTCCATTTTCGGAGCTGCACCATAGAAAATGGTCCTTGAATTTTTCCACTAGGGTCCTTATAGTACCACAATTTTTCTGTCTCACATTCAGTAGTTGATGTTGCATTCCCTACAGAAGTAGATGCCCTCAAACTTTCAGATGCTTCCCCTGAAAATGATCCCGATGTTACTGCTGCTTGATCATACCAAATACAATTACGTGAGTCAGGGGTATCAACAGGATTCTTTGATGTCTCCATTAAATTTGATACACTTGAATCTCTATGCTGATTCCAAGGGTACTGGTTCAAATTTCCATTAGTTCTACTAGCAGTTTCATCATTTCCAGTGTGAAATAGAGAGCCCTGAACTCGACTTCCTGCCAAAATTTTCGGTCCGCCTCCTGTTGACTGTGAAGAAACTGAATCTCCTACCTTCCTACCAAATCCAGGAATTTTCTGTCCCACAAACTCTGCAGTTCCAAGTGCAAAATAAGCTTAAGCACTTGATTTCAAATTCATATTATTGATATAAGCAAAAATTAGAACCATAGAGAAAAACAGTCACCTTTTATTGTAGAATCTAATTTTTCAACCTCTTCCTCAGACTCATAACTTGGATTCATTTTTGGATCAGCATGGACTTCCGGAATTTCATTAAGCCTGCGCTGCTGTTCTTGTGGTGTATCTAAAAGCTGCAGTTTCTCAATGCATTCTCTGAGCGTGAAAATGGTCAAGGAAATCATTAACCAGTACCATTTCTCTCATTAAGCAACAAAGTTCTTCATCTTGTTAATATAATTACAAATATTTTTTTTGATAGAAATTATGCAATACACTTAGATATTGATACAAACCACATTATTGACAACAGAAAATCCGATGATAAAACTTTTATGTGTATTATTCTGCACGCTTGTCTGATTATGGATGTGTGCAGGTGAGGTAAACGTCCATTGAAATGGTCAACGTCCAGTTAAAATTGCTGCAGCACTGCTAGAGGTAAAGAGAAGGGCTAGAAAACTTATACCATTACTCTTAGTATTTGTGTAACAATGACACATGACCTCTAATGTTCTCATTAAAAAAAGAGGATCCAGTGAACAATATATAATTTCGGATTCTTGTGACTGACAAAAGGGTCTTGAACATCATACAAAGAAAGCCATGTCGCCACACCGTGTTCTCTGACAAGTAAATTATCACAATTAACATAAAAGCTATTAAGAAATGACAAACACTCAGACAAAAAAGGATATTCCTTTCTATACCCCTTTTCACTTGCTCGATCACGAAGATGATTTAACCGCAACTTCTCTGCTTCCAGCCACTGTGCACAAAATGTTGTCAACAAAGCAGCAGAATAAATAACTCATATCCTCCCAAAGTAAAAAAGTGTCATATTTAGAGTTAGCAAGCAAAAAATTACGTACATCATAAACTTTAACGGATTGCAGCGCCCTTGCTTTCTCTAGAATCTTACCCTGCAACCAAAGATGCATGGTTTAAGAAAAGGGTCATAAAATTGCTTTTTTAAAAAAAAAAAAATGTCAAATGGATAATAATGCCAAATACCACAGTAAGACTATTGACGAGCCCACATTTGATACTCTGGCGTAGCCGTCGGCATTCTTCCTGCAAATACAATTAACAATCGAGAACATGGAAGGAGACAACACAAACAACTAAATATATTTCACATAGATTCCTGGTCAGGCAACATCTGAAATTGGGACATGAGCATAAACAGTATACATCATTAATTTAACATGCCAAGTAATCTTCATACAAGTAAAAGCCATGCACACCAGACCATTTTAAGAATTTAAATTTACTGTATTATCCAAGAATGTTGAAGAACACAGATAATAGTTTGTCCAAATGCCTCCACAACATTTTCTGTCCGCCAGAGCAGAGGACCAATATGGGGCCATTCCAACTGTGATTTAACCATACTCAATGTAGAGACGGGAAAAAAAAGCAAAATAAGAGGACAAACAAATTGCAGTTTTTTTCCACTCATCCAATAAAATAGGTAGTTAAAAAATCTAAAATTAAGAAGACAAAACAACTCTTCATAGAAATTAAGAAGACTTATCACCTCAGAGAACTCTTGATTTGAAATTGCATCAATCGTTATGACCTCCGTCTTGTCTAAATTTAATATCTCAAGCATGAAATCAGTTGTCTTATTGCCAGTTTTGTAAGGTATGGCTGTCTTTTTAGTGCCTGCAAATTTCATCAGCCAATTAAAAAGTTCATAAAATATGCATGAAGCAGACAGTTAAGTAAAAGAAAAGTACTGGCAACAAAAGATTGTATACCTACAACTTGGACAAGCCTATACACATCTTGGTTTTGATCAGCACAGGTAACTCGTATCCGGACAATCGAACCAACAACCTTTTCCGGGAGCTTCTCAGAATCATCAATTAAATTCTCCAACAAATTGCGCCACACGTAAATCAAGTTGATGTTGTGAACATCAATTGCTGCATATTCGTCTGGATTAATTTGTATTCGCGCTTCATTGTCCTTCTTACGTGTTTTACGTCTCTTATCTTTCCCTACCATCAGTGAATTATCACTTTTACCATCAGTCTCAAACTGAAAAGTTACAGAATTACCAACTCCGCCTTGGATAATATTATCTGCCTGAGACTCCTCTTTCACAAGAAAATGGTACTCAAGAAGCTTTAGCATTTCAAAATGACCCACACGAGATTTTCCAAACAGCTTTGTGAGCCTTGTATCACATATGATTTGACTCTTCCGGCGAGGATCACGGAGGTTATTTCTCTTTATATAATCTAGCAAAAGGGCCTGAACATCAAATTGAGAGAGAATAGATGTATCACCATTTTTCATATGGGCAACAAACTCCAGAAGCTCTTTTGTTGCCCATTCAATCTCACCAGGCAAAAGTTGCCGCTCCCCACCAAGACGCTTGCCTGTACCAAAGAACATGACTTTCTCAGGGAGCTTTTGCTGTTTCCTGGGCTTTCTTCTTTTTGAGATAGTTGTTTCCATGTGATTAATTGAGCTGTTGGAACTATGATTGTTGCCACCATTAGCATCATGCAGTTTATCAGAGAGTTCACCATTACAAACCACATTTCCAGCTCCCCTCCAGGGATTCTTGGCTTGAATGAGCTCATTTACTGATAAAGATAGCTTTTCCTTAAGGAAAATCCAGTAAACTTTGAAGAGATACTCCCAGCTACCTTTGTCATCAAAATCGACTTGAACCTATAAGAACAAATTCCATACATTAAGGACTATAGAGAGAGAAAGAGAGAGAGATGAATTACATCTTCTATTAAGCACCAAGCCCATTAAGAAAAACAACTAAAAATTTTGTATCATGAGGTGATAGGTTATATTAAAAACAAGTCACAGTAAAAGAAGTTGCAGCAGCAGCAGCACATTCAGAAACGCGAATATAGGATCCAAGTGAAAAGTTCCAGGAGAGAAAATAAACAATCAAAACATAGGAGAACCAAGGATGATAGGAGACGATGAAAGACACTGTGACTTATCCACTCCAAGACAATTTAGATGGCCAACAAGAACCCTGTAATATCCTCTATGAAAATAGTTCTAAATGTCTGTTCATGAGATACACAGGAAACAATCCATTTCCATGTTTACTCATAAAGCAAGTAAAAGTGACCAATTATGAGTTGAAACTCCATTCCGCTGAAAGATAAAAATAAAATAAAATAAAATAAAAAAAATAAATCCATGACTCCAGTTTCAAACTAATGCAGCTTGAATAAAAATCACAAATAAATCTTGTATGCATGCATGAGAATCAAGACATGATGACTACATATCACTTGAGGATGAGCTTAATCTGCCAATGTGAATAAGTAGGTAACATGTTTTTTAAGGTAAAACATTACGCAAATGCAAACAGAGGAATCAGAGAATAGATTGCCAATCAAGAAGAAGAAAGGCTGAAATAGATTTCAGTACTTGGACTTAAAGATCCTATTGGTAGGTGATCTAGAAGAGATGCAGTAAGCACAATAGACACCGCTCAAAAGGAGGCTATCATGCAAGCCAGCAACCACAGAAGCCTGTGACTTATAGCATTGTCTTTGACATGCACTGCATTACATTTCACATCTCACACTGAACTATTTTAAGGTTCACCAAGTGTTCAGATTCTGACCAGAACCAAGGGCTACACATGAACAAAAACTGCAAATCAACAAATTCACAAATTCAGACCTACTTGGTCTTTGAAAGGCCCATCTGGAATGAAAATTTAATAGGGGTGTACTCGGTTTGGTCGAGTCAGATAATTTCACCTTTATTTGACCAAACTGAGAATATGCCCCAACCAAAAAGTACTTGAAACGGTGTTAAATCAGTTCAGTTGATTCGGTTGGCTTAGGAGATCGGTCATGGCAAGAGAGAGAGAGAGAAGAGAGGTGAGATAAGATAGAAGAGATCGAGTGAATCAATGAAGGAAATATTTTTGCCTACCTGTAGCATGTTCACCAGCAATTTATCTAGGTCATCCTTCCTTTGACTAGTGTTTCTGGCCAGAAGAGGAACTTCATTTTGAAGTACTTGAAACAGAAGGGAGGGAGGGAGGGAGAGAGAGAGAGAGAGAGATCAACAGAGAGAAAGAAAACAGATCAACGGTGAGCACGAGAGATTGGTTATTGTCTTCTAACAGATCAATTGACAAGTGAGAGAGAGATGGATATCTGATTCTGGCAGTAAAGGATCAACTCGATCAGATCCACAAACAAATCAAATCAATTTATGAGATAAGCATGAAAGAGATTCTGATTTTTGATTTTTAAGATTGGATCTGAAATCAATCATAAAGATTGAGTCTAAGCAAGAGAAATTGATTATATCAGTGAGAAAGACAGAGAGAGGAGAGGAAGAGAGAAGTAATGTGGCGGCAGCAGAATGACAAGAAGAGTTTTGAGAGAATAAAAAGAAAAGTTTGCTTTTTACATCCCCCTCCAAAACGACACCGTCCCCCACAGGTCATTGAGCATTAAAAATTCAGTCGGCTCGGTCAGTATTTGGGTTTTCGAAACCAAACCAAGCCAACCGACTGAAAAAATGGTTAATATAGATTTAAAACCGCAGCTGCCCCAAATTGATGGGAAAACCAGTGGTTTTCGGTTTGGGTAGCTCAGTTCAGTCAGCTTCAATCCCATTTACAACACATCGTTGGGGACCCAAAAAGAAAAATATAGGTGAATAAGCAATAGACAAAAGAACTAAAAAGGCAGTTTCATGAATGTTACCAACTTAAAGCCATCTCAAAATCAATAATCAATGTCCCAGGTTTTCTTTCCCAGCTTAGCAACATAAACAAGTGATTTTCACAAGTCCCAATATTCTTAATGGTTATTAAGCCATGTTACCAACATAAAAACATCATACTATCCATGACTGAAGTCCCAAGTTTCTTTCCCAAGTAGCAATCTAAACAAGTGCTTTTCACATGTCTCAATATTCTTAATTGGTATTAAACAACGTTACGCCATTATAGAATCCATAATTAAAGTCCCAAGTTTCTTTCCCAACTTAGCAATGTAAACAAGTGCTTTTCATGTGTCCCAATATTCTCAATTAATATATTTCATCAACATATATATATTCTCAATTAATATTAAGCAATGTTACCAACACAAAGCCATCATAGAATCCATGATTAAAGTTTCGCGTTTCTTTCCCAACTTAGCAACTTAACAAGTGCCTTTCATGTGTCCCAATGTTCTTAATTGGTATTAAGCAATGTTATCAACATAAAGCCATCACGGACACAATAATTAAAGTCCCATGCTTCTTTCCCAACTTAGCAATTTGAACAAGTGCTTTTCACACGTCCCAATATTCTTACTTGGTATTAAGTGATTTACCTAGCTTTTAGCCTCTAACGAAGTAAGAAAACACTCACTGTTTCATCAAATTTTGCATCTATAACCCCCCCCCCAAGAAAAAAAAAATGATGTTCCTTACAAACTGCCACAGAAGTACAGTTAGAAAGATTGTGTTGATCCAAAGAACCAACTGCCATCGAAGGCTGCCAAATGAGGTTGGAGCCAGAAATAAAGAAAGAGGATTCCAGAGCAAAGGACCACAATAATCTAGAGCTCAGTTTAACGACAAAACCTCAAAAGCAAGGAAAGCCAACCGAATATGAGAAGCGATTAAGAGAGAAATTAGCATACTGTTTCATTGTTATCTGGCTCAATCTTTTCAATCAGCTTGATTGTTCTCATACATGTTGTACAAAAGCCTTTTTCTCCTCTTACACAATATATTTCTGCTACTTTAATGCATCCCCTACACAGGGAATATGTGCATGTGTAGCACATGTAATGAGAAGCCTTCTGACAAACGCTACAGATATGCCAACCTGAAATTGCATTAAACCAACAACAGCCTCAGATAAGTTGCATCACAAACAGCTAATGACAAACAAATTTTTTTTCCATAAGACTGCTAATATACCATATTTAAATACATATATATTCCAAAAACATGATATTCTATAGAGGTGGTGGATGAAAATGCTAAGGGCGAAAGATGAGTGTAGAAACTAGATGATGACAGAGAGAACTTTAAAAGAGGTCATGACTCTCAATGATATAGGGTTTAGCTTAACTAATGCTATGGCCTTGAAAAAGATGTGGGGAAAATAATTTATAGAGTTCACCAGAATTACATGGAAACAATAGTATAGTTCATCAAATAATTAACAGAAATACATGGATGACTAAGCCCCTACACCAGCTGAAAAAGATCAACTATACTTGCCAAGAGTAAGAATTTAAAATGCTGTTGGGATGGTAAACTGCCTGTACAAGTTTTGAAGTTTTGACTACAAAATCCTTCTCAGCCCCTTATGAGCTCAAGTGCTCCATTTATGAGTAAGAGTAGTCATTGAGAAAAGCAGCCATTTCTGTTTTGAGTAGAGCTAGAGTTGGGAAGTACACAATGAAACCATCACTAAATACGACTGCTGACTCATGTCACACTGCACTAGGGATTCTTGTTCAAAGACAAACTAGAACATGGTCCCATCCAAGAATCTAAAACCAAAAAGTTAACACAAATTTTGACAAATTTTCACCTCCAAATCAAATGCTCTGGTTTTGTATGCTACACAATGAAGAAAAGGATGACCAGCAGGATTAATTACCCTAATCCTGAACACTGTGGAAGGGGAGGAATATAAGAGTTTTTGAGGGAGTTGATGTTGAAAGACCTCTCTCCATTTTGTGGATTTGTGGCTCCAAACGGTTCATTTTTCAAACAGTCATTTTTGCTCTAATATACAGAAGATTTAATCTACTTCACTTTAACATACCCCCTATTACTATCATCAGATGCATTATCCTAGAGATATTTTACAAGTCTCTTGTTCAACAGCATGTTGACTTCTACATGCTCCTTAACATCGATGATAGCTATCTTTTGCAGACAAGGAGATCTTAACATTCTATCTCTTTAGAGAATGAGTTATTTATGACAAAATTATAATGACTTTATAGACCATCTAAGTCGATATGTCTAATTTCTTGGGTTATATGGGAATAGACATTTTGGTATCAAGAATGAAAATACATTGTCTACATACTTTTCCCATGACCCAGTTCAGAAGGTTGAACTAACAAGTAATCCAAAATCTTGATCAGAACTACATCTTTTATAGAGTGCTTTTTCCACTTGTTTTGTTAAAATATAGAGGTATATAATAGTGATGGCAATTTTGACCATACTCAGTCACAACCTGCTCCGCCCCATCCTAATTGGATGGATATAGGCACCCATTTACAATTTAGCTGGAACTTCGCATTCAGAAATGAAGCTTGTGTTGGGTTTGGGAAAGCTCATATCCTGCTTTAACAGGTCTCACTCCTCCAACGTCTGTTAGATCCCTCTCCAGGAAGAATCTCCCTCAACTCTCCATTCATCAAAAAGTAGAATTCGGAGGGGGTACAAAAGATGAAAATACGCCATATTTTCAGGCAGAGGAGTGCCAGTAGCAAATCCCACTGAAACAAAATCAGCAGCTACTCCCATAGGCATAATGTAATCCTTTCTTCGATAGTCCTGGGGCTATTTAGATCTAGCCACTAAAAAACATAATTAGATATTGTACAATTTGGCATTAACCATCACGTTACTAATTTGAAATATATATATATATATATATATATATATATATATGAATCCTTAAATTCGACTTTCCATTATTATATTCATGTATTTGCACGGTTAAGGCAAGAAATAGAAATCTGACTTCCTTACTAACTTTATCTAGGAAAGAATTTTAAAAGCCAAAGCCAATCCCCCATGTGGGGAAGCCATCAACCTTCCTCATGGGTGAGTCCGCTTCCTCGCCACCGCTTGGTTTTCCCACATAAGATCTTTCCTTTGACCTCTCTTGTTCTCCTTCTTCAAATCGTCATTATGAGTTCTCAAATCTAAAGTTGAAAAGATCTCAAATCTGAGGACTCACAATGCTCCCTAGATTTGCTTAGACCTCTCTCTCTCTGTCTCTCTCACACACACATTTTTTGTCAAGGATTGGTTTCAATCCCTGCTGCAAGCTCCTGCAGAGGTGGGGATTGGATGAACAAGCATTCTTAATCTGGCCAGGGGCCAGAATGTGTGGGATTATTCTTTGGTGGTGCCACGTCACCCTGGCCCAAACCAACCTCACTGCCATTCCTAGTTTATAATGATGTTCCACAAAGCGGAAGTACCAAAGTATGCACAAAATCTCTATTTCCAGCAAAGGACTCACAAAATACCAAAACGTTGGAACTTCATTTGCAGATAGTCCTCAGGATTTGGCTTTTCTTAATGACAATTGGCCAAAAGTAACTCCAAAATTCAATTCAACAGGCAACTTTCCTAGACCCTAAAAAGTTTCATGTGTGTGGCATTCTTGTTGTTGAATGACAATGCATGCTAAATGAGCATTTCAGCAAGAAACTCTAAATAATGATCCAGCATAACTGCTCTGAGCCATGAAACATGGAGATTGACACAAGACAAATGACACAACACGGCATAGGCACGATGGCATGATAAAGTTAAACAAAATTTTATACTACCATATGTAACAGGATCTTGTTGTGTTGTAGTTAAAGATATGTATTATATGGACATGGTTCATTTATAGAAACTTCGGCACCACATAAGCTCCACACATTCAACTCATTTTTCCTTTAATAAAATTATGTATCCAATGATGTGTATAGAATCGACTAGAAATGTGCAACATAACTTCTGCACAGTCAATTTGACTGCACATATACCGTTAAAGTAAAAGGGATGTGAGAAGCATCATTTGATCTATCAAAATGCATCACAATACCATCTAAAGTATATTCAATCACTAGCCAAATCAGAACCCATATCTTTTAATTCAGCTTTTCAATAGATTTAACCTCGAGAATTAACGTAAAGAACATAATCACACAAGTGCAATACGATATGGGGATCTTCCAAAAGCGAAAGCATACCACAATTCCATTTCGCCTTGGACCGAAAGAAGGACTCATCGCGCTTAATGCAAGGTGGATGATAAGCCTTTGGACATCCCCTGTATATAAACAAAAACAACCCAAAATCAAACATCTATAAACACTAACAAAACCCCAGAAATCAAAAAATCACTTCAAAAATACACAAAACCCTAACTCACTTCCGGTCACAGAGCACCAAATCTCCTCCATCAAAGCAAATGAAACAGACATCCTCTTCCTCTTCCTCCTCTCTCTTCCTCTTCACCACCGTCACCGAATTCGCCGCCATATTCCTCGGCGGCCGTCCTCTTTTCCTCTTCACCCCGCTCATCTCGCCCCTCCCCATCGCCGGCACCATCAAGGACGGTTGAACTCCTCCACCATCACCGTTCGAAGCTGGAGGTTGAGGTGGAGGTGGAGGTGTTGGAACGAGCTGAGAATCGCTCATTTCTTTGACTCCTCCATCTACCACTGAATTCGCTTCCATGTTCAAAAACCGCCAGAGCTGATCTCTCTCTCTCACAGTTCAAATTCAAAAATCAGAAACCCTAGATTTAGTGGATGGAGCTATTGTTTACTTCTGGAGTACCATCGTCGGGAATGGAGACGAGAGTCTTACGTAGTGTTATTTTTGACCGAAGAGAGAGAGAGAGAGAGAGAGAGAGGAGAAAGTGGGGGAGAGAAGTAGAGAGAGAAAGAGAGAGACGTCACCTGAAAATTTAAAACGGAGGGAGAGAGTCGTGTCCGGCGAGTGGTGCGTTGATAGCCTACTACGCTTTTCCTCTTTTTTTTAACTTTTTTTTTTTTTTTTTTTACCTTAGTGAATGCTGAACGGAGAGGCGACTTCGTGGGTTTTTCCCCCCCTTTTTCTTCCTTTCCAAACATGCGGACACCTAGAGACTAGGTGACGGCACCACATGGGTGTTATTGGAATCATGGACCCACTAAACCATTTTCTGGTTTGACCCTCCCCCCCTTCCTCTCTCTCTCTCTATAAAATCATGACCAAATGATTTTGGACACCTCGAATTCGAATCTAATTAATATAAATTACTCTTAAAATTACTCTCAAAAGATGAAATTATGAAAAATATTATCCCTAAACATAATTATTTTAATCTTAATTTATGACGTGAGATGTTGGTCATGATAATCTTAAAAGAAATACAAAGTTAATAGCCGGTAATTCCTTTTCATTAAGAACGGAAATATAAAAAAATAAAATAAATGATGTTGAATGTTTATTTTGTACTTGGCAATAGAAAAATTAATTTTAAAAAAATTTAAAAGATATACAAATCACTGATATTCAATAATCATATCAACATTCAACTAAATTCAGTTTAAATTTTGAGAGATTTTTAAAAAATCTCAAATCTTAATACCTATTTTTTCTATACATAATATTTAAATTTAAAATTTTATTTAGGTGATATTAATATTTGACTACCGAACAAGTAGAGATCGGTATGCATTCTAAGGATTTCATTGAAATACAAGGTAAATTGGGAATATTTGTATTGACCCACTTGTGGACTAATTTACTCGTAAATGATGAGGATGAAATTCTCAATTTTTGGATCATATTATGTAAGGGGATCATTAGAACATGATTTGGGTTTTAAAGATTTTAGGAGGATGGAGAATAAAATGAAGCAGAACTTTCCCCATTTTAAATAAACGAAAATTGGAGAGTACATATTTAACGGGGCTAGCAAATATATAACTTTGTGCCAATTTTGTGTTTTTCATGTATTACTCAAAACAAAAGGTTGCTTCATATACAAGACCACCCTCCAAATCTATGACGGTTCACAATTCCTATTTTGCCTTATATCCCTTTAATCTTGCCTTTTTAATTAAAATTTTTAACTAATAAAGCTTAAATATTACTTCCCCAAACAAAAAAATTGAGTTTCCTAAAAGTATTGTCTAATCTTTAATTATATTTTTTGTTATATAAAAGTTGTAAAAATTATAAAAATACACACAATTACGAAGATACGAATACAAGATTTTGAGAAAAACACTTGACTACAAATTTTTTATAATTTGAGTGTTGTTATCTATAATTATAAAAGAAATAGAAATATCCCCATCATGATTCATATTTTTATTGGTGTAATTATGAGAGTATATGTGTTATAAGGTATAACTTTAGGATTGAATTATGCTTGTTGATATTAGTAAATGTTGGGTGACTATGAGCCATGGCTTGTCCATGCGCATCCGTAATGGCCCATGCAAGGCCATGTGACTATGAGCCGTTGCAACTTCGTCCATATAAGGCTCGACAGCCATGCAAAGTGGTAAAGTGAAAAATGTTGGTCAATTAGATAAACAGGTTTAATTTGACAATAACGCAGTCAATTAACTTTTTTTAATTCTAATGATTTTAGTTTAATTCTCGTTCATTGTGTAACTTTAAACATAGGGTTTAGTACAATGTCTCCAAATTAATATATTTTAAACAATATTTTAAATAAAAGTATTGTACAATTTTATTTTTTTAATCAGAAATTTTAATTTTGAGTTTTGAAAATGATGAAAAATAATTTGAGAGAGTTAATCCCTAATGAACATCACAACACACGGATTGAATTAATCGGATAAAATCTGAATATTGATTGATAAAAAAAACAAAATAAGTATTATAAAAATTTTATTCAATAAGACTCAAATCTATTATGAATCAGATCTAATCGAGTATAATGTATTTATCAAATATCAATAATTTATAAAAAAATATTAAAAAAAGTAAAATAGACGAGACACCACTTTGTGTTAATGCCCCACGACACTTCAATTCAAGGTCTAAGAGGATCTAAGATGGCAAAAGAAGTGCGAAAGAGATTATTTAAAAGCTTTTAGAAACATTTTTAAAATTTTTTTAGGGTAATATCGGTGTGTGTGTGTGTGTAATAGATTTTACCATTCAAAACTTCAAAGAACACGCGCTCTCCGGTCGTATGAACAACTGTTTCAAAAATTTTAAAAATATTATTAACATTTTTTAAATATTATTTATTTCTATTTTTAATGTAAATTTTTTATTTTACCACATGTTCGATGAACAAAACCACGGGGTCCTTGAAGCGTGTTGACTTTCTGTAGTGACTGGGCATCGTTTTTGACAAACACCGGGTCGCATGTTACAGATGGTACATAGACCGGACCAGCTTACGTGTCAAAATTCGGTTTACTCACGCTAATCAGCTGATCACAGTAAGTTAATCTGCCTCCACGTGGCAATCTCTTGACATCAAAGCAAAAAGGAAACTCTTCAACTTTCCCTATTGGAAAGGCGCATGCAAGAGTCCACCAACGTCCGGTAATTTTCCACTTCCTTAGCATTTTCCATTCAAGTTCCTTAATCTTCCAAAGCTATTAGAGTTCGATTTTTAATATATAAAATTAAATAAAAAAATTAAAATTAAAATTCAATTTCATTTACTAAATAAATCAAAATTAAATATTTAAATACATAACTTGTAATTAATTTTTATAAATAAATTAAATAGATTACTCAAAAATTAATGTTTCGAATCTTTTTTACCAGCAAAATCAAAATTTTAAACTTATTTTCATCCCTATTCACACTAGATTAAAGAGTTCTAACTTAATGATTTCATTAAGAACATGAAATCAAGTATTAAAAGTTTAAATTTCATTTTTTTAAAAAAATTTCAAGCAAAAATAAAAGAAAATTTCAAAATCCATGCAATCACAATTAAAGGAAAAATGGAAAAAACTCATTTTAAGTTGGATGAACTTGAATCGACTGACTCCTAACAGTGACAACTCAAATTTAAATCAACTATTTATACCTTTTAAATAATGTTTCAGTTTCAAATCTTACATATGATGAGAATAAACGTTAGAGGAGTTTGTCCTTAAGAGTTCAACCCAATTTGAAACGAATTTAGTTGAATTCAATATGATTAATTAATATTGATAATTAAAAAAAAAAACCCTCAAATTTAAAGAATCCGGTCAATTTAGTACATTTTTAAATCAAACATGTCAATCTAATACCAACACCAAAATACAAACACATGCCACTTTCCCCCAAATAAAAAAATATTCTAAAAAAAATTCCAATCTATACATTTTTTTGGAACATCTTAAGACACCTTTTTCTGAATATTTAAAATTTAAATTTATTCTGTTGGGTAAAATATATGTTTGTCTATGTATATATACTAGGTGGGCCTGGCCGTATAAGATGTGGTCGAGACTCAAAAATTTTTATAATTTTTTATCAATTTTATTTGACCCAATGAATAATTAGATTTAAAATTTATATAATGTGCCACTAATTATAACTAATTTTATATATAGTACACTAATTAAATAACATTCACACACTTTATGTGAAAAATATCATGTAAACTCTATTTGAAACAAAAATTATTTAAATTTACAAAACGTGAAACAAGGTGCGCAAGCACACGCGCACACACACACATATATATATACACATTAAATGAAATGTCGTTGTTAACACAACCCTAAACCCTAATCATAATGTCCCCAAACTTTTTTTTTTTTTTTTTTTTTTTTTTTTTTTTTTTTTTTTTTCCAAACTTTTTTTTTTTTTTTTGATATTTTAATAATCTACCTAGTATATCAATCTAAATCACATGTAAAACATTTTCATTTAAACGCTTCCTTCTACTTTTGTTTTTTAAATAATTAAAAAATAATTTTCAAAAAATTATAAATTTTTAGATAAATATAAAATATATTTAGTAAATATTCACATTCAAAAATTTCTTTAAAAAAAAAAGAAAAGAAGAAAAAAAAAATAAATAAGACCCACCAAAAAGAAAAGCAATCTCCACACTTATCTCCCAAATATGCCTTAGCCTCGCAACGTTACTATCATCACACAAAGGAGTTGTGTTTGTGGATTTTTTGTCTACGTGGCAATTGATAGGTAAACACAACTTCTTTATATATATATATATATATATATATATATATATATATATATACATACATATATACTTGTATGTATACACATATAAATATATATATGTGTGCGTGGGTTGGGATGAATCTTGACCGATAGATATATATTTGCCTTTTTCGTGGATGGACGAAGGCATGACAAAAGCTTGCTATACTTTCCGTGTGGTGTCAAACTTTAGTTGCTATGCTTACCTTTGTAGTTATTTTATCACTTGGTGTGGTTTGATCGCATAAGGTACGGCCCATCATTTTAATATTAAATAATTAAAAAATGTTAGATATAATATTATAAGAAAAAACAAAATAAAAAAATAAAAAAATAAAAAGAAAATTCAACATAGGAGGGACGTCGGTGGAATCACCACTCCTATGTTAATTTTTTTTTTGTTTCTTTTGTTTTTTTAATTCTTTTGTGTGTTTTTTTATATTTTTACCACTATCATTATACAATTACGATTGAAAAAAGAAACAAAAGGAAAAAAAAATGCGTAGTCTATCGCGCATTTGTGCAGGAGAAACAAAAGAACAAAAAAAAAATCAAAAGAACAAAAAAAGAAAAAAAACAAAAGAACAAAAAATAAAAACAAAAGAATAAAAAAAAACAAAATAAAAAAAAGTTCAAAGTAGGCGCAAAAAACAAACTAAGAAAAAAATAAAAGAATAAAAAATAAAAAATAAAAAAATAAAGAAAACAAAAAAAAATTCAACATAGGAGGGACGGTTCCACCGATGTTGATTTTTTTTTTGTTTTTTTATTTTTTTTTGTCACAAGGTGTAGCCGAGACCTAAAATTTTTTATAATTTTTTAATATTTTTATTTACACCTAATGATTGATATAATACATTATTAAGTATAATTATCTTTATACAATACACTAATTAAATAATATTTATAATTCTTATCAAAAATCTTTTATTGATAGTAAACGTGTCATAATCTTCTTTTATAAACTAATTTTGTCTATTTAGTAAATTTAATCTCATTCTTATTTATGAATTGAATAATATATATATACGTATACATATATATATACATATATATATATAACTTTGAATTTTTTTTTAATTATTGACATTTAAACACATTCTTATAAATTTATTATTTTTCTTAATTTTTAAATTTTTCTCATTCAAAAATTTTAGTACGATTTAATTTTTTTATTGGAAAGCAAATAATTGTTATTTCTTTTTAGTACACAAAAGAGAGTCAAATTTAAAATTTTTAAGAGAAAGTGAATAGTATTAGTTGAATTATAACTCATTAACAAAATATGTAAGTACAGTATTACGCAATTAAAACAAATTTTCTTATAAAATTATTAAATAATTTATAATTATTATTAGAATTCAAAATTATTTTTTGAAAACACTTATTTGATATATTTTTGACTATGAATATTTGTGTATTAATTAAAAATTTTTTAAGATTTTGCAATTTATTTGGAAAGAGAGGACTATTTTTTATCACTATTATTGTAGAACATAATTTCAGCTATTATTAATTTAAAAAACTTATTGACATAAGATTTTTTTAATCAAATAAAACTATAAGATAATAAATTTTATATTTTTGTTTGTAATTATTGTCTACATCTCTAACGGTATCTCTCTCTCTCTTATTCTAACTTTGCTGGTTACGTGTTATATTCTAAGAAGAATACGATTGAAATATAGAAGAAGTTTTTTAATTTTTTTATATATATGTAAAAAAAATGAAAACAGTGAAACTCATAAAAAAAGTGAAAAAAAAATAGATAGATGAGAAAAAATAAATTAATAAGGGGAGAAAAAGAAGAGTGAAGAGTGAAAAAAAAAAGTAAAAAAGAAAAACAAAAAACAAAAAAAAAGGTAAAAAAAGGAGCAGTAGTAAACTGAAAACAATAAACCTAAAAAAAAAAGTAAAAAAAAAAAAAGAAAAGAAGTGAAAAAAAAAAGAAATGTGAAAGGTAAAAAAAAAGAAGAAACGTAAAAAAAGTACAAAAAAGGGTGAAACGTAAATAAAAAAAAAAAAAAGAAGGAAAAACAAGAAGGGAAAAAAAATAGAGAAAAAGAAGGAAGGTGAATGGTGAAAAAAAAGTAAAAAAAGACAAAAACAAAACCCAAAAAAAAAGAAAGATGGGAATAGTAACTAACTGTTCCCATCCTATATATGACAACTCCTCCCACTTCTCCCTCCCCACTTACATTTTTATAGTATAGTAAGATAAAAACTTATCTAATTAGAAACACATTATATCCAATAAGAATATAAAAATACAATAGCAAAATTTAAACTATGATTTTGCTAATATCCATGATTATTAAATAAAATAATAATATAAAATTTTGATTTTTTTAATAAAAATCTAAATTTCGTATTATTTTTCTCTTCAATTAACAAAATTATAAATTAAATTAAGTTAAGTTAAGAAATGTGAGAAGTGGAGGTTGCGATTAGTGTCGATTTAGAAGGCATTTGATTTACATTCAAGAATTGGAATTGGATTTCAATCAAAAATTTTAGAAATGAATTTCATAAATTTATGTATAGATTTTAAAAATCTCATAATTTGCGGTTTCATTCCTAACCCTTATTGTTATTCTATTAATCTAAACAAATCATATAAATTTCAATTCAATTTCAATTCATTTAAGGTGCTCTTATTCCACCAACCAGTTGATTTCCCTATAGATATGGGTTCAAAATCTTATATTTTTAACCTCAAATACAAATTTTCTTTCTCCTTCAAACGGAACCCTCCTAATACCAAAGTCTTCACCCCTTCAAATTAAAAAAATAAATAAATTATTGACTCATGAGGAAAGCTGACAAGCGTGTTGTTTTCATTTTATTAATTCAAACAAATTATATGAATTTTAATTCGATTCCGATTCACTTCAACCCAAGGTGCTCTTATTCCACCAACGAGTTGATTGTCATGGAGATATGGGTTCAAAATCCTATATTTTTTAACCTCATACACAGAATCTCTGTCTCCTTCAGACTGAAAAACCCTTCCAATACTAAGGTTTTTATCCCTTCTGTTGGAGGTAGATTATGACTCTACAGATATCGACTCCTTCTTGACTCGAACAGTAGCCACCGATGGTGGGTACACCTGCAAAAACCGTCGGATGTGTTCCGGCGGGGAGGTTCCGACGCTCAAGTCAGTAAAGAGCGGTTTTCATTTGAAAAAAAAAAACAGACTGAGAATTGAGGGAAAGCTATTCCCTATGCCCAGAGTGTTAGGCTTAGAGAGTGTACCTAGTCCTGAGACCTTAGAGATCATTTATATCCTAAGAGGTGTGCGCCGCTGGGGACTTCAATCATACCTTCCTTGTTGGACAGATCCGGGAATCTTGGGAGTTCATATTCCAAATTGATCACGATTCTCATTTATCGGGAAAACTTTCATTTTCGGGAGGGATACTTTCATTATCTGGGAGATCCGAGATTTACCGTTATGAAATAGGAAACTGAAGTTAAGGAAATTCTGACATTTTTTGGAGAGTTGCGTACTGTCTGATCACTTGACTGATAAGGGGCCTTCGAGAGTTGTCCGGTCGGAGGGCTGACATTTGCTTAATCGATCGGGATGACTGTTTCTGCTCGATGAGTCACGATCGGTTATTAGGGCGACTGAGACCCTATCGTTCGGTAGATCCGGATGATTAAGGCCTTTTAATAGTTTGATCGGAACGGTTATGGCCCTTCGGTAGATTGTTATGGTGGACGTTAGTTATTGATTGACAGATGTCTTTTATAAACTTTTAGAGAATTGACTCTTTTGACTTGAGTCTTGGGTCAAATTTCATCACCTTCAAAAAAAAAAAAAAAAAATGTTGATTCACGAGGGGAGCAGACAAGTGTGTTATTTTTATTTGTTGCATTAAGAAGTGAGTTTTCTAGTCCTCAAGGAGACAGTGTTACGTCTTTCTCCTTTTTAACACTCTGATTTGAGATTCAAATTACGTGTAATAAAAAGAATTGAGTTTTCTAAGATCACAGTTATGGGACAATGGTTTGACTGCTCCATTCATGGAAAACGTTTTATCACAACGCCGACAACAAAACAAGGCTAGCGTTTGAAAGCCGAACTTTGGATTCATACAGCCCAAGTCCAGAACCACACACAGCTTAATGAAATCACGGCCCGGCCCGGATCTGCCCAGCCCCAGCGTGGATTAATCCCCACGGGTGCGATTGCGTGTGAAAGAGGCATGAAAATTATTAACGGAGCGTTTATGGAAGCAAACAACACCTGTTGGCTGTTTTGTGAATTTTGATCGCGAGAGAGAGAGAGAGAGAGAGAGAGAGAGAGCAACCGAGAGCGAGAGCGAGCAATCAAGGACGACGAGGAGGATGTCGCAGCAGAGACGAAGACGAAGGTGTGAAGGAACAGCCATGGGTGCGATCGTCCTCGACCTTCGTCCCGGCCTTGGAATCGGCCCCTTCTCTCTCGGTAATTAAAAAGTCTCCCATTCCCCTCGACAATTTCTGAGCATGCATTTGATTCACCATTTGAAGTTTCATTCTCGGATTAGGTCAAAATTGAATTTCTTTTTGTCTCAAATGATCCAATCATGTTGCAAATTTGGAACTTTGAGAATCAACTACTGGAAATTCATTGATGGCAATTTGGTTTATGGTCTATGTTTCTGACATTTAGGTGTTTGTCGCTTAGTGTTTAGTGACTTTGCGGTATCTTGAGTTGTTGATGATTTTTTTAGGGATGCCAATATGCGAAGCGTTTGCACAAATAGAGCAGCAGCCAAACATTTATGATGTTGTTCATGTGAAGTACCTTGACGAGGTTCGGATTAACAAAATTATGTTCAAGTTTAATTTGCATTGTTTGTTTGATGGTTGCTACTTTGCTATGATATTCTGTTTTAGTCAATACCCATAGTTATTCTTCACTTTGATGTGAAGGAGGAAGTTTGTAGCAATTAGATTATAACCATTTTCTCTTCAAATGCTGGGTAATCATTTCTTGGTCAAAACAAGTTTTAGCTATTGTTATTAACTTCCTTGATCATGAATTTCATAAATTGGAATACATAAATTGGAATAACACCCCATCATTCCATGTATGCAGGATCCTCTAAAATTGGATATCATAATTAGCTTCCCTGACCACGGATTTCATCTTCGTTTTGACCCTTGGTCGCAGGTATACATTCCTATATTTCAAATTTCATAATCTTCTTTTATTGGGGGAGGGTTGCCCTTATATCCCATTCCACTTGAATGAGAACTAAAGTTGAACCGTTTCTTTTGCAACTCCCTGTTTCACTACTTGAAGATAAAGAGGATACCGCTGCGGTTATTAATGTAAATTTGTGTGGATTACGAATAGACAGAACGGAGAACTGGAGGCAAATTCATCTCTTCTGCCTATAGTTATCATGAACCTATAAAAACACCTTTGTAAAATGCTAGGCAATGAGGAGTAATCTTTGGCAAACAAAGACCTTAATAATCTAGGATTGGTTCAACCCCATGAAAAATTTTAATGAATATTAGTTGCAACACTTTGGAATTGAATCAATTTTGTCACATGCATAGAGGCGCGAAGCCAGGAATTGATATATTGGGGGGGGGGGGGTTGGGGGAGTACAACATGCATTTGAGGTTATAATCTCATGGAGGACAAGGATTGTAATTTTTAGGGGGCAAACAATCTTTGGGGTTAAAAAGTTTTAAAGTTATATGTATAATTTTTTTTTCCTTAAAATTGGGAGCTGCCAACCCCGTACCCCCAACCCCCTTTGCCCTGCTCCTTTGCCCCTGCATGCATTATGTTGTAGTGTTGTTATTGTTGGTGTAATTTGATCACCATATTCTCTCACTTCAGGGGTATTTGACTTGGATCTGGTTGTCCACAATTCAGCGATATTTAGTTTAAAGGTGTACTAGATGTTCAATGTGCATCTCATCTTTCACTAGAAAAATGCCCCCAATTTCACTTTCTTCTATCTATAATAGAACTGGGTGTGCTGCCTTAATATATTAGATTCACAGATTCTTGGCTTGTATTGTTTTTGGTCATCTAACTTGGAGCTCCTTTTCAGAGGCTACGCCTTGTCGAAATTTTTGATATCGAACGGCTCCAGATGCGCTATGCTACTTCGCTTATTGGGTATGGCACAGGATTATCTCTGATATCTTTTTCTGGAATCAAATGTTATGACTGAACTCTCATCTACACTTTCAGGGGTCCATCCACTCTAGCCACTTTTGTGGCTGTATATAAACTATTTGGGCCAACATTTCCAGGAACTTATGACAAGGATAGAGGTGTTTACACTTTGTTCTACCCAGTATGTTCAAAGCAGCCCGTTGCTCATCATGTCGTTCCAGGTCATTCTTTGTGAGAATTCCTATTGATGTCTGTCTGCAACTTTTTCAGGGTCTATCTTTTGCTTTTCCGATTCCCACCCAGTATGCTGACTGCTTTCATGATGGAGAAGGTGTTCATCACTCGTCTTTACACATTCTATAGATATCTGAGCTTCTTCTGATGCATACTATCTTTAAATTACTTATTTATGTCTCTCCTCTTTTCCACCACATCAGCGGAACTGCCCTTGGAATTTCCAGATGGCACTACTCCAGTCATGTGCCGCGTTTCCATATATGATAGCTCCATGGATAAAAAAGTTGGTGTGGGTTCCTTTATGGACAAAGCTTCTGCTCCGCCACTGACCGTGGGCAGCCTCTACATGGAGGAGGTTCATGTGAAGGTTGGCCAACTTCACTTCTATATTATTTCTTCTTGTATGTTTGTACTATGCCTTAAGCATGGTCCTAATTGGATTCTTTGGTTCTTCACTAAGTTGATAGCTCCCTGGAATCTATTGAGAATATAGAATTGACCAATTCTGCAATGAAGGATATTTTTGTATTCTGAAATAATTTTTTTTTTCCCTCCCTTCGTGCAATGCAACTCCAGCTTGGGGAAGAGTTATGGTTTACGGTTGGTGGTCAGCATATCCCTTTGGTGCATCACCACAGGTTAGTTTTAATGTTTATGTCATGAATGCCCTTCTTTCTTTTGAGCTTTTGTTTTTGCATACATGTTGTCTATTTAATGAACTTGAACTAGGGGTGGCTTTCTTGATTAATTTAGCTCATATGCCTTACTGGTTATGTCTCATATGCATTTCTCACCTGGTTGAATTTGACATAATTGGTCATCTATACACTGCCTATAATCAGCATATTATAGTTGTTCATGTAGCTGCTGCTATCTTCTGGTGCTTCCTAGTTTAGTTTATAAGTGGAATTTGTTGGGGAGTTGCCTCTGAAAATTAGTTAAACTTGAGGTAACATTGGCAAGAAGATGACTATAGGAGTTGTTGATGGAGATGCAATAGTTATGTAGCCAACATGCGTGCAGATGCATGCAATCTCTAGCATACTTGCATGGAGATGCAAGGCAATGCATGCATAATTGGTGGTTGTTATTGCTAATATGAAGTGAGGTGCATAATGTAAGATACCAGTTATCATTCAACCTGCTTGTTATTTGCTACTTTTGACAAGTACCAGTTTATCTCGTCTTTAAGGTATCGACAATCGTGTCAAAATTGTTGGTTCTAGAGTCTCTAAGTACTTTACCTTTTTGTTATGCAGGATGTATGGACTGAACTGGGTCGTCCTTGTGGAATTTATCAAAAGCAGGTGCTTCTAAATTTATTGTATTATTTCATTTTGAAACTTGCGGTTATTTTTTGCTATTGGCTTAGTTGCACAGGACATTCTTTCTTTTATCTCGAGTAGCTAGAACCCTGAAATCTTATTGCTCATCAACTTCTTACAGTAAAAGTAAACCCTCCCCTGACCAAAAGAAATAAAAATTGGAAAGTAGCCAATATGAATAAATAAATTTCAATCTGCCATGAGTTATCACAGGTCATAGGTAAACCATATGTGATGAACTTGAACTTTATTCTCCAATGGTCCTCTTTGGATCAATCGGTTAAGAGATGACACAACTAGTGGTTCTTGGTCACAGTGTTCCTACCCACACTTTCTATTTTGTAATTGCATGTTTACCTCGATAGGTTTAGAGATGACACTGTTAGTGGGTGTCTTGATTGCTTGACTTAACTGACAAACTTTTCTCACTCTGATAAGTAACCAATCACATAAATCTTTCTCTTGAAAGACCAGCTTTGATCATAAAATGGTCTTATTGAAGGATATAAAAAATTCATCATTCTGGGGTGCACTGCAGATTATATGAGCCACGGTTACGATTTTCCTGCTGTGTATTTCCTTCAATCTTATTGTTAAGAGAAACCAATGCTACCAAGCTATTATTGGATGGTCAGGTCTTATGACAATTGCGGGATTGATCTTTTCTTTTGGCTGTGCAGGTGGACCAGATGGTAATTCACTCTGCATCAGATCCTTGTCCGCGAACTACTCTTTGTGGCGATTACTTCTACAATTATTTCACACGGGGTGTGGACATATTATTTGATGGACAGGTGCACCTTTTTTGCACGTCTTATGATTTTTATCGTGCCAAATTTGATATTTGGAAGGGAATCCGAATTGCTGATTTTGTTTTTGCAGACACATAAAATCAAGAAGTTTGTCTTGCATACTAATTATCCTGGGCATGCTAATTTCAACTCCTACATAAAGTGCAATTTTGTAATCTATGTTTCTGATTGTAAGTGGTTTTTCATGCTTGAGGCCTTTGAGTTTAAACACCATTAAAACTAGATTATAATATCTCGTACTGCTTACAGTTGGGGATTCATTTCCAGACACAAATGCAGCTAAGCAGACCATTACACCTAGCACAAAATGGGAGCAAGTGAAGGTATATATATTACATTTTGATTAGGTTGTTTTGATTCCTTGGATCTGGTATTGATAAAAGCTTCCTTCTATTATTCATCTTGGTTTCCAATTTATTTATTTATTTTTAGTTGAAGTCTTCTTCTAGAGTGTGCTCTGAATATGATCAGAGATGCACGCCAGTGCACACAAATTGTTAAAATATATCTGTCAGGCATCTTTTATGAATTTCTGATTGCTTACTGAGTTTGAATTCTAGTTCAGCTTTCTACCTTTCCAGTTTGAGTAAACCAGCTGCTTTTGCAGAGTTTTTGATATTTGGTCAATAACTGTCACAATTGTAGGAGATTCTTGGGGATTGTGGCCGAGCTGCTATTCAAACACAAGGATCTACCAGCAATCCTTTTGGATCTACATTTGTATATGGTTATCAGAATGTCGCGTTTGAAGTGAGTGATTATGATAATTACGTTATTCATCTTATGTTCTTAGCCTTTTGTATTTTAGACTCAATACCACCTAATGCCATTATCCCGCTATGCTATTAAGTGATTTTTGACACTGATCATATCAACATGAACAGGTGATGAGGAATGGCTATATTGCAACTGTTACCCTCTTCCGGTCATGACATCATCCTGATACAGTAAGTTGCTATCTCACTTTTTTTTTTTTTTTTTGGGTACCTTATCTTGGACACTGTCCGGTATCCAGGGTTTTGCCCTGACTAATCCGGACCGACCGCTGCAATGGCTCCTTTTGGAGGGCGCCCCAACGGGGAACGCTCCATACACATGAGGGCCCGATGCTCCTAGTGAGAGTCGAACTTCGGTCATGCTTAAGGGTACTCAACCCCACATCCAGTTGAGCTAACCCACGTTGGTAGTTGTTATCTCACTTCTTTCTCTTTAGCTCGGCTTAGTGCAATTTTGTTGTGTAAAATCTGTTGGCCCATAATTCAACACATGATGATGATATTAATACCACTCAGACACAATTCGCATGAGTATTTGGTCCTTTGCTCTCATAAAACTCATAAAAAAGTGCAAGTCAATTTTTTCTCATTCTGCATATATCGAATTCATGCTGCAAATGAACTATTTCTTACCATCACCAATCTTTTGATCTGGACTATATTGCCCTTGTAGGTGGCCCAATGATGTATTTGTATAGTTAATTGGTCCCAATGCTGCATATACCGTTCCACATCTTCCTTCGGTTCAAGATGGAAAAAGAGATAAAAAGAAAATGTACAGATGATGTATGTATAGTAAATTCTTAGTGCCAATAGCATTTTGATTTGCCGGATATGATTTGATTATGCTCTGTAACTTCTGCTTAATGTAAAGTTGGTGCCCTATTCAGTTCTATAACGTGTACATTTTTTGATTGTGTTCTTGCAAGTAGAAGAAAAGCCTAAAGAAAGATTCAGGGAAGATATATTGCAGCAATCTGATTTACAGGGTGGGATTTACATTGCACTCAGGATCTCTAAGCTGCTGTGTGGTAAGCATGCACAATATCAAAACATGTTGGGAAGCCATTCATGACCATCAATAAAACTAACTGAGATGAATGGTTCTGCCTCCTGCTGAGTGAGCTCCCTCGACCATGAAACTCGGCTTCCAGAGCTTGCCCCTGGTCCTGTGCACTTGTATTGCCCATAAAACACAGTCCTGCAAAACCCATGATCCATTTGTGAGAGAGAGAGAAAGAGAGAGAGTACATACAGGAGGGAGGGAGGGAGAGAGAGAGAAAGTACATACATTTCCCTGTTCTTGTCTCCCCAGTCATACCATCCTCTAGGAGTGATAATCTTGTCCATGTAAGTATAAGCAAAGACAACCCTAGAGAAAGTGCCCCAAGCCCTCCCTAGATATAGAGCACCTGAACCTGTAACCTTACAATTCACAAAGGAAAATCCGGTTTCCTCAAGCAAACTGTCCCTCTTTTGTGCAGTCAAGGCCCCATAACTATTGGTAATGGCACGCAAATGGCAACCATCATAAAGCGAAAGCCCATTCCCAAAAATGAAGTCCACAGAACCCTCAATGTAGCAGTTCTTGAAATAATGCCTCCCAATATGATCATATAGTGTGTCTTGTGCTCCTACAAATTTGCAGTCAATAAAAACTGCTGTGTCTGCTGAAATTCTCAGGGCCACTGCTTGCTTCCCAAGAGCCCCTGATGGTGGCAATGGTGCTTTGTTCTGTCGGCAACCAAAACATCCTTAAATTTTATAACTTCTTTTTATATTCATACATTTCATTGAGATAAACACTTTTGCACACTTGTTTTTTCCTTAATAATTACAATCATAAGTACAATCAAATCACCTTTTAGGCTAAATAGGAGAAAACAATACTTATAAGCGTGTTCTTCCAACCCACGATTTTGAGACAATTGCTGACTGAAAGAGGCATTCATGGCATGACTGCATATTTGATACTGGAAGCATAGTTTGGTACATTGATGACATATTTTGTACCATAGAATTTCCCTTAAATTCTACGTCTACCCGTTAAGATGGAACAGAGAATTTGGGAAATTTTTTTAATAACTAAGTGAATTAAAGATTGGTTGTTTAAGCTGAAAAATGTGATTACAGACCTTGAAGGTGATGTTCTTTGCAATGAAATAAGGAGAGTTAACCGCAAAAGTCGCAGAACTAAAGGTCCCTAATGGTTGTCCACTCTGCCCCTTTTTTTCTGCAGTGTCACTCCACTCTACTATGGTCTTATCTGCTCCTTCTCCTTCCATGCTTATGAATGCCTTGGTCGCTGGAATTTCCACCTTCTCCCTACACAGAGAGAGAGAGAGAGAGTGAAAAAGAAATGAATGAAGTGCGGACAAAAAGAGGCAATTTTGAACAACTAGGGTACCTGTAAGTTCCTGCAGTAATGAAGATAAGAACTCTGCAAAGATTCATGGGAGGGAGTGAGTCAATAGCCTTTTGTATCGTGACAAAGTCACCATATTTTGGGTTTTTGTTAACTTTGATGGTCCTGCAAGGCTTGAGCTTGTTCTGTGCTTTTTGGAAGAGAGAATGCCTGAGAGAACCCATGTATTTTACCCAACTCATGTAGGCTTCTTCAGTCACCACTAATCCATTCGATTCATTTGGCACCAATGAAGAACTACTTGCAATACTAAACAATGTAACCAAAACGAACAAGTTTTGTACCAACATTCTGAAAAATTCAGGTCTTCAATGTTAAAGTTGAATGAAATGAGAGGTTAGAGAGAGAGAGAGAGACAGAGAGAGAGAGGAATCTTAGAGGGTCTGGCTGTATCTTCCTTAGCTCTATTTATCGTGCCCTTAGACTTTGGTGACCTTACTGGCATATATGTCTTCTTCTTTCTGTTTGAGTCTGCTGACTGCCAGGGAGTTGTGACTCGTGAGGAAAGTGTCTGTAATACAATTTTTTTCTCTTGTCCTTTCCTTCTTCCCGGCGCAGGAAATTTGGTGTGGGGGATGGGATTTTAACCATTTGTCATGAGTTACAAAGTATTAAATTTAGATTAATGCTATACACATTATAATTTTTTTTGTTAGATGGGAAGATTCTAATTCCAGACCTTTAGAGTGTGTTTGGCAATATTATAGGAAAATGAGATAAAGAAAAGGAAGAGAAATGATAAGAAAAGAAAGGAAGGGAGATAAAATTAAAAACTACATTTGATAACAAAATACGTAAACGAAAAAGGAATGGTTAGATGATGGAAACGGTGATAATATAATTAAAAAGTACAAAAATTTATTATTTTATTTTTTATGTCTTTTTATTAGATTTTTAAAATTGATGATATAAAAGTAAATTTAGTATTTATAATTTTTAAAAAAAAATTTCTCAATTCTAAACTTTACTGATTTGGTGGAATTGAAAAATTAAGTTTAAAGAGTTTCTATAAAATCTTTTAAAATATTTCCTTCTAATTAATTGTTTTGCTAAATGTGTGTGGGTTCATTTAAAAACCTTTAATTTTTCTCTCTTTCCTATCAAAACCTTCTATTCAAACTATCTGTTAAGGGAAGAGAGACGATATCAGTTGAGTTATAGATTTTTGACAGATTTTAATTTATATGACAATCTTTATTTTTTTTGTTATTATCACGACTTAGAGATTACATTAGAAGTTCAAAAGATTTTATCAAAAATAATTATTATAAATAAAATTTAAAATAATGTTATATAGATCAAATGGTTAAAAATCAAATAGACCGACTCACATAACGACACACCTCAACATTTTTTATTTTTTGAAAAATAATTTAACTAAATTCAAATTTTAAAATAAAAACCAGGGTCACTCTCGTAAAATCTCACCCTTTTATTCAATGATATTGTTTTTGTTTGATGTAATTTTCGATTTCTTCTCGTCTGCAAGGTCAACAACGCAATCTCACAATTGCAAATCTAGATGGCTTTAGTACACGTGAAATCCATCTGTGGAGGTAGCAGTGGCAGCTTGCAGGCCACTTCTACGATTTGAACCGCAGAAAACAACAAAAATTTTTATTTAAAATTTTATGTAAAAAAAAAAATAAATATAGTGAAAATTTTATTTTTAAAAATTTAATTTAATTTAAATTAAATTTAGTTAAATTTAATATAATTATTGAATATAATTGATTTATATCAAATAAAATAAAATAGATATAAATTGAATTATAAATTAAAGCTTTTTATACGAAAAACTATAATAATTTTCTCTTCCTATACTGCCCCAAAATTACTTGAATCAAGACCTCCTATTCCCTTGTTTTCAATCATGATTGGAAATTTTCATGAAACAATTACTTTAGCAAATGAGAAAATTAGGGTCACATCATCAAAAGGATGAAGAAATCACATCTGGGTCCCCTTTATCTAGGTTTATCTGTGAATTTGAGTCACGGTCACCTACTGATGAGGCCTTATGAGGCCAAAATGTACAAGGAATTGCATTTTTCTTGCGGGTCATTGTCGACCTAGTTTTCTTAAGTTTAAAGGTGTTGCATCAGTTGTAGTTGCTTAGATTTTTTGAAATTTATTTCTTTATAAAATGATTTTGTTCAATTTCATCAAAATGAGTTATTCCGGGCTTTGATACAATCATAATCACTCGGAAAATGGTGGTGGTCATACTTGGAAATGCCCAATCTTTAGTTTTTAAATCTTCTCTATTAATATCAAGGTACAATTAATTTAATGGGTGAGAGTGATAAATCTTTTTTTTTTTTTTTTTTTTTTTTAAGTTTTGGGTTTGAAATTTAGAAATAAAAAAAATTATGCTGAAAGAGTTATCCCCTAAAATAGTCTCAACAATACTCGAATCGGATTAATCAAAATATGATTCCAGATATCGATCGTTAATATATCAAAAAAAAAAGTTTGTACCTAGTTTTTTTTTTTTTTTTTTTTTTTATCAGGTTATTTTTATTATTTATGTGGGTATGAAAACCTATAATACTAGAGGTTACTAAATTATGGTCGCAATAAATCCTGACCATTCAAAATTATTTTAATTTTTTTAATAATAACAATTAAAATTTATTCCAACTGCCATTGAATGCATAAATGAGCGACACTTCCTTTTAAAAGGGATGGTGAGCATTGTCCGATTGGATGTTTTCATTCCTTAGTTAGGATTGCGTGTGAAGAAGTATAAAAAATACAAGGATGACAGGAAGAGAAACCCTAAATTGCATGGAAAATCATGCAAATTGTCGGACACTATATCTCAATACTTTGGTTTTTTTTTTTTTTTTTTTTTTTTTTTTCGCTTTCCTTCACTAGCATTGTAGATGGTTAATGGGGGTTGATGGAAAGAAGAAAGCAAAATGGTATGTTTTGGGAAGAGGGTATGGTGGATGATGACAAAAAGTTGGGAGGCATGATATGGGTGTGCCTCAAATTCATGATTGAGAGATGTTGCCGTATGGATTCAAAATTCTACCCAGCATAAGTAGGGGCAATGCAGTGGTGGCATGGAATGGGCCTGATTGACTGCAAGCCTTTAGGTTGATGCCATATTTTAGTTTCGCCTGATCCCATTACCCACTTCGTTTATGTCCAACTAAACTATATATTCTGTGAATGTATATATATAATATATGTAAAAAAATCTTTCTAAACCGATGATACATGATTTAACAGTCAATAACTACAAAATCGAAACTATTTGAACCCATTAGGTTTGCTCTCTTGGTCAAACAATTTTTTTGACCCCCTCTATCATCCCAACTCTTGGTACCTAGGTTTCTTGGTTACTCCATTCCTCGACGGATATATTCTATCAATTCAAGCATAATTCATTCCATAAACACAATTTAAAACTATTTATTAAGAAAAAAAAATCTCTCATGAACTTAATTTTCCTTAATTGGATATGAATCTTCACTGTTCATGAGAAAATCTCCCTCGATAAGGAAACATATCTCACTAGTTACTCTTGACAAAGCAGGAAGGTTTTTCGACAACTTAAATTTTACTTAATCGACAGGATACCATATCTTTTAAAGGTCTTTGATTACAGTTTCTACGATCTCAGAAAATTCTCAATAATCTCTACAAAGAAACTAGAATTTCTACATCCCTTAGTATTAGTAGCCAGTTAGGTACATTTTCAAAAACTTTACACTTCTCACATAAAGATTACATAGGGCTATTTTATGTCTTTTCTTAGTCTATTTTTTATTCTCTCAAAAACTGCTCCTTTTGATTTGACCATCAGAGTCTCCCCTATTAGAATACTTTCCGATAGTCTTTGTAGATTTTATCTTTTATGAATACTCAGAAGACTCCCCAGTACTAGTTTTACACTTTGGTTAGCAGAGTAGATATTTGTGGAGTCAAATCCACCTCCATCATGAACCATTATACTTTGCAGAATAGTAATAAAAAGCATAATTGACCAGAGAGTTGAAATATTAAGGCACTAGCATGATAATTTTTTGAAATGCAATGGGTTATTTATTTATTTTTTTTAATGTTTGGTTGTATTGGGTAGATTGTTCTATCTACACACACTCACACTCTTTTCTCTTCGAGGAAAAGAAATAAAGAAGAGAGTGAGAAGAAAATAGAAAAAACATTTGATAGGATATAAATTGGTATAATATTTACAATTGATTTGGTTTTATTTTTTGAATAAATATTACACTAATCATTGTATTTTATTATATTTTATATGTTATGAATGATGAAGGAGATACGAAGAAAAAGAAAGGAAAAATGAGAACAAATTTAGAAGTATGAAAAATTTATAAATATATTGAAGATATTTCTAAATATTTGGAAATAAAAATTTTGAAAATTTTAAATCACTTGTAATTTGTGATTTAGTAGTTACCTAAAATTTAAGAGAATATTTTTTTAAAAATTAGATTAATTCACCCTTATAAATAAGATGTTACATTATACAAAGAAAAAGAGAAGGGAGAGCCACCCCCAAAGGGGGCAGTCCCCCACATCCAACAATTAGATTTTTTTTAGGAATTTTTGGTTCTTTCTCTTGGCTGCCGGCGGCTTCTTTAGCAAAGACACATACTTTTTATTTTTATTATTTCCTACTACCGGCTACTGTGGGAAGAAGGATGGCCTCCATTGCTCTACTTTCTCTCCATTGTCAAGTAACTTTTCAACATTAATAAAAGTTTAATGAAATTTTCTTTTATATTTTCTTTTTAATTTTATTTTTTTCTAGTTGAAGGATATTGAAACCTTAATGATTGATAATTATGAGATTTAATTTAGTTTATTAAATCAATATCTCATAGGTATTTATTTAATTCCTGCGTTTCATAGATCATGATTTTTTAGGGTTTATTAAATAGTGACCAATATTTAATAGTTCTAAAATAATCTACAACTAATTAAAATGATAAATCCATAATTGTATGTTAGTTTTAATAAAGTGATAAATGTCATTCATATCATGGAATTGAATAATCTAATTTAAATGAATCCATCGTATATTTTTTAATTAGAATTAGATCTCTCTAAATCTTAATGCTGTTGAGACTTTCAATTCTAAGAGTTTCTCTAGGGTTGACTCTTGATTAGAGAAATAATTAACGAGATTCTCTTAATTATCGACGAAGTAAGGAGAGATTGGTTGTTGGACGTTTGTTGACGACTATAACCAATTTATTTATGAGTGTTGAAATCTTTAGGTAGATCAATGATCAATCATATTAAATCAAGGTGGATATAATTTCTTTGACTAGAAAAATTAATTTTTCATTAATTTTTATTCTTTTATTTTTGAATTCTTAATTTTTGGTCAATTAGTTTAGTTAACTTTTCAAATCACCTTATTTTTATTTTTCCTTAAAAGAAATAAATCCATCGTTCCCTATGGGTTCGACCCTGCTTACCCTAAACTCGTCTTTCTGAAAGTAGATATTTTATTTTTGGTTGTTTGACGACACACCAACATCTTATTCTCCAGGACCATTGCCGGACCGGTAGGATTATTCAACTAATTAGGCCATGGTGCTCGGCTAGAGCAAGGGAATTGCTAAAGGGCTCATTGAGTCCATTGAAGAAAGTAAAATAAATGTTATAAATCTGTTAGAGGTGGATTTGGTTCTATAGATAATAGCCCTACTAACTCGAACCAGAAGACTTGGCTGTCTGACGATTTCGATTGATGGGATCTACAAAAGACCATCGAAGGGTGTTTCAACGGGAGAAACTCTGACGCTCAATTTAGAGAGCGATTTAAAAACAAGAAACAGACCAAGAGAGAAAGCTTTGTGTACTCAAGGGAGCTTTATGCAGGTCCGGAGGACTTTCCTTAGCGACAGGCGCATTGGAGTTTATATACCTCCGCTTGGTGAGTCGTGTTTATGCGGGATGTTAAAATTCTAGTTTCTTTATGGAAACGTCTCGAGATTACGAGGATCATGATGGAAGATTTCAAAAGATTCTCATATCTATCGATTATGAACACTTAAGGTGTTATTGAGATTCCTTTCCACATCTGGAGATCTTCCTTTTATTTACGTGGGATTACATTCGCGCTCATAATTTCCTTTAGCAGATCTGGTGAATGTGACCGAGCACAGTAATAATTAGCCACCAAGCAGAATCTGGTCGTCGGGTATCGAGAGAGTATTGCCTGTGCCTACCCGTTCGGGAGACAAATCCCTTATTGTCAGCACGTTTTCTGTTGAACATGCCCCTTGGGCCATGAAGGATCTTATACCTTATGATGGTAAACTTTTTTAAGCTAGCGCCGATCAGATCGATATCTAGGTTGTCAAGAGCCGTTCTACATGTTTTTTATCAAGTATGACCCAACACGATTTGGACCATTTTGATCACGCCCCATCAAAATCATTTTTTAATAATAAATCCATTATAATCTAGTTGGTTAGAATATTCAACTCTCACAAAAAAATCCAATCTCGATTCTCTGGAACTTGATTCGGAAATGGAATTTTAATTTTTAGTTACTTGCTCCATTTTGAGAACTTTTATTTTTAGTTGCTTGTCCCATTTTGATAATAAAATAAAGGAGACAAAATTTTTAAAATTCAACTTTTATTTTTAGTTGCTTGCCCCATTCAACTTTTATTTTAAAATTCAAAAAGTCATGTACTGATATCCACTCCACTTCGCTACGGAACTTTTATTTTTATTTACTTGCCCCGCTTCAGATGTCTCACCTGTGATGCAAATAAAACACACGAATAATACCTCAAAAAATAAAAAAAAAAAAGAAAAAGAAAAAGGGCGGTCCAAAATAAAACACAGAAAAAGAAAAAGTTGTTCCGTTGCCGGGAATCGAACCCGGGTCTTTCGGGTGAGAGCCGAATATCCTAACCGACTAGACTACAACGGATGTTGTGACGAGCTTTCCACTTTGTTCATTATCATTTAAACTTTCCCAACCCCCAAAACTCGCTCGGGTTTCCCTTCTTCCTCTCTCCCTCTCTCTGCGGCGCATCATTTTCGCCGTCGCCGAAGCTCGACACCCGCTGCTCAAACACACACACCTTTCGTGTCTTACCACACATTAGCTGATTCTTGAACTGGGTCCGTCAAAAACCTACCTTTTGCCTTCCTTCTTATCAGGTCGGTCTCTCTCTCTCCCCCACTTTCATTCTTGACACTTCCAGCTACTTTTGTGTATCATATTTTGCAAGTCTTATTGTGATGAAAAAAAAAAAAAAATGCAAACATCGTTGAATTATATTTTGGACATAAAATAGGTTTTGCTCTCCTAGGTCTTTACCCACTAGTTACTTTTAACCATGTGGAGAGATTATACTTGTGCAAAATGAATTCTATGTAGGATTTTTAATCTTTGGATTTGGGGGGTTGAAGTTTCGATGAAGCCCTAATCTTGTAATCCTTTGAATTATACTTTGTCGTGTTGGTCTAAGACTGGGAATTTAGGCATGTTCATTGAACTACTCAAGATGGGGTGCTTATAGGATTGGAATTTTATGCCCTATGCTTGTTTGTTCAAATTTTTCCTTTGCTGTATGCCATGCTTGTGGTTTTTGTTGCTGCTTTACAGATTTATCGGCAAACATTTATTCTTCATATACCTCTCATGTGCTTCTCTTGTGATAAATGTGTTGGTTCTCATGTACAGCATGGTTGTCTATTTTCTTCTTTACAGTGATGACACATTTGTTGTTTTGAGGGTATGAGTCAGATTAGACAGTGTCACTTTTACCAGTAACTGAGCTATAGAGTCTATTTAATCATGATCAAATAAGCGCCATGCAAACCGGAAGACTAGAGATGGAGTCTTGGATGTTTGTCTTGGAAAACTTATGTGTGCATGTCCGTTTTTTTGTATAACTTTGATCTCTTGTGAAATATTCATTTTGATGGTTATGCAATATATGCTATCTTGTTAGGGGTAGTTCCATTTGTGCACCGTGCTTATCCTTGCTTCCTACCCCCCCAAAAGAAAAAGAGAGTCATTTATGAACCTAGCATGGTTGAGGTTAGATTTATTTCTCTTGTGCTGTCTCTAAAATTCTCAGGCATATGAAAGTGAGAGCATAAGAGAATTTAAAGCTGCTTGGATACCAAAAGATGGCTGTATCTGGATTGACTGGTAGTCCTCCATGTTACTGTATTCTTCCACCTTCACAAAGCTCAAAAGCACTATGTTGGCAATTTTCATCATTTTTAAATGCTAGAAAGCTCGGAGATAAGGTCGAGGTAGTTCATCTAGAAAGGTACTGATCTTCTTTAGTGATGCATTACTTGTTACTTAGTTTTACATGCCTTATGGTGATCCTTTTGCCTATTGCAATTGGTTGCAGAAAATACTGGGCTCGATCTACACAAAGGTATAACAAATTGCGAAATTATGTGATCAAGAGTGCAATGGATGCTTCGTATGGTGATATGACAAATGACCCAAGTGGTATGCACAGCTGTTGTGCTGTTTCTTAACTTTTTGACCGGAAGTCATGACCAACAGCCTATAGTTTATTATTTATTTTTTGCTAATATGTGTGAATTAGAATATATAGATTTGTAGAGAAAGTTAATGATTAGGAAGAAATAGTTCGTCCATATTTATATGTGGAACCTCTATGAAGGAAGTTAGGTACATTCTTCACCATCGGCCTTTCTGTTTGACAAGTGATAACATAGGAATCTTTAAATGGATATTTTAAGTTGGCCTTTTTTGGTGTGAAGATTTACTTTAAGGGATCCAATGACATAACAATTTGAGTTGGTTGCTTTCTACATTTAGGGAGGACTCAAATAGGATATTGGGTGATATTTGCTTGATATTGGCCAAACAACTGGTGATCAACATGGATTTGGGCTTTTGTTGCATGATCGCCTAAGTTGACTGGTATTTGTTGAGGCCATAATATCTGAAAAGTTTTCCTTGGCATTACTAGTGGTTTCTCGAAACAGAGTTCTGGTGCCTTAACATTATGCTGTTTATATTTCCTTATGGAGTCCATGTTAAGGAGCTATCCATTTCTCTCATGGAGTGTCAAAACTTCAAATAATTACAGATTTAATACTTTGGGGACAATAATAATGAATGTTATGTCCTCTCTCTCTCTGTCAAACATACAAAGTATGCACGCATACATGCATGTGAGCGACTGCATATCTTTGATTGTCACTGCAATGCATTAGTTTAGTGTTTTGCTAACATGCATGCTCCAACTGTAGGACATTCATCTTAATGTATGAGATCTGAATTCTTGGTACAAATTTTTATTGTCAAAAAAATTATTATTTAGTTGACATATGGGATTGATTGTACTTTCATGATTGTTCTGTTATTCTGTTTAATAAGCTTCTCAAATAAGCTCAAAACTCAGCATCATGTCTGCACAGCAATTTTTCCAAGAATCAACATCCGGGATCCTTATAAACGACTTGGAATCAGCAGGGAGGCATCTGAAGATGAAATCCAAGCTGCAAGGAACTTCTTGGTACAGAGATATGCAGGACACAAGCCCAGTCTCGATGCCATTGAATCAGCCCATGACAAAATCATTATGCAGAAGTTTCATGAGAGGAAGAATCCAAAAATCAACATCAAGAAAAAGGTTAGGGAAGTGAGTCAGTCTCGTGTTGTGCAGGCTGTCATCAGTAGGTTCCAAACGCCTTCAACACACTTCATCATAAAAACCAGCATTGCCTTTGTAGTACTTGGTGTCCTTACCGTTCTCTTTCCAACCGAAGAAGGCCCAACCCTTCAGGTAGCTCTTTCTCTAATTGCTACAATATACTTCATACATGACAGGCTGAAGAGCAAGATCCGAGCTTTACTTTATGGGTATGTGTACTGCTATCAAGTTCTTGATATCCAGTTTTTGCCTAGCTATGTAATTCTTAGATCCCGGTTGCATTATTCTTTTATAGGGCCGGAGCATTTATTCTTTCTTGGCTGTTGGGAACCCTTTTGATGGTGTCCGTGATCCCACCCATACCCATACTTAAAGGACCAAGGATTTTGGAAGTTTCCACATCATTGATAACCTATATTCTACTCTGGGTTTCTTCAACTTATCTGAAATGATTCTGTTACCCTTGAAATTCCCAAAGTTTTGTTAGTCAGCAATAACTGTCTGTAGGGCTGTGACTTTCTTTTTCAACCATATGATACACAGGTATGCTATTCATCTGATTACTGTGAAATTATGTAAGATGATTCCTAGTTCAGGGAGGGGAAAGATTTATGTAGCCATAGAAGAGTGATGGTTGTTGAGGAGAGATGACATGTAAGGGAAGAAATTTGGAACTGTTCAGCCTTTGCATTTTCGTTTTTTAGGTCTGATGTATATTTCGGATTCTTCTCTGAACTCCATAATCCACTCCTGGGATGAAGTAGTGAAACAAACTACATCAAAGTGCGTGGTTGCGATGAGCTTCAGGGGGCACATCCCTCGAACTCCCTGAGTTAACACTTATTATTGATGGAGAAAATGGAACATCGTCACACCTAAAACTCCCTTGGGAGATGGGAAAGACTGATTGCAGAACTGGTTACAAAGGTTGGGTTATCGTTTAATTGCTGAACCTTCACGCTAGGTATTGTTGGATTGGTTAAACTTGCTTGGGGCTGTGGCGTATTGGAAACTAGCTAAGCCATCATTATTATGCTCTCAAGCTGAAGTGGCTACCTTTGCTTAGTGTCTCTAGATCAATGTAGTGGTTCTAATGACACGGGGTTATCTCAGTGCTGCAACCTTAAGGTTTGTTGTTGAACCCTGTCCACCAAAGCGTTTCCTCTCAGGTTCTTTTGGACCAGATGGTGTGGACGTGGGCGACCTATCAAAGCCTTTTCCAGCACAATTTGCTAGATCTTTTGAGCGATGGGGCAATGGCCGCTACAGCTAACATAATGACGGTCTGGTCGTGACCGGTGAATGTAACGTCGGCCAATTCCTCGCATTGGACCTATTACAAGTTCTGGAAAGGGACAAAAGAACCTGATTTGCTAGATTTTCTCTATAACCTTGTAGCCCAATAATTGCCAAGTTCCACTTGTTTGCAATATCAAACGCCTAAACAATGAAACTGGAAGGCTGACTATGAACCACTGGAATAAGTCATGAACCCCGGTCTCTCGTGATAACAAGTGGTAGAGTTTTTTCACTTTCATTCTCTCTTCTTTGATTTCATTTGGTTTCATCATCTCGTAACAAATAATAATAATAATAGTAATAATAATAATAATAGTAATAATAATAATAATAATAATAATAATAACATTCATGAACCCTTTTACAATAATAATTCCAAAATAAGTTTTTCAAAAATTATATATATATATATGTGTGTGTGTGTATATATATAAATAATAATTATGTTTTTTTGGGTCTGAAACGGGGTTTAAGACCCAGAACAAAGAATCTAGAACAATTACGACAAGGTTTAAAATGGCCGTTTACCTAATATAACCATGGTAGAATACATGTCATATCATCTGCACCATTGCAATGATAATTAATTATGTTTTTAATACGAAATTGAGATGAAATAGAAACAAATATCTCAACCTCCTCTTTTTTATTTTCATTGTTATTATTTTTTCCCCCATCGCTTTGCAATTTTCAGAGGAACACCAACCATTAATGATTTAGAGAGACCTTTAAACCACTTTCTGCAATCATCCCACATGGCAATGCCTTGTTGGTCAATGCATTACATCCTCAAATGAGATATCTCGCGAGTGAAGAGTGGAACTATAAGTACTGTGACAACCTGCTCCTGAGCCAGGGAGGGAGGGAGGGAGAGAGAGAGAGAGAGAGAGAGAGAGAACAAAGAGCTTCCCTTGACCTTAGCGAGTTTTGCGTAGAACTAAAATTTATTCACAAATGGCATCTGCATCTCTCCTCAAAACGTCTCCTGCTCTAGACAAGTCTGAGTTGGCGAAGGATGAGACCCTTCGCCAGCCCCCGGTCTCAGTGGCCCGCTGCAACCCTCTTGGACCCTCTGGGCTTACCATCCGTGCTGGCTAGTACGCTGATGAGCTCATCAAGACTGCGGTATGTACATTTTTGCTATATGCTTTGTGGCAATTATAAATGGCAAGTGTATTCCAATTGTTACTGCCATCCAATAAACCAAGCCAAGCGCTCCTAAAAAAACGGGTATGAACGATGAAAATATTTATTACTGATAGTACATATTTCGTTACGAAAACTTTTTAACGACGAAAAATTAACGACGGAAATTCTATCGCTAAAAATCATCTTGTTAAATTTAGCAACGAAAATATTTTCGTCAAAAAATTTAACAACAGATTAGCAACGAAAATTTTCCGTTGCTAAAAAATCCATTGTTAATCCATCGATAATTTGAAAAGTGCGAAAATGTATTAGCGGCGGATTAGCGACTGAAATTTACTGTCGCTAATATAATTTTATATTTTTCAAAATATTCCAAATTATTGACGGATTAATGACGATTTTTTTTGCGACGGAATTATTTCCGTCACTGAAAGTCGTGCATCGAAGACGCACGAGGCCGCAAGCCCCTGCCCACACCAGCACGCTCGCACTCTCATGCCTGCACGCGCCCGCTCGCGCCAGCGCACCTGCTTTTTTTTTATTGAAAAAATACTCTCATCCAAATTCGAATCTGAGTTTTCAAGCATGTTTTGAGTTTTCTCAACTATTATGTCACAATGACTTATGTGTTAAAATACAATACCCAAATGTATTAAAAATACAAAATTATATTTAGTAAAAATACAAAATTATATTTAGTAAAAACACAAGATTATATTAAATAAAAATACAAAATTATATTTAATATAAATACAAAATTATATTTAATAAAAATACAAAATTATATTTAATAAAAAAACAAGACTATAATTTAATAAAAATACAAAATACAAAATTATATTTAATAAAAATATAAAATTATATTTAATAAAAATGCAATATGCTAATTTAATAAAAATACAAAATCATATTAAATAAAAATACAAAATTATATTTAATAAAAACACAAAATTATATTTAATAATTTTATATAATTATATTTAATAAAAATACAAAAATATATTTAATAAAAAAAAACTCTAATTTAATAAAAATACAAAATACAAAATTATAGTTAATAAAAATACAAAATCATATTAAATAAAAATACAAAATTATATCTAACAAAACACAAAATTATATTTAATAAAAATATAAAATTATATTTAATAAAAATACAAAATTATATTTAATAAAAAAACAATACTCTAATTTAATAAAAATACAAAATACAAAATTAGATTTCATAAAAACACAAAATTATATTTCATAAAAACACAAAATTATATTTAATAAAAATACAAAATTATATTAAATAAAAATACCCTAATTTAATAAAAAATACAAAATTATATCTCATAATAATATAAAATTATATTTAATAAAAAAATACCCTAATTTAATAAAAATATAAAATATAAAATTATATTTAATAAAAATATAAAATTATATTTAATAAAAATATAAAATACAAAATTATATTTAATAAAAATATAAAATTATAGTATGATGGTAAAACCCAGTCAAATAGCACTAATAGCCTTTCTGACCCTTAAAAAAGAATTCAAAAACAATTGAATTATTACAAAATAATAAATATTAAAATATATCAATTCTCATGAAGTTGAAGTTTTGGAGTAATGAATCATTTTAGATTAATGGATCTCTCAAGTCTCATTAAATATTCCGACTTTAATAATTACCAAGTGATCCATTTTCTGATATTGAGAATTTTGGTGACTTGAAAGTAAAAAATAATTGCATCTCCCGGGCGTGGAATTTTGGCCATGGATGAGTCAAATGCAAGATGTGGGAATTGTCTGGCTACAATTGGGCTAGAGAACACAGAGGCCAACCGTCAGGCATACAGGACATTGCTAGTTTCTGTTGAAAAATTTTAATCTCGATATTAAACTCATCGTGTATTTCTAAACATGTGATCTAGAATCAATTTTATATAAGAATATTATACCAAGATAAAATCAAGGAAGAAGAAAAAGAAAATGAAGAGAAAAACTTTTTTTGTATTAATTGCTAAAGAAAATTACAAGAGATGAGAAATAAAGCTAATGTAAGAGAGAAGATTGTCTTTCCTTGCTTGATTATAAAGTGTGGAGAAGGATCCTATTTATACAAGAGCTTAGTTAGCGGAGAAAATGAAAGAAATTTGAATAAAATTGGTGAAAAGAAAAATAATAAAAAAAAGTTAATTTTCTAAATATATAATGATTGAATAAATCAATCATTAATTAAACCAATTAAATATATAATGATTGATTAAATCAATATTAATAATTGATTAAATCTACCAAATATATATAATTGACCAAATCAATTATAAAAGTTAAATCAATCATAATAATTAACTAAATCAATTATTATGATTGAATGATTGATAGTTGATTAGATCAATCATAATGATTGACTAAATCAATCATAATATTTGACTAAATCAATCAATGAACTACATTTTGGTCTATTTTAACACTCCTCCTCAAGTTTGGCGAGTAGATATCTATGGAACCAAACTTGTTGAGAATGTTTTGCATGTGACTTGTCACAATTCTCTTGGTAAAAATATCAATAAACTGCTCACTACTCTTCACGTGAGGAGTGACTATGGTCTTGTTTTCAACTTTTTGGCGCATGAAATGTCAATCAACCTCAATATGTTTTGTTCTCTCATGGAAGACAGGATTAGAAACAATATGAATGACAGACTGATTGTCACAGAAAAGTTTGATAGGGGAAGTGACTGGAAATCCCAATTCTTTAACTATAACCTTTAGCTAAATGATTTCACTGATTGCTGCTGCCATGACTCTATACTCAGCTTCCGCACTTGATCTCGAAACTACTGATTGTTTCTTGTTCTTTCAAGACACGAGATTTCCGCCAACAAACATGCAATAGTCTGTGATGGATCTTTTGTCCATTGAATTTCCGACCTAATCTGCATCACAATAGCCTACAATTTTTGAACTTTGATTGTTATTTATGCAAATTCCTATCCCGGGAGACCCTTTAATATACCTAAGAATCCTTTCGACCGCATTCCAGTGGCATACCTTAGGAGCGTGCATATACTGACTGATTTAACTCACGACATATGCAATCTCAGGTTTGATGATAGTCAGGTAAATGAGTTTCCCTACGAGTCTCTGGTATTTTTATATATCTGTGAATAGTTGATCAATATCATTCCCTTCATCAGATGTTGAGATAGGGCTAATGGCCGGTTTTATTCTCAATTTACTTGTTTCCTGTAAAAGATCAAAAGTGTACTTTCTTTGGGATAGGACAATCCCCTTGTCAGAATAGGCAAGTTCTATTCTTAGAAAATATTTAAGTAGTCCTAAATCTTTAATTTCAAAACTAGATTTAAGAAAATTTCTGATTTGATTAATATGATTCATATCACTCTTGGTAACAAAATATCATCAATGTATATGAGTACAATAGTGATTCTTTTATTATCAAGTTTAGTAAATAGAGAGAAATCACTATTGTATTTTTTTTTTAAATTGTACTGAAAAGTGCAGAGTTTAGTTTTGCATATCAGGCCTGAGGAGATTGTTTGAGATCATAGATGGTTTTCTTCAATCTGCACACTTGTCCTTCGTGACCCTAGTTGAGCCCTTGAGGTAGATGCATGTAAACCTCCTTTTCTAGCTCTTCTTGCAAGAAAACATTCTTTACGTCTATCTAGTATATTGGCCAACTCTTGTTGATGGCAAGAGACAAGAGGACCCTTATGGTGTTCATCTTCACTACGAGTGCAAAGGTCTTCGCATAGTCCATTCCATTGGTCTGGGTAAACCTCTTGGCTACAAGTCTAGCCTTATAGCGATCAATTGAATCGTCGCTTTTAAGCTTGATCTTGTAGACCCATTTGTATTCAACTGCTTTCTTTTCTCTTAGGAGAGCCGTTATTTCCCAAGTTTTATTCTTTGTGAGAGTATCTAGCTCTTCTTTCATTACTTTCCTTCATTTTGGGTGATCATTGGCCTTATTGAAATTTCTAGACTCCTGTACTTGATCAATACCACTCAAGAATATTGGGTGATTTGAGGAAATGTTAGTAGTAGTATAATAGTCAGTAATGGGAAAAGATGTGACCTTAGAGATATAGTGTTCCCATTTTGATGGAGGAACCTCAGCCTTGTTGACCTTCTGAGTGGTGGTGGAGATGATGGCAAATTATTAGACTTCGCATTTGCTTGTAAAGGAAGTGAGTCTTCTTAGGTTTGGTCTCCCCCTTACTCCTTACTTTCTTCAGTTTTGGGGGAGTTTCTATCTTCCCTTTGCTAAGAATTTTTTGGTAATCCTCTCTCTTACTCTTGCTCTGAATTCTCCCCTTCGTTAGATTGGAGAGAAGGGTTGCTAACTTCTTTAGGAGTTAACAAGAAAACATACAGATCTTCCTTTTATAGTGTTCTCTCTTCACTTGTATTTGTAAAATAAAATTTATTTTTTACAAATATCACATCTTTTGATGTGTATATTTTGTTAGTCATAGAATCATAATCCTTTTGAAATGACCCATATCCTATAAAAACACACCACCTCCCTCTTCTATCTAATTTATTTCTAAATTGTTCTGGTATATGTACATAGCATATGCATTCAAACACTTTTGAGTGAGTAATATTTGGTTTGGTCTTAGTGAGAAATTCTAAGGGAGATTTTTCTTGAAATATTCTAGTGGGTAAGCGGTTAAGTAGGTGAATGCATGATTCATGTATCCCCCTTCATTGTTTGTCCTAAACATTTTTATATTTGCGTTGTATCTCTTAGTGGCGAAATTGTAAAAGTTTTTAATTGTTTCGAATGCTTGTACTTTTGAAGTGAGCATATATACCCATATGTATCTAGTCTTGTGATCAATAAAGGATATGAAATATTTAAAATATCGTCTAAATATTACAGGAGATATCCAAATATCAGAATGTACAAGATTAAAAATATTTTTGTAAGTTGTTTCTAAAATCGGATAATGCATTCGAGTTTCTTTTTAAAAAATACAAGTTTCACAATGTTTATCTTCATAATTTTTTGTTGGAAATAGGCATTTCAAAACTTACTTACTAGGGTGACTTAATCTAACATGCCATAAAATATAACTTTGTCCTTGATTTGCCATGTATGCATGGTTATTTTGATTCAAAAAATATAGGTTGTTTCTTCTAAATCCCCTACCAATCACTTGGTTTGTTTTGAAATCTTGAAAAACAACAGTGTCAGGATCAAATGTAATTTTACAATTTTGGCCCCTAGTAATTTGGCTAATAGACATAAGATTAGACAAGAATTTGAGAATATATAAAGCATTAGATTTTTTTCCCAAAAAATTAATTTTCTCAAATTTTTTTTACATTTAAATTATGCTAATTAGCAACCTTGACTGTCTTATGATTTGGAAGAAATTTCAATTTCTTAAATTTATTTTTATCCCTAACTATATGATGATCACAACCCGAATCTACCAACCAATCTTGGAAATTCAAAGTTGAGTTTAAGCAAATACCTAGATTAGTTGTTCCTTGTTTGAGTAGCATCTTTGATACGATACTTTCGATAGTTGACTCAAGTGATGCATTTTGGGCCGCATTTGAGGATATTTGGTCATTTCTCTTCATGTGTTTAGGCCTTAGGTGAGGATGAAGAAACCAATATCTTTCTTGTGAATGATTTGGCTTTTTGCAATGAGCACATATCTTTTTGGTCACGTGCTGCACCTTGTTGGCCACTTGCCTTACTGTGATCGAGTTGAAACCATGCCCTTCTACTTTGGATTGAGAAGTATCCTCAAATTTCATACTTGCTTTTGCTTGTTGGATCATGGCTCTTATTTCTTGGTAGGAAGGAAAAATCCTTCATTCGAAGGATTTCTTGAAGAACATGTGCGAATTGTTCTCCAAGAGAAACGAGGAGCCCAAAGGACTTGTCCTCATCCTCTTTTTTTGAAAAATTTTCAGATCGGTTGTGATCGGTTTCAAAGTTTTGATCTTATTCCAAAGGTCTTCATATTTGCTGAATAGTTGGGAGAGAGTCTTTTCATCTTTTTTGATATTAGCGATAAGCCTCTTTATCTCAAAAACTCTTCATAAATTTGACTCTTGCCCATAAAGATTATATATTTGATCCCATAGGGCTTTTGAGTTTGGAGAGCAAGTGACCATAGTTCTATGAGTTTGATCCATAGAACTTGTGAGTGGGATGAAAATTTGGTCATCCCTTATTTTCCATTCTTCAATTATTGGGTTCGACTCCTTAAGAGGATCCTTTGTAATGTGACCCAAGAGATTTCTTGAGTTTAATGATCTCTTAACATGAGCAATCCATTGAAAATAATTTGAAGATGTAAGAAGAATGGAAGAAAAGTATTGTAAATGAAAAGAATTGATTTGAGAAAGGGGATCACCTAACCTCGAAGAGAAAGGAATCGAAATTTGCTTTGATACCATGTTAAAAAATTTTAATCTCGGTATTAGACTCCTCGTGTGTTTCTAGACATATGATCCAGAACCAATTTTATGTAAGAGAATTATACCAAGATAAAATTCAAGGAAGAAGAAGAAAATGAAGAGAATTTTTTTTTTTTTTTTATTGATTGCTAAAGAAAATTACAAGAAAGAGGAGAAAGAAAGTTGATGTAAGAGAGAATATTGTCTCTCCTTACTTGATTATAAAGTGTGGAGAAGGGTCCTATTTATACAAGAGCTTAGCTAGTAGAGAAAATAAAAGAAATTTGAATGAAATTAGTGAAAAGGAAAATAATCAAAAATAAAGTTAATTTTCTAAATATATAATGATTGAATAAATCAATCATTAATTAAATCAATTAAATATATAATGATTGATTAAATCAATATTAATAATTGATTAAATCAATCAAATATATATAATTGATCAAATCAATTGTAATGGTTAAATCAATTATAATAATTAACTAAATTAATTATTATGATTGAACGGTTGATAGTTGATTAGATCAATCATAATGATTGACTAAATCAATTATAATGTTTGACTAGATCAATCATTGAACCTCATTTTGGTCTATTTTAACAGTTTCAACACCAGGCCTCGGCAACTACATCTCTAGCGCAATCCTCTTTGAGGAGACACTTTACCAATCTACTATTGATGGTAGGAAGTTGGTCGATGTTCTTGTTGAGCAAAACATTATTCCTAGCATCAAAGTTGACAAGGTACATAAACATGGTTGAATGCCAGGGTAAAAGGGATTGAGATTATAATTTTTAGAGAATAAATCACATTCTAAAGGATTTTAGTGGTATTTTTAGAACTTTGTGTGGTATTACTAGGCTTTTAGCAACATTTCTAAAACTTGTGCAATATTTGCTAAAATATCGCTAAAAAGTAATATTATTTTTTTGAAATATTTTTCTAAGGGGGTCATGAAATGATTCAAAGTTAGCAAATGTAGAGTTTTGAGTAAGTTGATGTTGGAAGCTTTGTGGGCACCCATGATGGGTCGACTCGGATCCGAACTCGCTTCCTCCTCTACCGACTAGAGTTAGAAGTTTTCAAGTTGAGTTTATTTTCTCCATCGCCTTCCTAACACCGCCTCAGGATTGAAGCCTGTTGCAAAAGTTTCATTGCATGCCTATAAATAGGTGGCTGGGTGGGAGAAGAAACATAGAAGTGAGATTCAGAAAACAGAGGTTAGTGAGAGAATGAAAACAGAGCATTCAAGTCTCTGTTCTTGTATCCAGAAATGATCCTCTGTAAGAGAGCCCTTCAAGGAGATCATTGAAGGATCTGGGTTGTTAAAAGAACGTGGTTTCCACCTTGTGATTTCATGTCCGACCAGGAGCTTGTGATTCAATCCTTGATCCAAATCCACTACGCTGTTGGATACAAAGAACAAGAGGTAACTTTGTTTTAATGACTTGGTTTCTTGTCTGATATATATCAGTGTCCTTCTACATTGGTATTATAGCTAGAAAGATTGAATTCATGCTCTTATCTGTCCTGACAAGAGATTTTTTGAAACTTTGGAGTCGGATCTCCCATGGTGATTTCCTCCATGGTTGTTCTGCAGTCATGAAATTTTTCATACACCTTCCTTGCATTCTTATGAACCTTCATGAAAATTTTTGTGACAAAATTCAAACCGAATAATGAGAAATTTGATTTTAAAGTCATTGCAATAGACTATATTTGTCAAGTTTCTGCAGCCTGTGTGTATGTTTTCGCTATGAACTATTTGTATGTTTGCATTCTACTCAGAACAAGCTTTCCAAGGATATATTATATGCCTAAAATGGACTCCTGAATTGTGAGAAAACAAAACCCAAACATGGCTTGTTGAATAGCTTTGTTCTGCGAAAAGAAATCGTGTAAATTTGGGAAGGAAATGGCACGTCCAGTCATGCCCCTTGCAACCTTAAAAAATAATAATAATAATAATAATAAATGGCAGTACGCAAACATGTCAATTCAAACCTAGGACTTGAATATGAGTTTAAGGAACTTTAGCCACTGGACCACATCTAATTTGATATTAATACCTGTTTAATTGTATATTTATTTAATGACAAAAATGCTTACATATAGACTCAAACCTGGCCATGCATTAGGACTTTAAATGATTCAAACCACCCGAGCACAACACATGGTTGTGTTGGAAGTTTCATGCAGTTTCTTTATATATACTTTCTTAATTATGGAAAATGAATATATATTTTTTTTATTTTATGGCACATAAATATTTTATAATTATTAATGCATGATTGTTCCACATGTTTGAAAGATGTGTGAGATGTATGCATTTTATGCCATATTTTGGGATTTTTATCTCAGTGGGAGTATGAGATGATTGAGTTGCGACTCCCAACCCCAAAATTTAGCGTATATATATTGAAATAAATTTATTTAGACATTTTAGTTTTTCAAGAAATGATTGGAAATTATGCAAATTTTCGATCTTGTGTTATCTATGTTTAATAAATATTATTTCAATGGTATATTGCAACTAACGTGTTCCAGTGCTAATAAATATTTTGTGCTAAAATTTATATGTCTTATAGAGAGAGAGAAATGACTGTTGCAACAAAGAATATAGTGGCTAAATTAAATAAGGGAAAGAAACTTAACGGTAATAATTTTGATATTTGGCATCGAAGAGTTCAGTACATTCTTGAAGAGCAAGAATATTTAGAATCTCTACATCATACTATGAAAGAACCAGAGTTTGGTGATACTCCTTAACTTCACAAAGATCATGAGACATACAAGATCTGGAAAAAGAAAAATAGCTACGCTCGCATTACGTTGCTGAGCTGTATGCAGGATGATCTAATGGTAGAGTTTGAAGTATACCAAACTGCACATGAGATGTGGAATGTTTTAAAAGTAAAATTTGGAGTGACTTCATCTACTAAGCTGAGACAACTTATAATCAAGTTTGACATTTATGTGAAAAAGCAACATCACTCGATGAAACAACATCTAAGAGAAATGTCAAACGTGATTAATGAGTTGAAGTCTACTGAACATACATTGACAGATGAACAACGGATACAAGCTATCATTAGATCACTTCCTCAAAGTTGGGAGCCGATGAAAATGAATATGACTCACAATCCTAGTATTAAAACATTTGAGGATGTGAGGAGTTATATTGAATTAGAAGATGAGCACCTAGAGGTAGCTAGATCTTCTGGAAAGGATTATGTTACTGAGTCTAGTTCAAACAAGGGTTTTAACTTCAAACGTGTAAAGAACAAGAGGTTCTTCAAGAAAAACATTCCAAATTTTAAGAAAACCCAAACCGAACACTGCAAGAGAAGTAAGTGCGATGGAAAGAAAAATGATAAGAGCAATCAGACATGCTATAATTATGACAAATTTGGTTGCTATACTCGTGAATACACTAGGCCAAGAAAGGTATTGTTCAAACCTTTTTTACATGATGTTTATGTTTCTAGCACTGTTATACTCGCTGAATCGAATTCTTTTTGGACTCTTGACTCAGGAGCAACGGATCACGTAACTAGAGACAGAGGATCTTTCATTGAATATCATCGAATCCCGGATGGTTCGAAATGAATATATATAGGAAACAATGCCAAGATTGCTGTAAAGGGTATCGACATTTGTAAATTATTTTTTGAAGGTGGTCGCACCTTGTTCCTACATGATATTTTGTATGCACCTGATATTCGATGTAACTTTGTGTCGGTTACTGTTCTCATGTGTTTAGGTTTTAATATTAACTTTCATAGTAATGTAGTAAGCATTTATCTTGACACTAAATATATTGGTTCCGCACACCTTATAGATGATTTTCTTATACTAGATATAATACATGATAATGAAAATCATGATGGTTGCTTTTCTTTGATTACATCAACTAATGGCCATAATGTGGATACAAATATGTGACATATTAGATTGGGCCATATTTGATAAGAAAGAATGCACATGCTAGCCAAAGAGAGACTTTTGGGCAATGTCTCAAAAGTAAACTTGCCAATATATGAACATTGTCTAGCAGAAAAAGCAACAAGAAAACCATTTGGTAAGGGAACCAAAGCAGACCTCCCATTATAATTGATCCATTTTGATATATTTGGTCCAATGAATGTGAGAGCAAGACATGAAGTATCCTATTTCATCACTTTCATCGATGATTTTAGTTGTTTTGGTCATGTTTATTTGATCTCCCATAAATCGGACGCATTTGATTGCTTTAAATTATATTTGAGATTGGTTGAAAATCAATTAAACAAAACGATTAAAACAGTGATGACAGATCATGGATGTGAATATCTGTCAGATCAATTTAAGGATCTATATGATGAAAAAGGAATAATTAGACAGTTCACTATTCCTGGTACTTCACAACAAAATGGTGTTGTAGAAAGGAGGAATAGAATCTCGTTAAACATGATTAGGTTAATGATGACGCAAGTGATTTTGTCAATCTCCTATTGGGGAGATGCTTTATTGACTGCTGCCTACATACTTAATCGTGTACCCTCTAAATCAGTTACTTCCACTCTCTACGAACTTTGGACAGGTCAAAAACCTGATCTAAATGGTTTGTAACTCGGGGGGTCGGCAGCATATGTTCATGATCCGAACAATAAATATGGAAAAATGGGTTCTAGAGGAAAGAAATGTATCTTTATTAGATACTCTGAATATTCAAAGGGATATGTGTTCATTGGAGAATGTGAGAATGAAAGTGTAACTGAAATAAAATCGAGAGATGCCACATTCTTGGAAAATGAATTTCCATCAAGGGGTGAAATTGATAAGGTTCTTATTTTATATGAAATACGAGATCCTGATAATAATGACATTCCAAGTGGTTCAATAACGAGAAATGATGAGATGATTCACTCTATTGAACCTAGTGGGAGCGACATTCCACTGAATAAACCAATTTCACAAGAAATTCAATTATGGAGAAATACTCGTAAAAGTATTTTTCGTCATTGATTTGAGATTGAAAGAGAAGTTTTTATGATAGCTCAATCTGATAAAAATGAGTCTAGAACATTTGAAGAGGCTATTTCATAAAAAAACAAGGCAGAATGAGTAAAGGCAATGGAAGAGGAAATGGAGTCTATAAAATCAAATCAAGTCTGAGACTTGGTTGATCTACCACCAGAGCGTAAAGCCATTGGGAACAAATAGGTTCTTAAAATTAAACGTAAGGCAGATAGATCTGTTGAAAGATTCAAGGCACGTTTGGTTGCTAAGGGCTATACCCAAGAGGAAGGTATATATTATGAAGAGACTTTTTCGCCTGTTGTAAGGTTTGCTTTAATACGTCTTATCCTTGCTATTGTTGCCCATTTGGATCTTGAATTACACCAAATGGATGTTAAAATTGCTTTTCTCAATGGAGAATTAGATGAGAAAATCTACATGAAACAGCCTATAGGTTTCATTGTTAAAGACCAGGAGTGCAAAGTTTGCAGACTCTGAAAATCAATTTATGGTTTTAAACAATCATCTAGACAATGATATTTAAAATTTTATTGAACCATAATAACATATGGGTTTACGATAATTGAGGAAGACCATTGTGTTTATATAAAACAGTTAGAAAATAACTTTTTGATATTATCACTTTATGTGGTGATATCTTATTGGTTGAAAATAAGTTAGATATTATTATTGCCAGTAAAGAGTGGTTATTTTCAAATTTTGAAATGAAGGATATGGGTAAAACAACTTACATTCTTAGTGTGAAAATCCAAAAAAATCATTCAAAAAATTTTTTTGCTTTGTCGCAGGAACCTTATATTTTAAAAATCCTGAAACGATTTCACATACTGGATTGTAAACCAATTGACACACCAATTGCGAAAGGTGAAACCCTTAGTAAAGATATGTGTCCTAAGACCCCACAAGATTTGAAATGTATGGAAAAAGTTCCATATGCCAGTGCCATAAGAAGCTTAATATATGCAATAATGTGCACTCGTCCTGACATTTGCTATGTAGTTGGATTGATAAGTAGATATTAGTCAAATCTTAGACTAGCTCACTGGCGAGCAGTAAAGAGAATATTGAGATATTTGAAAGGTACCACCAATTATGTTTTATGCTATTAGGGTGGTAATCTACATTTGGTAGATTACACTGATACAGATTAGAGTGGTGACTTAGATGAGAGAAAATCCACGTCTGGATATTTATTCTTGCTAAATAACGACACTATATCTTGGAATAGCAAGAAATAGACTTGCATAACATTATTCACTATAGAGGCTGAATTTTTTGCATGTACAACAGTTGTCCATGAGATTATTTGGCTTAAAAGATTTTTGGAGAATTTGCGGATAGTTACCAATGCCTTAATGCCTGTAAGGATCAACTGTGATAGTCAAGCAGTAATAGACTATACGAAGGATCCAAAGTATCATGGTAGAACAAATCATATTGACACCAAATATCATTTTATTAGGGATATTATAGCACAAAAGGAAGTGATTTTACGACATGTATCTACGTATAAGATGGTTACAGATCCTCTTACTAAGCCAATCCCTAGAGATGTCTTCTTATATCATGTTAAGACTCTGCAATTGCGTAGATTATAATGAGATGTTGTAAATATTGAGATAATGATATAAATATTCCATGTTTATATGAGAAACGTGTGATGATTGTTATTTATATCTAATTTGTTATTACCACTATCGAGTATGTCGCCAAACATTAGGTCGACTTTCTTATACGAGTGACCCCCCTCAAGCACTGTGAGAGTGTGTTGAGATGAGACTTATTTGCACTTCTGATTTGTGAGTTGCTGAATAGCGCTAGTAAAGTCAGGATGGGTATAATGTTAAAAAAGTCGCCCTGACATGAGTTAGGATGAGACTTGAGTAATAGACCGGACATGACAGCCCATAATCATGTAAGTTTGGATAAAAACCGGATACAAAATTTTAATGAGGGGTTTTGAATAGCGAGCTATTGAAATATCAGGCTAAGCACTTATGTGATAGTGTTTGAGTTAAAATCCGTATGATGGTTTTATTATGAGATGAAAAGACATACGCTCTTGTATAATGGATGCAGAGAGTTTACCACCATAGTATGTGTTTCATATCACATGTGCTAGAGACGACTGAAGGAGGAAAGTGAATGAGTTTTGTTTTATGAAAATCTATGCCTCCTCACTATATGATTTCCTTCAATAGTGCCCTATGTGACTTTTGACAATGTTATATGGTGATGAACAGATGTTTGCTACTTTGACATGTTTCTTATGATCATGATTGATTCGATCTTCTGGGACGTGCTGGGAAAATAGTTTGTTTATCATTGAGTAACATGTGAACGGAAAGAAAGACTATTTTGATTACACCTTTCATATGTATTCACTGGTCAACCAATTATGTTTCCTTTTCGGGAGTTGAGACATAATTGTGATTGCATGATGAAATATAGAGATCAAGTATGGCTTTTGAGAGATTGAGTTTACTTTGATGGTGTAGCAAAATGAGTCTGGAGCACATGAGATACAAAGATATTCTGTACTTTTTTTTGGGTTGCAGCTACTATGTTATCCCTAATAGGTACATAGCTTGGACTCCTAAGTGCAGGTGATGTGCTCGTAGGTCACACGACTCATTTCTTTATATGAAAAAAATGATTTCGTAGAGCTGAATCTCAAGAAAGGTTGGATGGGTTCGTCCCATCATGTGCGAGTGGGAGATGTTAGAAGCTTTGTGGGCGCCCATGATGGGTTGACCCGGATTCGGACCCGCTTCCTCCTCCATTGACTAGAATTAAAAGTTTTCAAGTTGATTTTGTCTTCTCCACCGCCTCAGGATTGAAGCCTGTTGCAAAAGCTTCATTGCACGCCTATAAATAGGTAGCTGGGTGGGAGAAACACAGAAGTGAGATTTAGAAAATAGAGGTTAGTAAGAGAATGAAAACAGAACATTCAAGTCTATGTTCTTGCATCTAGAAATGATCCTCCATAAGAGAGCCCTTCAAGGAAATCATTGAAGGATCTTGATCCGAATCCACTATGCTGTTGGACATTAAGAACAAGAGGTAACTTTGTTTTAGTGACTTGGTTTCTTGTCTGATGCATATTAGTGTCCTTCTATAGTCGAGGATTAAATTGGTGAGAAAATTTACAGGGTTTGGTTCCTTTCGATGGTTCAAATGATGAATTATAGTGCCAAAGTCTTGATGGTCTCGCTTCCTGCTCTGCAGCTTACTATCAAAAGGGTGCTCGTTTTGCCAAATGGTACCTTTTGCCACTTTCTCTAGCAACAAATATTCTAGACAACTTTGATTGCAGCAGAGATTTCTATGTGACTTTTCTTATGTTGTTTTTGTTTTTGTTCATAAAAGGCGGACTGTTCTGAGCATTCCCAATGGACCTTCTGCATTTGCTGTCAAGGAAGCAGCCTGGGGTCTCGCTCGCTATGCTGCCATTTCACAGGTAAAAGGTTATTCTTGATTCTCTCAAGGAAGCAGCCTGATTCTCTCAAGCAGGGTTTGGGGTGGCATACATTGATTGGCCTGATCATTATATAAAAAAGACATGAGACTAAAGAAAAATCTTTTCCTTTTAAACCTTATTTTATTTTGACTCCGGAGCAGGACAATGGGTTGGTCCCAATTGTAGAGCCAGGATCTTGCTTGATGGTGACCATGGAATTGATAGGACTTTTTGAAGTTGCCCAAAAGGTTAGGGCTGAGGTCTTCTTCTACCTTGCTGAGAACAATGTCATGTTTGAAGGCATCCTCCTCAAGCCTAGCATGTTGTTGGTTGTGGCAAAAAATTATAGGAGGAGAGAATCCCACATTGATTGGCAAGTGAGGGATGAGGTGAGATTTATTCTTATAAATAGACCATTCCCCATGTCTTGTAGTATCATCCCAAAATTGACAAGTTCATATCTTAGGCCAATTTTCATCTTTCTCTCTCTTGTAATATTTCAAGAATATTAGTGAAATATTATTCTGATAGTGTCCGAGGACGTAAGCATATTTGGTCGAATCTCGTTAAATTTTGGTATTTTTTCTTTATTTAATAGTTGTTGTTAGGTATAGTTGTAGTGATATATTGTGCTGTTAAATTACCTTTTTGGGAAATATATCTTGGGTGATTTATTAATACAATCGTTCACACGCTATTTCCGCAACAATTGGTATCAGAGCCCGGTTTATCTTAGTATGCTCTGTGGTTGCAGTTTTATCTGATTTTCCACATCAGAAAAGATTCTCTTGGGGCTATTGGCATTGAGCCCGGTTGATCCTAGTATGTTCTGTGGTTGCAGTTTTATCTGATCTTCCACATCAGAAAAGATTTTCTTGGGGCTATTGGCATTTTGCATCAGGAGCTATTAAATAGTACGAGTGGCAAAAATGACAGACAGCGCAAAATCATCCACATCTTCATCATCAATCTTGGCAAGAACTGCATTGATAAATGCTAGATTTACAGTGGAGATTTTTTATGGAACTGGTCATTTCAGCATGTGACAGAGTGAGGTTCTAGATATCCTTTTCCAACAGGGTCTGGACCTTGCAATTGAAGAAAAGAAACTAGATAATGTTGGAGAGAAGGATTGGCAGACGATGAACAAATTGACATGTGGTACGATTCGATCATGTCTTTCCAGAGAGCAGAAGTATGCTTTTTTAAAAGAAACTTCTGTAAGTAAATTGTGGAAAGTATTGGAAGAAAAATTATTGAAAAAGAGCAGTCAAAACAAGCTCTATATGAAAAAGATGCTGTTTCGCTTTAATTATGTTTCGGGTACCACTATGAATGATCACATCACCAATTTTAATCAACCTGTTACTGATCTGATGAATATGGACAAGACTTTCAAAGATGAGGATCTGACTCTAATGTTGTTGGGATCCCTTCCTGATAAATTTGAATATCTTGAAACTACTCTTCTTCATGGGAAAGCTGTTGTCTCTATTAGTGAAGTAACTGCTGCCTTATAAAGCAAGAAAACTTAGGTGAAGAAGCAGAAGTCTTAGTTGTCAAAAGGGATTCACAAGCCAGAATAAAGGGATGAGAGATGGATCAAAGTCAAGATCCAAACCAAAGAAAAATGAATGTGCCTTTTGTCGTGAAAAAGGGCACTGGAAGAAAGATTGTCCAAAATTGGATAATAAAAGCAAACCTGACAAAGGGAAGGCTGTCGCAGATTCAATTGTAGCTGAATATGATGATGCAGACTCAGACCTCACACTTGCTGTTGCATCATCAACTAACCGTTCTAATACATGGTTGTTAGATTCAGCTTGTAGCCACCATATGTCCCCTAATCGAGAATGGTTTTTTGATTTCAAAGAACAGAAAGGGGGAATGGTCTACACAGCAAACAATGTCCCTCTCTCCACACATGGGATTGGTTCAATTAGCCTGAGAAATCAGGATGGATCAATCAGAATCTTAACAGGTGTTCGATATGTACCGGATTTGATGAAAAATCTCATTTCTATCGGATCCTTAGAATCAAAAGGTTTCAATGTGAAGATGAAAGATGGAGTAATGAAAATCATCTTTGGTGCACTTACAGTATTAAAGGGCATACGGAAAAATGACATTGTATATTATTTGCTGGGTAATACAGTTGTTAGGACGACAGCAGCATTAGCAGCTTCTACTAATGATCGGGAGATAAAAGTAACCAGGTTATGGCGGCGAATTGGGCTTGCCAGGAAAAAATCCTTGAAATTTCAGATAGATCAAGGATTATTGAAAGAAATTCGAGTTTGCAAATCAGATATTTGTGAGTGTTATGTAAAAGGGATGCAAACGAGGGTGAAATTTAGCACAGGAGTCCATAATACTAAGGGTATGTTGGATTATATTCACTCAGATGAGACTCCCAAACAGGTGGAGTTTGAAAGAAATAGAACTGTCCCTGCAAATGAAAAAAATGATGGTGACTCTCCTATAGTAGAAAAAGAGTCAGAAATAGATGAGATTCAGACTCAGGAACCTCCACAACGACATGAATCAATTGCACGAAGAAAGGGAAGGAGGACCATTAGACCACCGGCTTGTTATGGACGCTTTCACATCAGCAATTGAAAATTACAGATTCTACTAAAGTTGTATGAGAGAGTTGTAAAGATTTTTTGTCAAGGTAAAGATTTGTTGGTCGTGGCAAAAAATTATAGGAGGAGAGAATCTCACATTAATTGGTAAGTGAGGGATGATGTGAGATTTATTCTTATACATAGATCTTTTCCCATGTCTTGTAGTATCATTTCAAAATTGGCAAGTTCATATCTTAGACCAATTTTCATCTTTCTCTCTCTTATAATATTTCAAGAATATTCATAAAATATTATTCTGATAGTGTCTGAGAACGTAGGTATATTTGGTCGAATCATGTTAAATTTTAATATTATTTCTTTATTTAATAATTGTTATTAATTATAGTTGTAATGATATATTATGTTATTAAATTATATTTTTAAAAAATATATCATTGATGATTTATTAATACAATCGTTTATACGTTACTCTCGTAACAGTATGGTCACTCCTGGAGCCGAGTGCAAAGACAAGGCTACCCCACAGCAAGTTGCCGACTACACCCTAAATCTCCTCAAAAGAAGAATCCCACCAGCTGTTCCAGGAATCATGGCAAGTATCTATAATCCTTCTTTGGGACTCTTAATAAATAAATGAAAATGAAAATATTAGAAACATATTAGTTTACTGATGGACAACAATTGTCATGGAGTATTTTATGACTGATGTGACAGATAAACACCGGACAAAATTTTTCAACACAGTTTTTCACATATACAGAATTCTATTTGTACAATCACAAAATTTAATATAGATCTCCTGAGCTAATTGTTCCTGTTTTTGGTTGAGCAGTTCTTGTCTGGCGGACAATCTGAAGTTGAGGCAACCCTGAACTTGAATGCAATGAACCAAGGTCCCAACCCATGGCATATGTCTTTCTCATATGCAAGAGTACTTCAGAACACTTGCTTGAAGAAGTGGGGAGGAAGACCAGGGAATGTGAAGGAGGCTCAGGAAGCCCTGCTCTTCAGAGCCAGGGCTAACTCTCTTGCTCAGCTTGGGAAGTACACTGGCGAGGGAGAGTAGGAAGAGTCCAAAGAAGGGATGTTTGTCAAGGGCTATGTCTACTAAAGCTATCTGTAACTAATCTAAATGTACCAAGAGTAGCTTGTACAATCTCAAGAGAGGAAAAGTACACAACCTTAGTTGGAAGCCTATGAATTGATCATGTCCCTTTCATGGTGATCGTCATGGCATGACTCTGAATTTCTTTGCTTTGATACCGCTCCTAAAAGCCAGCTCCCATTCCTACAACTATAAATCCACGTTGGGCCTTTCACTTACGTGGCTTGCACGAACACCCCTTTTTTTAATGTTGAATCATTCCATATCTCGAGTCTCCTGTTCCGACAAATCGAGAGTTATCCGATTCAATTTAGGGGAAAGCTCTCCAACTCTCCGACTAGAACTGTGTTTGGATCGGATATCTGAATTTGAATACATTATTTTGACCTAATTCGATGCATTAGGGTTATATTTTTTTTGATTTGAATCTGAATCCGAACAAATTACTTAAATTCGGACGGGTATCCGAATCCAAAAATTCTTTTTTTTTTTTACCCAAAAATTTAAAATAATATCTAAATATTGTTTTTTCAGTGAATAGGAGATTTTTTTTTGCTACATAGAAGTCAGAATTTTTTTTCCCCAAAGAGTCTTATACTTATAGTATTAAAAAAAAGAGAAAAAATTTAAAATTTTTTAAAAGAACTCTATATACAAATCAAAAAAGAAAGCGAAATATGGCCCTTGCAAAATATATATATTTTTGCTCTAATTCCACTTTTATCCTCATGATTCTAATATATTTACAAATATAATTAGATTGATTCGGGTGGGTCGGGTTAATTCAGGTTTTTTAATTACCAACCCAAACCCTATTCGGAATAACAAAAAACCCAAATTAACTCGACCCGAACACTTCGAGTTCGGGCGGGCATGGGTTTTGTTCGGGTCGGACCCAGCCCTATCTCTCACATAATTTTTTTCATTCCTAAATTTTGAATTCGAGATTTAATTAAAATATCTACCACCCTTATCTAGTAGACCGACCGTCTACATCAACACTTAGTTATTTTCTTGCTCTTACTATGGAACTTGACCCAATTAAGCCCAAGTTTATTATCATTATTATTTTTTGGTTATAATAACAATCAAGAACCAGATCATAGGATCAAGAGAGGGGGATTATTGTCACTGAGATATCTCTCGGGACTAAGCCCAAATTTATTATCGAATGAATTTGAGATTTACATCTTCCTATTAAGAACCCAAATCCGCCCAAATATTTGAAGGCTGGGTAAAAATAGGCCAGGCTAGGTTGGCCCGAGCCCCAACATCATGTCCTTGGGCCCTAATAAGGCCCAACGCAAGCCCGCCCACTACTCTCTCTCTCTCCCTTTTTTTTTTTTTAATTAATAACCAACCGGCTGTAAATTGCAGTGCTGTAAATTACCTCCTCATAGAAAACTCAATCTTCCCTCAAGAGAGCATAGAGCCAGAGATTTTTTATGCTCTCACAAAGTATACAATAATTGATTATTTTGCTCGAAACAGCTGTAATAGAGTTTCATAAAAAAGGATAAAATCTTATAATTCACATGAATAAAAGTCCCAATATATATGTTGAATCTCTCCCAAAAATTCCAAAACTTTGCTTGCTACTCATGCATCCTTCAAACATTTTAAATGCAGTACAGTGCAATCTCTTGCTTTGCAATCTGAAAGATCAACTGCTTCTACATCCCTAAACCGAAGGGATCATAACATGAACTTGATCACCCAGAGAGAGAGAGAGAGAGAGAGAGTAGTAGAGGGCGAAGTTTGCTGTCTTTCAAGCATTGAACTGAAAGATTCCTCATAAACTATTCTTCCTGATTAAGGTTTACTGCTGCAAAGAAAAAGAACGCTCCGTATGCTCTGAAAGCCTAGGATTCAACGAGCTCAGAGGAGAGAAAGAAACCTCAGATGACAAATTCATGGTACAAATTACTTCTTGTCCATAACTTTTTGGTAAATTTTCAATTGCCAAAATCAAAATGTTCAGTAGAATCATGAACTACTTATCAGATGTCACATTGTATATCTTATATGACATGTCTGGGGGTATTACTTGTGGTGTAAATAGGTAAAAGATCCAAACATGAAAGATCATCAATTCACTGGTCAGCAAAAAGTTTGTGTATGGCTCAGAATAATTCAATCTTTCAATCCATGGAATAACCGTAGTTACCTGATTGTTCGAAGCTTGCTCATGTATCCGCTAAGGCTGAATGTTCAAATCAATCATTTTGACATCCATTTTTTTATGTCCATCAGAATTCCCATCTGAGGTAGGACCAGAAGGGATCCAGTGATTTTGCGGGCTCTCCCTCATCAGCCCTTTAGGCAGCTGATTTTTGCCTTTACTATTCTCAGCTGGATCGATGGATTGTAAGGCTGCCTCCTCAGGGTTGCTAGGTTTATCTCCTGGAAACTGAACCAGAGAAATTACAGTAAGATGTCTTATGATATGGTTATAAAACTAGAGCTAATGCTCACCAAGAGGGATTACACGAACCTCAACTCTCTGTCTCAATAGGAGGTACCTTACATGAGTCCTTTTTCCACCGACATGTACAATCATATCACATTGCAAACAAAGGGACGTTCCATCTGTCTCACAGTAAAAGAAAGCTACATGCACATTTCCAAGGGGATGGTGTGAGTTTCAACTGCTTTACAATAAGAAAAAGGGTATACCTTTGCAAATATATTTCAAAGATTAATTCAAGCAAGACCAAATGGCTCCAAGAACAAATGAGCCAGATTCTACCAGACAGTCCACGATAATATGAAAGATTCTGATTTTTTATGATATGAACTGTCATGTAGGATTTGGTCCATTTGATCCTTAATTCATTTATTCCATATAGCATAATTCAATTTCAAATGAATCTTGACGTTTCCATCAAGTGGGAAAACAATGGTACAAGGGAAAAGAAGACGCTTGTACCTGGTGTATTTTCACATATGTCACAGCGGGGCACATCACTAGGGTCAGCAAGCCCAACCCTTATATGCCGACTTGCTAGTTTGTTACACGTATGAACCTGTATCCAATTCAGACATTGTTCAGAAACACCAGCTTAGATGAAGGTTCCAACTGTTCTGTGTAGACAACAGAGAAACAGCCTTAGCATTTCACATATTGGTTTTCAGACCAGTCCAAAGATTATCATACATAAACAAAACTGTCAAAAGGAAAGAAAACTTACAGATTTGAGAATAGAAAAAGCAAAAAGAAAAGGGGTATTCAGCATTTTTAAGTTGTTCACAACTTGCGCCATAAGAAAACAGGGCATACGGGACTGACCAAATCCGTCAAAAGTACCGACGAATTTGAAATTATAGAGTACTAAGACAAAATTTTGATACAATGGATCCAGAGTCTAGGGTAACTTCCTTTCAGGCAACTTCGGCAGCCTTGTTTCGTGCAATGGAGCATCCCCAACATTTTCTTTTTCTCGCATTAGATTATATCACTAAACAAAGCTGCAAATTCTGTATTACGAAAGATGGCTGATGTCCACAAATTCATTAGCAAATATGTTAAATGATCAGACATGAAAGACTATGTCCAGCAGTTTTCAGAAAACATATCAAAGGTTTCAAGTTTAGGGTATGGTCCACAATCATCCGCCAAGAAATAATCATGGCATCAGATTGCATGAAGACACAAACATGTAGAGAGGGTATAACTCAAATACGATAATCAATTCAAGAACTCCGAGTGAAAATTGAAACAATATGGGAAATTGAGAACTTGCAGTTCTAAAAACAGCTCCACTTGATAGGTCACGGTGAGAGGGGAAATTTGTCATAAATGTGTGTACCTGTTTTAGACATAATTTCCCCCTCCCCCCCCCCCCCGCCCCAAAAAAAAGGAAAAAAATTCCCAGGCACAGCTCAAATAATATAAATTGCATATATCTAGCAGTAATTTAGAGAATTCATAATTGCACAACTGGGCATGTGCTAATTAGTTCAACTTCTAAAGTCTCTTCAGTGATGGAGGAGACTGAAGTCCAAATCTCGCCTAACCTATAGAACGTTTGGGAAGATTTATGGATGGACCCAGGCCTAACCCACTATGTGGCTTGAAAAAAGAAAAAGAAAAAAAAAATGCAATACCAAACATTAAAATCTCCATCTTTGAACAACTAGACATGAGGGGAACCAGAATAAAATGATCTTGCAGGGAGTACTTTCCATTTCAATCAAGAAAAAAAGGGTCTAATCTGAATTAAAGCGATCATGATTAATTAACGATACCCACATAAAAAAAAAAAGGAAAAACAAACAAAGAAATTCTGCAGACAACAATAGGCATACACATACAAACCTTTTCGTCGCAGGCACGACAGAGAGCAGCCTCGTCTGCAGCACAGAAAAGAACAGCGGCTGCGCTCTCACAAACGTCACAAATCGTTCGCATAATTTTCTCTTACTTTCATGTCCCCAATCACAATACTCAATTTTTTTAAAAAAAATAAAAAAAAAAAAGAAAGAGAGAAAAAAGATTTACAACAAATTTGTCTCAAAAAAAACAAAGCCCCACAAGTAAAACACAAACAAAGTTCCAAAGAAAAATAGTATACACCATATTATCTGATTGTGGGTGACGGTCATATGTTTATGTTGTTGAGTCTTCTTGTTTGTGTTGGGTAGTGATGTCTTGTTTTTCGATTTTTGATGTGATAATGGGGAGGGAGAGAGAGAGAGAGAGAGTAAGGAAAGGAGGGATTGACTGGAGTGGAGGGAGGAATGAGGGTGAGGGACCAGAAGGGGGAATGAGGAGATTCTAGGAAAATGTTAGCATAGATTTAAGAAGAGCGGGGGGAAATCAAACAAGTGTCCACTTTGGTTTTTTGTTCACTTGTTGAAAGGCCTCCATAGCCACACAACCTTCGAACTTTCAAAGCCGTTTGTGGGTACTCACCAAATGCGTCTCCGTTACCCACTAGTTGAATATCCGGTGCTGTGGGTGCGGACCCCATCTGTTTTGGAATTTCCTTCTGTCAAAGCCTGGCCGTCCGCAAGAAGGCAAATCTTTTGAATTAAACTGCGGACTTTTCTCATTCTTTTGTATGATTCCAAAGCATGGCCAAAGAAAATAGGAGCTTACATCCCATCAGCAATATAATATATATTTAAAATTATATTTTTTATAAAATTCAAATAATTATTTAAATTGATGAAAAATTTATATTCACTAATAAAATTATATATATAATTAAATTACAAAAGATATATCACAACTTTTTAATATTTTAGTAAATCATGACAACGAGTTTTTAGTAACTAATTTAAACCGAATATTTTTCGGTTGGAGGTCTACCAGAGGGGATGGCTAAGTTAATTGTTTCATGTCTCTTTTATTAGGTAAAAAGTTATAATTTTTAAAATCTATATTTAATTTCTTTTTAAATAAATCATCAGATGGTCCCTTCCCTTTGCCCGTGGACACAAGCCTTTAATTCTTGGTTTGGTGGGTTTGGAATTCTAGTTTGTTAGTGTTCGTGAGATTGGTTTGAGTTAGACGTGGGTTTCTATTACGAATCCTATATTAAATTTATAAAATATCATAAAAGTCTACTTAATTCTAATAGGCTCTCTTATCAAATAAATTTATCTTTTGAGTTGAAATTTTCTATTGGATTAGAATCCATCACGTAGATGCATGACAAATTGATATCAGAGTCTCCGATCTAACATGAAAAAATGTTATCTAGAAGAGGGCTACCTGTACTTGATAAAATTCGGAGTGAAAGCCATCTAAATTGGTATCAGAGTCTCTGATCTAACATAGAAAAGAGTTATCTGGAAGAGAGTTATCTGGTGTTTGATAAGATTCAGAGTGAGAGCCGTCTAAAGGGGAAAATGATTACCTAACAAATTGATCTTTTTGGCTGAATTTTCCTATTGAGTTTGAATTTATCATGTGGATCCGTTACAGTTTCGTTTGGATGTGATTAATAACTAATTAAGACATTATTTAGTAGAGTTAATATATATATAAAAAAAAAACCTCAATTTATAATTATACATTAATCCTGTTTAGAAAAGTTAAGATTCATTTTAACTGAAATTAGGTGAGTATTTTAATAAAAATTATCTATGTAAGCATAATTTAAATCCTTTATATAGACTTTACTAACAAAATTGTATATTTTCTATTAAAAATTTTTTATTTAATTAAAAATATTATAAATTAAATAAAAGAAAAAAAATAAATAAGAAGAGTAAAAAAAAATTGAGACTTTTTGAACACTACATTTTTTCTCTTTAAATAAATCATGATATATGATAATCATATTAAACCCGAATTATAAATCATCAGTATATGATAGTCACATTGTATCCAAGTAAATTTGATTCAAATTGGGTTGGACTCTCAAGAGACAAATCTTTTCTAGTGTCTGATTTTTTCATATATGATATTCGAATTCAAAATGATGAAAGCCCATCTCACCCATAAGCCCAATTATTTATTTTGGAAAGGGGGTGTGTTTAATGTAATTTTTTTTTTCTCTCTTATAGGTATCTAAATAGTTGGCTTGGGCCATTTTCAAGTATAAAAATACAAGAGTATTTTAGACAAAATTTTTAGTAAAATAATTATTAATATATAATAATTTAATTTTTCTTGTAGAGAAATTAAACTTGAGTGGTCTAATGTTAATAGAATTATTAATATATTATTATTCTAGTGGAGCTGCTAATAAAGTAAATTTGAATGAAATTCCGCCATGTTCAACCCGAATTCCAAGTTTATGTTCTTCCTAAATGAAGAAGTCAACATTTGAAGCAATGGATTATTCTCATGACACCCGAATTGAGAAAGAATTATACAAAGAAAGAAAAAGGTTAACAATAGTTCTCCATCTTAATCACCATTTAAAATTTACTAACATGCGTATGAAAGAAAATTTGGGTGTTACTTTTAGTAAGAGAGACTAACGAATGGTTGGTTTAGTGAGAAAAATATTAAATCTCTTAATTAAGACTTGAGTTCAAATCTTATAAATAGAAAAAATTACGTTAAAAGAACTCTCTCCTTATAAAGAGTCTGACACTAGATCGGGTCAATTTAGTTAGAATATAATTATGAATATCGTTTGTTCAAGTTAAAGAGAGAGAAAGAGAGAAGAGATACCTTGGGTTGAAAATCAAATTTACATGCCAAATTCTTACATGCTTGACTTGGGATTGGAATTAATATGCATTTTGTTCAAGCATTACTTACATTTAATAACGAATATATATTCTTGACACCAAACACAATTTTGAAGGAAAAATTAAAAAAAAAAAGAAAAAAAAGAAAACACTGTTGGGCACGACCCTCCCTCGACTTCAGCACACACATACAAACTCGACATACATATATATATATATATATATATATATATATTTGCATGTATATTTCAAAAAAAAAAAAAAAGGAAAAGAAAATAATATTCACATATATTTGAAAATATTAAAAGGAGAAGTTCATCATCTCCATGCTCAAATTATCCATCATATGCTTCTCCATGAATCCACATTTATATGCATTAGGTGCACCCTTCTTGAAGGTTGTTCCTCTTGGCTTGAATGCGCAGGAAGAGATGGGAATCATCGGTATCTTCTCGCAGTTGCATATCTCAATCATGTAGCCATCTGGGTCATGGAAGAACACTTGATCAACCTTGTTGCCTTCGTCCTCCACAACTGCAGTCACATACCGCATCCCCAGTTCTTCTAGCCTCTTCTTCACAATTCCGACATCAGTGCACTGTGTTTCGGGCATAGAATACCGGGTAAAATCAAGAATTTATATTGGTAAAATAAAATACAATATACAACTGGAATTATAATTTCATAAAATAACCTTTTATCTTATTTCACGCTCTTGATACAGATAGTCAATTATACTGAGCATTGTGATCGGGGAAAAAAAAAGTTTCAGACTTTCTTACTTGGAAGGAGATGTGATTGTCCTTAGGATTAATGGGTCGTGCCTCGACAATCTCATATGGATCAATCGATTCATTCTCGAGCAAGTGTATCCCAATTCCATAATTGTACAACCTAGTGAAAATATGAATGGTAGGTCAAATATATCATAAGCCCCTTATAACGATATTTGAAATGAGATTAAGCATACTTTTTACTAAAATTGGTGGCAAATTCCATGTTCAATATATATATATATATATAGAGAGAGAGAGAGAGAGAGAGAAGCAAACCAAGCTCCATGAAAGGTGAAAGAAGAGGGACGTTTGACAAGACAAAATCCCAAAACATCTTCATAAAAGCGGACAGACTCCCAAACTGATCTGACCAAAATAGACACATGATTTAAGGAGAGCAGAGGCAATGGATCAGAGCAGCTGCTCATCTCCTCAATCTCCATTATCATAATTCTCTCTCTCTCTCTCTCTCTCTCTTCCCTCAGATTTCTGTTTCTTGATTTTTTTTCCTCACCTTTCTCTCGCGTGTGTGATTTACATTAATTGGCAACGGAACCCTTTTATAAAGAAGAAGAAGAAGAAAACTTTTGTTCTATGGTCTACGTCCCATATTTATGAACAGTATGTGCATTGGCCTCTTGCCCTTGTAAGAGGAAGTTTCCTTCTACAAAAAATTTCATTCTAGTCAGACATAAGGTTACATAGTTATCATCACACATAAGAAGAATCAAACTGTACGAGGTAATTTTCTTAGTTAGAGTTATGCTTGCAAAAAGTACAGTGAGTTGGCCGGGAAAATCAATTATCCTTCCCAAAAAGATTATATTAGTGAAATGTTGGCTTTAGCATAAAGTTTAGACAATAAAAATCTAACAAATAATCAGTCGGAATCAAAAGTGACGGTGCTGCTTTCAATTTAAAACAAGTTTATATTATTTTGAATTCTCAATGGTAAACTTTTTTTTTTTTTTAAAAAAAAGAATAAGAATGAGATCCTTTGCCCTATTTCCTTTATAATTAAGCCTAGTAACATGCTCCAATGTCCCCCTTACTCGAATTTTTCCACAGAAATTCCACATTTACCCTCTTAAAAATGTGCATTTGGTGCAATGAAACTCAAGTTACCAAATTTTCAACGGGTATATGATCATCTCAAAGTATAGGACGATTTGCAATTTTCAACCCTCCTAGATATTGCTTATGTAGTGACAAGTTTTTTTTTTTTTTTTTTTTTTTTTTTTTTTTTTTTTTAATATATATATATATATTTGCTAAGTGCATAACTTGTTTCAATGGCTTGTTTGAATTCTTTTTTTTTTTTTTCGTCCTGAATTTGGCCCACTGCATAATATTCGGAGTTTCACTGTGACTAATTTAGACCAAGTCGCTGTCGGATCCTCATTCAGAAAGAACACTCCCAACGTTATTTTGGCCACTACCAAAACTCGAATCCAAACACTTGGTGTGACGTTATAGTATATTTTCCACTAGACCAACAAAATATTGGTGCTTGTTTGAATTCTACTGGACTATAAGCTAATATCATGCCTCGTTTGGATTCTCTACTCTACCTCTATCTTAATATGGCTCATGTTGCTTCTTATATTAATAGTCACAAAACTATGAATCAATGTAAAATAATATATTATAAAATCTTAAATCGTAAATCTTAAATCCTGCCTAAAGTAGAAAATATGTGATACAATATTATAGGGACGAATGTGGTAAAATTGTTAAAAAAAAAATGGTTCATTAGGATAAATTACAAAATATAGTGTCGTGTTATGTATATAAAGTAAATGTTACGTGAAGAAAATAAATTATTAATCCTAACCAAAATAATAATAATAATAATAAATTATTAATTGGGCTTGGGAATACGTCATGGGCCAAATGTTTGTCAATTCCAATTAGGCAAGATTGATAAGGGTTGGTCATTGGGCCCATCCAATCCACGCAGCCTGGCCCTATCTTGGGCCCAATTTGTAATTCTTTTTGGGTGAGATAGGCCCAACTTGTGATGCTCAAATCAAAGTCCAAACTTCATTCTATAATTTTTTTTTTTGAAATAAATATAGTGAAGAAGGAAAAGGGTCATTGAGTAATTGATTGATTTAGCTGGAAGTAAGTTGAGTTTTTTAATTATGATTATGAATTCGAATCTTTATGGGTATGAAAAAAAATCATATTAGGAGATTTCCCCCAAAAAATGTCTGATAGTAGGTCGAGTCCGATAATAGGTCGATTCGGATTAATTAGGATAAAACTCCAAATACTAGAAACGAAAAAAAGAGGGGTCATTGAGCCTCATTACCTATGAAATCCATATTTCTGGTCCTACCCAAGATTTGATTTTCAATAGTCTTTGAAATGTTTCAACGATCTTTATTAATTTTGGTTTTTTTCTTTTTTATTTTTTTATAAGAGAAGATTTCAGTATTGTCATATAAAACTAAATAATAAATTTATCGAACATATAAAATAATCAACGAACCACGTATACCGGACGCCACAAAATCTTCTCAAGTTTTATAAATTTTACATTTTTATGATTTAAAATTCATAATTTTTCTGCATTATAAATAAATTTATTTTTTTTTGTTTTAAATAACAAAATTTAAATTTGAAAATAAACCCAATCAAAAAATTTAGAAATCATTTAGATTCAAACAAAGACTTAACCATGGGTAAGTCTAAATTGATTTAACTAATAAGGGTATTTGATGCTGAAAGTTGATCTTTAAATTAGGCTCCTTTTTCAGATATTGATTGTCAAATACCAAAAAGAAAATGCCGAAGGCTACACCAAATTTTAGCCATTTTTCTTTTTTTTTTTTTTAATTGATCAATAATTAGTTGTCTAGATTTTGGTGTCAAAACTTAATTTAAACCCAAACTTCCAAATAGAGTGGTGCCATGAATATGAGAGAGAAGACCGATCGTCTAGCAATAAATGTCGTTTAGCAATCATATTACATAGTTTATATTTCCTTCTAGATTTTGTAATATGATAATAATAATTAATCTTAATTTAGGATAGGTAGCAGAATCCAGAATATTTAGTATAAAGTAATGAACCTTTTACCTGTCTGCCTCTTGTAATGCTATTGCAGATCTTTTATTTTTTGTCTATAAATAAATATAATGAAACGAGATCAAATCGAAAAGAAATGATAAAATTGAAAAGTTTTATAGCTGAGTTGCTCGCAGGTCCCAATTAAGCTTGCATAAGCAGCTTTCACCTAATCCACCAACACATGGCTGATGCTCACTGGCTGGCTTGCTGTCTTAGGCATTAATCATGTGTTAATGTTGTAATCAATTTGACCATACCAAATAACCCATTACCATTGCCTATCTCATCAATATTCTTACGATATCAATCGGCAGGTAGCTGCTTGATAGTTGTCGGGATAAATTTTGACATTTAATTTTTTAATAAAAATTTCAAATGATCAGAATTTATATTAATCATCATCCCATCACCCGAATGAATAATAGAAAATTTCTATATTTTATGCCTAATTAAAGACAATTTTAGATGAACCATTTACGTGTTTCTATTTCCAAAAAGAAATACTAAGATTCCAAGCTTTTTTGGGATTGGTTGTGGAAGATTTCTAACTATTTTTAATTAATTTAAAAATCAAAACAAATCATATAAGAAACGGTTTTTTAAAAATTTTTATTTTTATATTATTTATTAAAATATGCGTGGTAATGTCGAGTAGCTCAACTGACACCATTTTCCTTTTATTTAAAAAAGTGTTGAGTTCGGCTTTCCTTATGTAAAGGGAAAAAAAGGATATGCGTGGTAATAGGGTAATAATTTTAGATAAAATTTATTCGCATAAAATTTACTATGGCTTTTGTTCTTGAATTAGGATAATTTTCATATTTGGCTAATTTTTGAGTAATAAATTTTACTTCCATCTTTGAGAGAGAGTTAGTTGTCTAAAAAGAGCAAGAAAACACATTTTATATTATTTATTATTATTTTTATCTTTTCCTTTTTCTTTATTCTATCCCACCTTAAATTTTATAGGGAAAAAATTATTTGCCATACATACGTAATATAAAAATAAAGTTTATATAAAATGTTACATATATATATTAATAAAACGTGATTGTATTTGAACCATAAAATATTTTCATGAATTCCAAATTTATTTTTTAAGAAAATTTTGGTAATTTTCCAAACAACAAAGGAAAGCCATTGATGAGAAATCTCTATCAGTGGAACCTAGACAGCCTAATAGTCATAATTTTTCTTTTAAATTTTTGATCCGACATTCAAATCTCTTTATAACTAGAAAAAAGGAAGTTGGTTGAATGAATACTTTCAATTGAGCGTTAATATGTGGACCTCTGTGGCCAGAGTCCTTATTTGGGGTAGGACAAAGCGCTTTGTACACACCACTATTGTGTGTCTGCTGTCCGGTTATGTCGTAGGCCATGCCCTTCTAGGAGGCCCCTTACTCATGAATCCCCACCCCACCAAAGTTGGGCGTGGACTTTTTTCTTTCTTTTCAAGAGGGGACCAATTTTGTTACTCACAATTATTTTTCAAGAGAACTCTTTATTATAATTTTATTAAAATACTAAAGAAATACAGATTAAATATCTCAGACATATTTCTGTTAATGATTTCTATTCATGAAATATGAATTCAGAATCCCAGAATTATAACCATTTGAGTGTTTTAAATGGTTTATGGTTTTTTTTTTACGTTCTTCCATTTTATTTTAACTTTTTTTTTCTCTTTTTCTTATGAAAAGAGATCTCGACAGGATGAACTTCTTGAAAAATTGTGTTAATTCAAGGTGGTATATGCTAAAACTAAAACATTCTACCTACAAACTAATCCATGAATTAGGGTAGCGCATAAAGTGGCTCACTTGATAATCTTATATTTTTCTTCTTCCCCCCTTGCTTGCTTGCATCATTTCAAATGGTAAAGTCTATCACCCAAAAGAGTATGCACACCCAAAAAGGTATGCACACGAACCATGACAAGGAATAAAACAAAAGAACCGCATGGGACGGTGGGAGAACCTCTCAGGCCTCCACAAATCTCTCTCCAACTTTTTTTTTGATCTCTTATTATCGGTATTTAAAATTATATTCTGATTAATCTGATTCAAATATTTATAAAAATTAGTTAAAAAATTTAATAATTTATCGATCATTTTAGTGGACTCATTGTGAGTTGGTTCCACGATCTCTCTCTATATATATTCATTTCAATCCATAGCCACATGCATGCATAGTATATGTGGTTCCTTATTAAGTTTCTTTACTCCCCGACTTTATACAAGTACATGGAATGGTCCCACTAATCAAAGAACAAATTATAAGCCCTTCATCCACATGGGGTGTATAATTTTTAAAAGTCACATAATTTTGAGACATTAATCTCTGGTCAAACCTGTCCCAACAACCCCTCCGTCTTGTCCATTTTTATCTCTCTCTCTCTCCAAAAGCCCTTGTGGAGGTCACCCCACCCTCCCCACTTATTATATTTGCGTGGAGGAGTGACCCATATCAAAAATCGAAATATTATACATACATACATATATATATATATATATATATATGCATTATTAATTTTAAGCAAAATGAAAATTATAAATTTTAAGGAATAAAAAATAATTTTGTTTTTCTTTTTCAAATTATAGGGGGCAGCTGTTTTCTGCCTTCGTCTTCCTTTGCCAGTGCTTCGATGTAATTATGTATTTTCTATAAATTTTATCATATCAATTTGCTTTATTATTTCTTTATATTTTTATGAAACAAGGTTACATTATTTGAGTAATTTATCAAATTTGAATTCCTAGATTTGAACTTGGTAAAGGGTAAAAGGAAAAAGGACCACTTGAAAAGGTTTTGAGTATTGCCCGGGTAGGATTTTTAAACTTGAAATGTTGCCGTTGCACATTTATGAAAAAATAAATAAATAAAAAGGTTAAAAAAAAAAACTTTCCACATTGGGATGATGCTGTTGGAAGAGTAAATAGTAATTAGAAACACCATAAACTTATGAAATTACTATCATTTTTATGTAATTACTATTATTTTAAAATAAATATAGAAAAATTAGTAAAAAAAAGTAACAAACAAAATAATAGATATAATAATAAATTATATAACCATTTACTTTGCCCAACAATTTTTAAAATTGAAAATTCTAGTATCACGGGTTCAATTTGCTAATATGATTGTGCTAATATAATAAATAAGAAATAATAATTTAAGAATTATAAAAATAAAAATATTATTTTAATTTTTATAATTATAAACTCAATTATTACAAGCAATAAAACATTATAAAAAAAAAGATATAAATAATCTATATTTTGGAATCACTTCTAAATTATTTTTTTTTATTAAGGGGTTTCATAATTCACATCAGTGTGGAAAGACACAAACTCTATCGATAGGAAACAATTTTAAAATGACACTGAAATATTAATTTTTTAAATATATTTAATTCAAAAATTACATAAAATATAAAATAATTAAAATTTTAATCTTAGAATTAAGAATTTTTAATTATAGAATTGTTGAATGACTTATGGTTTTGGACAATTGTTACCAAGTATGCTTTAACAAAAAAATTTATTTGTTATAATCTTTTTATTTTAATTTTGAAATTTAGGATTTAAATTGTTGCGGTAAAAAAAAATGTTACTAGGATTTAAATTGTTGCGGTAAAAAAAAATGTTACTAAGTAAGTTTGGGAGTGGGATAAATGATTATTAGGAGAATTTATCTCAAAATGGGCACAGACATAACCAGGGATTGGCGCGGTCGTATATTTTTAAAAGCCCAAAATTCAGCATACGTAATGTCGACGCTGTGACAACTATTCTTCTCTCACCCCCATACATCACTTCCACCCAGATTTTTCAGCACCTTAAAAGCCGGATCGTTGAAATTAAGTGAGAGAAAACAGAAAATAGAGAGAGAGAGAGAGAGAGAGAGAGAGAGAGTTTTTTCTCCCGATCTCTTTCACTCTGTAGATCATTCGTTCCTTCAAAAATTCAACATTTTTTTTCAATTTTATTATTAGAATTAATATAAATTTCTCTGACTTGGTTTCTGATCTTGGAGACATTGAATTCGAAGGTAAGAACTTTTGTCTTTAAATTCAAAGAACATTGTTTCTCTTCCCACTCCAAATGAAAAGGAAAAACCTCTGCGTTGACAAATGCGAACTAGATTTTTTCTTTGTTGTTCTCCGTATAATCTCAAATTTTGCCGCATTCAATATTTTGGAGGAAAAAAAAAAAAACCCACCATTCATTTTTCTCTTTCTTCTTCCAAAGGGTATCAGAATTTTATTTATTTTTATCCTTAAAACGAGGTTTCAATTTCTCAGATCTGAACATTGCTCAAGTTTAACTCAAATTCGGCAAAACCCATGTCTTTTTTTTTATTATTTTTTTTTATTTTATGACTTCGCTTGAAATGCAGGTTTCATATTTAAAGATTTGCGTAGAAACGAGGATTCGAGTACATTTTGGACGAGCTATTCAGGCAAATTCATGAATTGAATGGTAAAAAGAATCTCCAAACTTCAGTCTTTTGTTGTTTACTCGAGTACATTTTTGATTGATTTATCTTAAAACTACGAGACCCGAAAAAATGGGAAGATGAACTGAATTGATTGACAGACTGTAACATGGGACCATTTTCAGAAAAATCCAATTTTCAGCCGTCCATTTATAACCAAATTCAATTAGCACATACATTAGTTTTCAGTTTTCTTCACAGCTTGTACTATATTGTTGACAACCCGACTGTCAATTTCCTACATTTAGATTCAAAAAAACAAACATTAGTAGCTGCAAAAAATTTTGTTAGCTTGAAATTTTTTTTCCGGTACCCATGATTTGATTTTGTAAGAATTTTGGTTTCCTCAGCTAAGTTTTTCAAGGTCATAATATTTTGGATGAACCAAACGGTTATAATTTTTTTTTTTTTTTTGGTGCATGACTTCATTGTTGTAGGGAAAAAGGAAGAGATTTGGAAACCCTTTTATTTGGAGAATTTAGGATTCTTTTATGGTTGGGAAGAGAAGTAGAAGAAAATAAGAGATGGGGTCCATTGGAGGGGAGGAAATGGTGAAAGAATTGAGTAGCAATGAGGAGAAGATCCTTGTTTCTATAAGGTTGCGGCCATTGAATGAGAAGGAGATTACAAGGAATGAAGTGTCCGATTGGGAATGCATTGATGACCACACTATTATATGTAGGAATAACCTTTCGGAGCGATCCACATATCCTGCTGCTTTTACATTTGGTATGTTTTTCACCATACTCTTTTAAGGTTTAGAATGGTTTTTTCTTTTTTAATACTTTTTTTGGGGGGTCGATTTGCCGATTTACCTTTATTGGGTAGAAGCAGATGTCATGTGTTGTTGTAGTCTGTAAGTGTCTAATTTCTATCTCAATCTGGAAAAGCAGAGGGCCTTTGTTCCGTTACTTTGGTTTTTGGACTTTTGGGGCCCCTATTTGTCGATGTTTCAAACTTTTGAAGTTCTCTAGAGTTTGGCATACCATCAGTTTCTCAAGTATCGCTCTCAGATTGTCTGCAGTCATTTTAGATTATTAATATTAGGGATTTTGATCAGAATGCTTCCAGCCTACTGATGGCATTGCCTGTTGACTTGTATGCAAAATTTTTAATCTTGCTTTATTCTTTTGGTTCCAGATAGAGTATTTAAGAGTGATTGCTCTACAAGGAAAGTATATGAAGAAGGAGCTAAGGAAGTTGCGCTTTCAGTTGTCAGTGGCATTAACTGTGAGTATAAAACTTCTCTATTCAATTATCTTTCTTTTCAGCTTGTGCTTTGTATTTCACTTGAGCTCCATTGACAACTTGACTGGTAATGCTCTCCAGCGAGTATTTTTGCATATGGACAAACAAGCAGTGGGAAGACTTATACCATGACCGGGATTACGGAGTACGCCATGGCAGATATATTTGATCACATTCAAAGAGTAACTATATTGTTATGTCATGTATTGCCTTTTATTACTGTAGAGATTTTCATCATATTGCTAAGATACTACTTTTTTCGAATGTAGCACACGGATAGAGATTTTATTTTGAAGTTCTCTGCAATGGAAATCTACAATGAGTCTGTGAGAGACCTCCTTAGCATAGATAACATTCCACTTAGACTCCTTGATGATCCAGAGGTGAAGTCTATTCTTAATCCAAATAAGAATAAAACAAAAGTCTCAGTGTTCTTCTTTTTCATGATACTAATGGCTAATTTAACAGAGGGGAACTATTGTTGAGAAACTCACGGAGGAAACCTTGAGAGGTTGGAACCATCTGTCTGAACTGCTTTCAATTTGCGAAGGTAAGGACTTTCTGATGTACAGTGTGCATTTAGTGGAAAATTCAGGACCAATATCTTACTTTAGTGTGTTTTTCCATTTTTTCAGCTCAAAGGCAGATAGGTGAGACCTCATTGAATGAAACAAGTTCTAGATCTCATCAGATTATCAGGCTGGTAAAGATCTCAGTTCCTAGAGCTTTTATTGTGGCATCTATTTGATTAAATTTCCTAGTTTTTTTGACTTTTGAAATTCTGCAGACAATTGAAAGTTGTGCTTGTGAGTTCAGAAATGCAGAAAGTTCAAGCTCCCTTACCGCTACTGTGGTATGGGTCTTTTTCCAGTTTGTTTTTTTGATTCAGCTTATGTATTGCATTATAATTAGATGATGGGTGATAGAAACTAAGAAAAAAATCTCGGTACCTTATTTATTCATTTCTCCATCTCTTTTATTTGTATGCAGAACTTTGTTGACCTGGCAGGAAGTGAGCGTGCATCACAGGCATTATCCGCAGGCACAAGGCTGAAAGAAGGTTGCCATATAAATCGAAGTTTGCTAACCTTGGGAACTGTCATCAGGAAGCTAAGGTTACCTTTTTCTTTGCTTACCCATTGCAAGTCATAATCTACCCTTTCAGCCTAAAATAATTTAATGGTTTATGTTATCTTAGTAAAATCCTGATTGGGAACCCAATATAGATATGACTTGAATATCATGGGCACAAGTGTTGACATTAGATGGACTTTATTTGTTGAATACCAAGTTTTTACTTATATCATGCAGGCTGGCTAAGTTTATTTTGAGCAATGTATAAGCCTCAACATCTTATCTTCAAAATAAGTTGCTAAAGTATTTGAATAAAATAAGATTAAATAGTCTATAAGATATTCTGTGAACCTATAAGTTATTATTGTATTTTGTAACAATGAGTTCTTATAACCTCTTTTTAGTGTTAAAATGACTGAAAATGATATGATGTATCTAAACAGTTATTTATTAACGTGTAAAGGGTTAAAAAAAAAAGAAAAAAAATTGTGGTGGAACTACTTCTTTTAAAGTGCTTATGAGCTTAGCTGAACAACCTTCTAAATCTTGATTGGATACAAAAATAGATATGGTCACTCTTACCTTAGACTCTCTAGTTAAGAATTTTAGTAGTTATTTCCAATCCATTTGAATGTGAAGTAGCTGTCTTGTGCCTTCTGATGCAAAACCATATCCCATTCTAGTGCATGAATTTCTGTTTATAGAAATGAATATTCTCACCTTGATTTTCTCCAGTCATCGCTAAAATTATGGTTTTCCCTTTCGTTTTTCCCGTCTATTTCTTTCTTTAGTGCTTATTACATTATGTGATCAGAACTCCAGATGTGTGATTGTCCCAACTCCGATTAACATCTCTATGATTTGATGCAGCAAAGGAAGAAATGGACATGTACCTTTCAGAGATTCAAAGCTGACTCGCATATTGCAATCCTCATTGGGTGGAAATGCCAAGACTGCCATCATCTGTACACTGAGCCCTGCACGAAGCCATGTTGAACAGTCAAGGAACACACTCTTGTTTGCAAGTTGCGCGAAAGAAGTGTCTACCAGTGCACAGGTCAATGTGGTTATGTCAGATAAAGCACTGGTGAAGTATCTGCAAAGAGAACTAGCCAGATTAGAGAATGAGTTGAGAAACCCAGGGTCGGTGTCTGTCACATCTGGTGTTTCTGAGTTGCTGAGAGAGAAAGATCATCTGATTGAACAGGTAACCATGAGAAACTTGCTAATGATGCCTCTGATAGCTGAACGATATGTTTACATGCACTTGAAAGACCCATATCGGCATGAAGATATATTAACAATTAGATTTGGCAGCATCAAAATTCTTACACTCAGTTTTATGCATCCTTGGGCACTTTATATCATTGGATTTTTCGGATTCCACTTTTAATGCTTGTCTTAAAAATAGATACAGCTGATGAATCTATGCTTGGCAATGCTAGACTTTCTATTACAAGTTATATCATTAAAGGTTTTACTTCATTGGAGGCTACGTTCTTCATTGTCTTCATCTTTTTGTTTATGCAGCTGGAGAAGCAGGTAAAGGAGCTAGCCCTACAACGAGACCTTGCTCAGTCTCAGGTTGAAGAGTTGCTGAGAGGGGCAGGTAGTGATAAGTCTTCAATCATGTCGGTACGTGTAACCCTTCCATTAACTTAACTGTCCTATATTAGCCCCATTCACACTCTTAATGCATATCTGTATCCTCTTTTATCAATTCCAGGAAGAATTTGAGCATCACTATCCTAGATTGCGAATCAGGCATGATAGTTCATTTTCAGATTTTTCTGCTTTAGCAGGTCCTCAGTCTCCTGAGGCTGGGGTTGATACTCTCTACAGATCTCGGTTTCATGGAAGACACGGGAGGACTGAATCTGATGAGCTACAAATTCCTGACTCTGATGACAATTTCCTTACTGATGGTACATCTCCACAAATATCAGTTAGTAGTCCTACACTTGTTGGAACTGAACCAGGTCAGGGTTGGGGGGAGATTGACAGACAGAGTATTGATAACTTGGAAGATATTTGCAAGGATGTTCAGTGCATTGAGATAGAAAACTTGAACAGACGCAGAAGTATGGACCCTACTGCATTGTTGCCTATGGAAAATCAAGAAGCTGTTTCTTTGAAGAATGATGAAAATGTTGATGAGACAGATCAGGAAAAGATGACACTGCCATTAAAGGCTGATACAGAGTCAATTTATATTTTTCCAGCTTCAATTGCTCCTGAGCAGGCTGAAGAGACATCCAGCCATGGAAGCTTGAAGTTGACTCACAATCAGAGCAAAACTTACGAAGATAATGTAACGGACAGCCCGTCTCCACCTTGGTTTGTGGAGACCGAAAAGGATGAAAATACACCAGTTAATGAGATTGGCAAAAGTTTCCCCGGAAGACCCGAGAATCTCCCAAGGAAGCTTTCATCTTTGAACTACAACAATGAAAATGGAAGATTATCAAGTAGTTCTCAGAATTCTGCACATTTGACAGGTATTGATGAGCCAAAAGCACAAGATGTTGAGGTCGTGGATATAGAAAGTAGGAGACTTCAAATGAAGCAAATAGAGGAGGTTCAGCTCCCTGAGGAGCAACTTGCGAATGAGCAGGTGAATTTTTCTCTCTACATGATAACTTGATATTTTCTACCATTGTTCATGTTAGGCTTCCAATATTTCCTCTAGTTAAAACTGTTCATATAATGAATATATGTATTCCTTACCATGACAGGAACCCAAAACCGAAGCAAAACCTCTTGAAGTTTTGAGGAGTGTAAAAGATGTTGGGTTGGATCCTATAGAAGTTGAGTTAGACAATGCGTCGGACTGGCAATCAGAATTCCAAAGACTTCGAAGAGAGATTATAGAATTGTGGCATAGCTGCAATGTGTCCTTAGTTCACAGAACCTACTTTTTCATGCTATTTAAAGGTGATTTAACAGACTCGATTTACATGGAGGTAGAACGAAGGAGGTTGTCCTTCATCAATGGCACTTTCACTCAGGGTAAGCAGACTATGGAAGACGGCCGCATTCTCACCCTTTCCTCGAGGTATATTACTTACTTTCCTCCTTCAATGCTGTTGACAAGGTCTAACTACCGAAATCTTAACAAAGTTTCTCCGACACATACAGCATGAGGGCTCTTCGCCGAGAGAGGGAGATGTTGAGCAAGCAAATAACCAAGAAGCTCAGTGAAGAGGAGAGGAAGAGCCTCTATGAGAAATGGGGAATCAAATTGAACTCGAAGCACAGGAGACAGCAGCTGGCCCATCGCTTGTGGACAGACGCCAAAGACTTGAATCACATTACAGCAAGTGCCAATCTTGTTGCAAAGTTAATTGGATTTGTAGAGCCAGTTGGCGCCACCAAGGAGTTGTTTGGACTGAACTTCACACCTACACGGGTAAGTGGGAAATCCAATCGGTGGAAGCGCAACGTGATGTCTATAGTGTAATTTTTTTCTTTTTATTTTGTGTGTGGAGATTGATATGGAGAACTCCATTTTCACTCGCATGATTTCCTTTTTGTGTCTACAAGATCTTCTTGTGGTCCTTTTCTCTTGTATTCTCTTCTAATTCTTTGGATTTTGGAGGTAATTTTGGTTATAGAAAAGGCTTGTAACCTTTGGCTGAGGTCTAGGAATGTTGTATTGTATGTTTGTAACATCTTTGTACAGAGCCACATTCATATATTACCAGTGTATTAGCCAAGAATATGTATCTCCTTGTTGCATTCTTGAAGCTTTCTTCAACTGTGATTCCATGTCCGGGTTATATTTTTATGACCATTTTCATAAATCTCTCTCTCTATCAACTATGAATCCTTGTTTCGAGTGAAAGTAAATATTTATATATTTAAGATTATAATTTTAAATAGTAGGATTTATAATTTTTAGAGATATTGATTAGATAAATAAATTTGTCGATCTCAGAAATATTAATCAAATTTTTGATTAATATTTAATTATCTAAGATGATTTCATTAATTTTTAAGTGAAAAAACTTTAAAAAAAGTAAACTAACAAATCAAATTGTTAAAGGAATTGTTATCGAACCCCTTTGATTTTGATAATAACAAAAATATTTCATATTATTCTAATATTTTTACTAAGTATACAGATTAAATTTTATTTGAAATACTGTTTTGTCGAAAAATATTTTTCTTAATTTTTGAAAACCCAGCCAACATGATAAGGATAATTTGGGTATTATAATTAACCTAAAAAAAAAAGCCTAAAAATATAGTTTGGATATATCTCACATTTAAAGGACAAGTGAGCCAAAGTTCAAAAGTAACATTTAAACATGTTAGAAAATTTTCTAAGTGTTAAAGTATGATCATTTGATTATATTTGGACTATCATATCTATTTGTACAGTGAAATAATTTTAAATCTGAAAATTACATTTCAAAAAATTACAATCTAAAAATTTGTTGGATATGTCGGAGAAAAATCAAGGTGAAGTGGACTGATTAATCAAATTTTATAGAAGAAAAAGTTGGTTCCCAAGGGGTATTTGTGTTTAAATATCTTAACCTTCGGTCAAGTTTTTTAAATTTTGAAATTGTTGTATTATAATGATATAGTTGGATATCAAATATGATATTTTACAATACATTAATTTCGAATTTTTTATGGGCAAATAAGTGTGTAAAGTGAGCTAGTTGCACAATAAATTCTGGAGAGCAACTTTCTAGAGCCGAATTTTTGGGAGGTAATTTCATATCTACTGCAATCTTATCTCTTGGAGAAATTCAAATTTGAGTTTTTAAAATTTAAGTTTGATATTTGAATTTTGAATTCAACTTATAACAACTATCTTATCTCACAAAGTTAGGAGGAAGTTGAGCCTTCAACTTAGGGAGGTTTAGCACCAAAGTTACAACAATTTTACGGTAGAAAGACAGCTTTTTACTATAGAATTTTTAGTCTAATAACTACAGAAACTTGCTGGACCAAAAAGCACATTCTTGAGAGCAATGTTGAACATCATTTGACAGCAACTTTACAAACTAAGAGAGAAAAAATTATGCACTCAAAGTCTATATTCGAAGGTTGGTTTTTGCATTAAAAAATATCTTTTGTACACTTATGTTTATGTTGTATTGAGTGTCAGGTTATATATTGGGTTGTGAGTTTGAATTGAGTTTTCTATTGTTGGACGAAATTATCTTCGTGGTGTGAACATCAGAAATTGATAAGTAGATTGTAATTTGTAATTAACTTTCATAGTGGAAACTAGCAGATTGCTAGATCCCGGTTTGCTGACCGGAAGAGTGGACGTAGGCATAAAACCGAACTACTATAAACCGGATTTGTCTATCTAATCTCTACTTTTATTTTTCGCTACACATGCTTGATCCCAGTTTGCTGACTGGAAGAGTGAACGTAGGCGTAAGGTCGAACCACTATAAACCGGATTTGTCTCTCTAACCTCTACTTTTATTTTCCGTTGCATATGTTTAGATTAATCATAGGATTATTATAGATCTAAGTGGAATTAGATTAAAGTTTTTAAAAACCAATTAAACACAACCAATTTAATCCCCCTTCTTAGTTATCATCGGGACCAATAAGTGGTATCAGAACACAGTGCTCTACTCCATTAGAGAGACCCTCTAAAGTAAAAGATCCGTGGCTTCTCCTTATATATTCGGCCAATCTATCAATAGGATACCCTATTTTGATGGTACAAATTTTACTCATCAGAAATATAGGATGGAAACATTTATAAAAGTTACTGATTATGAAACTTGGGAGGTTATTATCTCTAGAGATTTAGACGTAAAAAATCCAATAATAACCGAAAATGATAAGAAAATGATTTCTATAAATTCTAAAGCTAAACATTTACTTTTATGTGCTATCTCACCAATCGAATTTAATTTGGTTTTTTCATGTGCTATAACAAAAGATATTTGTGATGGATTATGTATCACTCATGAAGGGACTAGCACGGTAAAGAAAACATGAATTAACTTGTTGATACAAAAATATAAACTTTTTTAATTTCAACAAAGAGAGAATGTTAAACATATGTTTAATAGATTTTTTATTATTATTAATGAGATTGATTCTCTTGAAAAAAAGATTTCAGAAGTAAATCAAATAAGAAAGGTTCTTCGGGTATTGTCAAGGACTTGGGAAGCTAAGAAAACTGCAATCCAAGAAGCCTAAGGTCTCAACAATCTGTCCCTAAATGAACTTAGAGGAAAATTGATCTCTTGCGAAATTGAAATCTTACATCACTGAAACTGAAAAAAAAAAAAAAAAAAAAAGAGGAAAACAATTGCCTTCGTAGCAAACGAAGATGAAAGTTTCGAGAATGAAGAAGACAATGATCAAGAGTTGTACATGTTATCAAAATGACTCAACCGTGTTCTTAAAAATAAGAGTAAGAAATTTTTTAAATCTAAAAATTTTAAAAACTCATGAAAATTTAAATTTAATATAGGAAAAGATAGAAAAGAAAAGAAGCAAAATGAGGAAATAATTTGCTACGAGTATAAGAAACCGGATCACATAAAATACGAATGTCCTATTCTACTAAAAAAATTACAAAAAATTTAGAAGAATAAAAGGGTTAAGATGGTAACTTGGAGTGATTTAGATGAGTCCGATTCAGAGTCAGAAAGTGCAGAAAAAGCAAACTTCTGTCTCATGACAAAATCACAGGTTACCTCTGATACTAAGTCTGAAAATTCTGTATGTTTTAGCTTTGATACTCAAAATATGCTTATCGTGATTAATAAGTTAAAATGCAGAATAGTTGATTTAGAAAATGAAAAAAATGTATTTAAACAAACAAATTTTTTTTATTGAACTTAGAGTTAGAAGTGATTAGAATTGAAAATGTAGAATTGAAAAATGAAATTAAAGTTTTTGAAAATAATGTAGGAGATCTATCAAAATCCATAGAAACAATATTTAAGGAATTTCATGAGAGCGATGAAAACAAAATTGTTTTCTTTTTAAAGAATGGATTTTTCTAAAAAGAACTTAGGTTATGTATGTGATGATGAAATAGTTTCAACCCCTAAAAATAGTGGTTTTGTTAAAACTGTAGAAACATGAAAAATTAGTACTTCATAGCCTTCAGAAAAGCTTGCACAAAATGGTTCCAATGTCTGCAGAAAACATGTTTAGTAATATTCCAAAATATGCACAAAATCTGCACAAAGATAGTACACAAACTGCATAAAATAAACACAGAAATGACGCACAGACTGTAAGAAAATTTTATAGAAGGTCACACAGAAATTTTCATAGAAGCACCTATAGAAGTTTTGATGAAAAATTGAATTTTTATAAAAAATTTAATTTTGAATATAGATATAATAAATTCGGTTATATACAAAATAATTATGAATATAGACCTAATTATCTAAAAAATAAAAATAATATTTCATGATATACATGTCATAAAAATTGTCACTTTGTTAGAAATTGTTTCATGAATAAACTTAGTATATTTCAAAGAAAATTTAATTGTGATATAAGATTATTTTCTAGAGAGGCAAAACTTGTTTGAGTACCTAAAAATAGATGATTTTTCTAGATTTTATTTTTAGAAAATAAAATGATGTATTTGAATCATTTAGGAAAAAGAATTATGAGTTAAATGTTTAAAATGCAAAATTAAGTTGTTTTGTCAATGATGGAATTGAAATATATTTCAAAACGAAATTGTTGTATTCACATTTTATGACTAATAATAATTTGCTATATTTTCTTTTTATGAAACAAAAAGAGAGAGAAATAATAGAAAAAATAAATAAATACATATATTAAGGGGGGAAAATTAAAAATGTTCATAAATTAACGGGGAGTTTTATCTATGAGATTTTGTTTAAATGAGTTTGAACTTGTGTAATTTGAAAGTGTGTATTTGAGTATGTCATTTGAAAATATGTATTTTTGAATATTTATTTTTCATGGTTTTGTTGTCATAAAAAATGAAGAGAATGTTAGAGGAATTGTTGTTGAATCCTTTGGTTTTGATGCTAACAAATTGTCGAATTCTTTGGTTTTGATGCTAACAAAACATTTCATGTTATTCTAATATTTTTACTAAGTGTGTAGATTAAATTTTATTTAAAATATTATTTTTTCAAAAAATATTTTTCTTAATTTTCAAAGATCCAGTTAATATGATAAGTGTAATTTAGGTATTACACTTATTCTAAAAATAAGTTTAAAAATATAGTTTGGGTATCTCACATTTGAAGGACAAGTGAGCCAAAATTCAAAAGTGACATTTAAGCATGTGGGAAAATTTTTTAGGTGTTGGAGCATGATCATGTGATAATATTCGGACTATCATATCTATTTGTGTGGTAAAATAATTTTAAATCCAAAAATCATATTTCAAAGAAGGTGTGAGCAACTACAATTTTAAGCTTTTACAATCCAAAAATTTGTTAGATATGTTGGAAGAAAATCTAGGTGAAGTGGGCTCGTTAATCAAATTTTATAGTTGGAAAAAGTCGGTTTCCAAGGGGAATTTTTGGTTGAATATCTTTATCTTCGGTCAATTTTTAAAAATTCTATATTATAGTGTTATAATTGGACATCAAATATGATATTTTACAATACATTAATTTCAAATTTTTTATAAGTAAATAAGTGTGCAAAATCAGCTAATTGCACAACAAATTCTAGTTAATAACTTCCTGGAATTAAATTTTTGGAAGGTAATTTTATATCTACTATAGCCTTATCTCTTGGGGAAATTCAAATTTGAGTTTTTAAAATTCAAGTTTGATATTTGAACTTTGAATTCAAGTTATAACAGCTATCTAGTCTGACAAAATTATGAGAAAGTTGAGCCTTCAACTTAGGGAGGTTGAGTACCAAAGTTACAGCAATTTTACAACAAAAAGACACCTTTTTATTGTAGAATTTTTAGTCTAATTACTGTAGAAACTTGCTGGACGAAAAAGCACATTCTTGAGAGCAATGTTGAGCATCATTTGAGAGCAACTTTACAAACTAAGAGAGAAAGAATTCTACACTCAAAGTCTATATTTGAAGATTGGTTTTTGCATTAAAAAATATCTTTTGTACACTTATGTTTATATTGTGTTGAGTATTGGGTTTTGTATTAGGTTTTGAATTTGAGTTAAGTTTTTCATTATTGGACGAAATTATTTTCATAGTGTGAAAATCATAAATTGACAAGTGGATTGTAATTTGTAATCAAGTTTCATAGTAGAAACTAACAAATTGTTAGATCCCAGCTTGCTGACTGGAAGAGTGGACGTAGATATAAGGCCAAACCACTATAAACGGGATTTTTCTCTCTAATCTCTACTTTTATTTTTTGTTACACATATTTAGATTGATCATAGGAATATTATAGATCTAAATGGAATTAAATTAAATTTTTTAAAAACTAATTAAAGACAATCAATTCAACCCCCTTTTTAATTGTCACCAAAACCAACACAAATAATGAATAAATTAAATATAAAAAATATATAACTCTAAAATAAATCTTAAATCAATTTCTAGAATAAAAAGGATGAAACAAAAATTATTAACGTACCAGCCCTAAATTAATATTTTTGAATTTTTTATCTTATTTCTTGAATATAAAATATAAAAAATTAGAATGTAAATAATAAAATGAAATAAAAACAAGAAAAATCAAACAAAGCCTCGAGTGAAAAAGGGAAATAGAAAAAGTTGCACAAAGATAGTGTAGGTAGCTAAGTTTAGCCTGTCTTTTATAAAAAATTTTGGCTTATTGTGAAGGACAATGTGTGTAAGTTTGTTAACAAGGTGTTCTTAGATGGTTACTATCATTCGAAGTTGGCCAAAGCTCATATGGTCTTGATCCCTAAGACAAACAACCCGAAGGAGATCTCAAATTATAGATCTATCAACTTACTAAACACCTCTTACAAAATCTTAAATAAGTGCTTAGTGGCAAGACTGATGCTGGTTCTTCAAAACCTTATTAGTCCCTATCAAAAGAGTTTCCTTCCAGAAAGATGTATCCTGATAATATTGTGACTCTCCAAGAGTTGGTACACTCTATTAGACAATCTAAAAGCTCCAGGTTCTCCATGTTTATGAAAATCGATCTTAAAAAGGTATATGACAGTGTTAATTATGAATACTTAGCGAAAGTGCTTCTAGAGATCAAGGTGCCTCTGAAGTTGGTCAAACTTATTATGTTTGCGATGATGATGAGGATACTTTCATTGTTTGGAACGGGAAGTTCTCCCCCATTTAAAGCAGGGCAAGGTTTGAGACAAAGAGATCTTATGCCCTTGTATCATTTCCTATTACTGATGGAAAGGCTTTCATGCATGATCCAGGATAAAGTAAAAAATGGAGTATGAAAAGCGATGAAAGTCACTAAGAAAGGCCCCTCCATCTCTCACATTTTCTTTGCCGACGACTTAGTCCTTTTCGCGGAGGCGGACTATTTGAGTTTGAGTAACATTTTAAACTGCCTGAAGGAGTTCCCCAAAGAGAGTGGTCTCCAAATTAATCCTCACTAGTTGAAAATCAAGATTTCCAACAGAGCTCTTAGGCACATCAAAGCATCCTTAGAGGCATGCAGCCAGTTCTCTCTCACTGGGAATACTTCGAAATCCTAATAATCCATGAGAGACAAAACAAGAACTACTATCACTATGTAGTGGAAAAAGTACAAAATAAGTTAAGCACTTGGAAAGCTAAACTTTTAAGTACAGCGGGACGGAGAACCTTAATCCAATTAGTTACAGTGGCTATCCCCTTATATACCATGTAGTCTGCATGGCTCTCCAAGTTTATTTGTAAGAAATTGGATAAATTGAATAGAGACTTCCTTTGGAGTAGCAATGAGGATAAAAGGAGGGTTAACCTAGTCAAGTGGGATAAGGTTTGTGACTATAAAAAGGAAGACGGGCCGGGTAGAACCATGAGAGAATATAATGTGGCCTTGATGGCTAAGTTGGGGTAGAGAGTTTTGAATGAAGATGAAACTATTTAGTGTAAAATTTTTTAGAATAAATACCTTTATGGAGGTGACTTGCTGGAGCACACAAAGAAGCGTAACGCATCCACTATTCGGAGAGATATATATACCAGTAGAGACTACCTTAAAAGGGCATCATGTGTAGGATAAGAGATGGCAATTCCATCAGGTTCTGGCTTGATAGATGGGTAGGTGACAAGGAGTTTATGGAGCAGGCCTTAATTCTCCATGAGTCTTGTGACCTAAGTACTAAGGTGTGCCATTTTTGGGAGGAGACTGGTTCGTGTAATTTGGAGGAGCTATTGACAGTTCTCCTTAGGAGCAAGGTGGAGAAAATTAGAGCAATGATCATCCTTACTAATAGGCAAAAATTGGACACCATATCTTGGAGTGCTACTCCAGGTGGAGAATTAACAGTTGATTTCGCCTATTTGGATTCAAAAGAAGGGACATTTGCCGCAGGTGGAGGAGAACTCGAATTGGAATTGGATATGGAAGATGAAGTATCCTAAGAGGATCAAACTTTTCTTTTGGCTGGTCGTTAAAAGAAAAATCGTAATGAAGATGGAGTTAATGAAAAGAGGCATCACAAATGATGGGAACTGTGGTTTTTGCAGGGAGGAGGAGGAGACTATTTATCATGCTTTGAGAGATTGTGTGCAAGCAAAGGCAATATGGGGGAAATTGGTGGCAAGCATTGAAAAGTCTAGGAGTTTTTGGAGTGACAATGTGGTTGAGTGGCTGAAGGATAGGGCTAATAAAGCGCATAAGCTGGGTCTTGAGGAGGAAGAGCTGCTGTTCATGCTTACTGTGTGGGCAATCAGGAAATCTAGATGTTGTTTCATGTATCAAAGAAAGATAGAGGCAGCTGCCTCTGTGGTTAATAAGGTGATAAGTATGGGGAAGATGATTGGGGAGAACATAAGGAAAGAAAAGATTAAGAGTATAAGAAGTTAGGATCAGATGGAAGCATCTTGAAGATGGGGTTATCAATCGTAATGTGGATAGAGCGGCCAATTTGGGGAGGGGTGAGGCTAGCGCAAGGGGGATCTTTAGGAACAGTGCAGGAGACTGGGTTTATGGCTTTTGGCTTAATGTTGGCATGGCTAAGGGGGATGTGGTTGAAATTTGGGACTTGAGGGAGGGGTTGCAGTAGCCAAAAGAAGGAATTTCAGACCTCTAGTCATTGAGTATGACTCTCTATCTCTGGTTTGTGTAATCAATAAGGGAGTGGGGATGCACCATCCGTGGAAGAATTTGCTGGATAACTGCAAAGAAATCATAAAAGACATAGGTGTCATGGAGATCAATCGCATTTTAAGAGAAGCTTGACAGGTGTGCTAACAAACTTGCCAAGTTGGGTCTGAACTTGTTGGATCAAGAGGTTAATGCTGGCACTCAGGAGACGGACATCCCCCCAGCTAATCCGAAACTGTTGTTGGCTTTAGATATAGGTGGAGTTTCTTAGGATAGAAAGAAGAAAGGGTGACCCACCCCTTTCTAAGGGGTTGCTTCTATTGCTTTTGTGTTTGGTCTGATTTGTTTCGACTTTTCCAACAAAAAGAAAAGAGGACTTCTCCAGGTAAGCAGACTATGGAAGTCGTCGTATTCTCACCCTTTTCTCGAGGTTTATTATTTGCATATGCATTCCATCTTCATAAATCTCTCTCAACTTTGAATCTTCGTTTTGAATTAAAGAAAAAAATTTATGCATTTAAGATTATAATTAAATAGTACGGATTATAATTTTTAGGAATATTGATGCAGTATTTTAGATGAATAAGGTAAATTAATCAAATTAAAGAGTGTGCGGGTTTCGAAGCTAAGGGTTGGAACGGATGATGGAGATGGCTGTAGAAGGCTTCTCCGGCGCGGTGGAATTATGAACGGCAGCAGGCGAAGACGAAGCACACAACTAGAAGACAACTGAGAATTCGAAGACGAAGGAACTGCGCAAGATGGTGATGATAAGAGCAGAACAAAGACTGAAATGCGATGCAAACTGAAGGTGATTTGAAGACGAACAGACAATCCCCCCCCCAAAAAAAACTCCTCCCTCCTCGTCTTGCGCCTCCTTTGATGCGGCAATACTCCAACCCTAGGGTTTAGATTTTTGTTTCTTTTTCTTCTTTGATTCGATTTACTCAGATTTCGTTTCCGATTCAGAAATTGCTCACTAAATCTTCCGCTTTCCAAATCAATTTTGCTTCTAAAACCAGCTTTCCCGGTTCTTCACTTGCGCAGAGGCATTGGTTCCTTCTTCGATCGTAGGAGAGAGACTCGGGTCGATTGGCTTTGACTTGGGCTCCAGTTGGGATTGGGCTTGCATCTGGGCTTGCTTTAGAACTGATTGTGTGGTTTGATTCTTGACAATGAACTTGCACCTTTGACTTCGAAATTTAATAAATTTAATTCAAAAATGTATAATGAATTTTAAAAATTAAGCTTAAAACATATATATATATATATATATATATAAATAAAATTTTTCTAACATACAACATATAGAGTTATAATTTATAAAATTTGTTCTCATATTTGTAATGATTTTCATAAATCTCTCTCTCTTTTAATGGCTGAGTTAGAATTTGAATTCAGGGAATAAAGTATAAATATATGTAGATTTATAAATATATAAATTCATATATATATATATATATATAAAAGGTATGAATATAATTATTTAAAATGTAAATATTAAAACTAAAAACTTAGAAAATAGAAATTTTCATTTTTTTTCGATTGAAAAATTTTTATTTTAATTTTTTAAAGAAAAAGAAAAAAAAATTGTTAGTATTTTAAAAGTTTTAAATTGTGTATGTTACTGAAAATATAAAAAGTATATCCCAATAATTAGATATTTATTAGGATTTAAATTTTTAAAAAATAAGACCATTATTACGAGAAATAGATCAGACAAGAAACAAACTTTTTTATTTAGGTTAGGAAATTGCACTGAATATATGTAATTCAACAAATTGGCAAGAGTCAAAATCAAAGAAAAAGATATGGGAAACATTAAAATTCGAAATAGATTATATATTAAAGAATTTTTATCCGATTCTTGTTCTTTCTTGATCAATTAGAAATGGTAAATATATTGTCCTAAAAAAAAGGATCATGCAAGAGTCATAATCTTGCATATGTTGTAAGAAATAGATTATACCGTTGTCCAAATAACTATATATTTATTAGAATTTGAATTTTAAAAAATGAAAAAAAAAATAAGAAATACTGCATTAATATAACCCCTCTGATCAATATACTATATTATATATAATAAATACACAAACATAATAATGAATAAAACGCGAGCATTATCTTATCAAAATTATACTAACAAGAAAGATAAAGTAATGAAAATTATAAATTATTTATAGTTATTTATGATGCAAGAGAAACAAAATTAATATTATATTTTATTTACAGAGGATAAAATTAAGAAATTAAGAAGTAGTCATAAATCAATTAAAAGTTTTGAAGATCGAATGTCTTCCGTTCAGATTCAATTAGGATGGACAGATTTATCTCCATGAATGCAAAAGCTTGTGATTGAGAAACTTTATTTAAGTTCCCATCAACCTTTAATAAAGTGACTCGACCACATAATAACCCTTCACCATTCTGAAAAATAATCTGCAAACTTTAATCACCCAATCTTTATAAGAAGCAACCAACAATTATTTTTGGTGTCAAGTCTCATTCTTTTCCATTTCGTCTAAATTATGTTTTAAGGAGGACAATAGTTTGAATAAAAAGAAAAGAAAAAAAAAAGAGATGAAGTAAGAAACATTAAATTTTTTTGGTATAATTAAAATCATATTTTGATTAATTTGATTCGAGTGTTGTTAGATCTAATTTAAAAGAAAGTCTCTCAGTATAATCTTTTTCATTTTTAATTTTCAAATTCAAAATTTAATTAAAAAATAATATTTTTTATCTATTAGATCAATTATTTGTTAATAATAATGAATGTTAAATAGGATCATAATAAATTTTGATCATTTTAAATTTTTTTAATTGTAAAATTTTAAATAATTAAAATTTATTTTGACCCGTTCAATAATTATTATTTTGTTAATATCTATACTAACGTAATAATTAAAAAAAAAAAACAAAAAAACAAAACCCTTTATTTTCTCTAGAAGTTGTGTAGTATTGAACCGACAAAAGGAGCAAATGGTGTAATGTGATCACAATCCGTGATATTTGGAATTTGAGGAGCTGCATGCTTCCCCCCTTTCCACTTTGTCAACTTTGCTAGACTTTAAATTCAAATCCGTCTGTTTCTTTTTATTCTTATTTCTCATTACAATCAAATATCTGTATAAATTTATTTAACAAATAACTCTTTTAATATAACTTTTTTTATTTATTAATTTTAAATTTAAAATTTAATAAAAAAATTTAATATTCTATTCCACGATTATCCTTGATATCTCTCCCCTTGGAGAGAGAAAAGATGATTCACCTCTCTCTCTCTCTCTCTGTAGATGATTCACTATCTTCCACTGATTGTCTGAAATTTGTTTTCTATTTGTTGGTCTCTGTCATGTGACAATACTACACATCAATGTTCATTGAAGGCATTAGCAGGATGATGTTGAAACAGTAGCATTAAAACACCATTTTTAAGGGAATTATTGGAACTCTGGATACTACTTCTCATACTGGGACCTCGCAAGCAGTTGTAATCTTCTCTTTTGTGTTTATGTGGCTGGATAAACTCTGGTTGGATATCAAATCTTTCACCATCTCTACCATGTGTTGGGACTATATATGACCACTTACAACTACATTAACAAGTCATTCATCAAACAATAATTAGAAAAGTGCAAAGGAATCAAATCAACCCTATACTTGCCCTACAAAGAGAGGGAGCATTGTTTTTTAAATCGAATCAATAAATAATTTAATCAATCTATTAATTTATTGATTCATTGATCAGACTGATCAGGTCATTTTACAAATTGAATAACATCACCGTGATGTTATATATAATTTATATATTATATATTTTAAAATAAAATAAAGTCTATATATTTTTTTAAAAAAATAAATTTATTCTATCAATAATAAAAAAATTTGCCTATAATGAAAAACCTATCGAATCAGTCTGATTTTATCAATTTTGATCGATTTTAAACGATTTTAATTGAATTTAATTTCATCTGATTTAATAATAAAAATTAAATCAGATTATAGAGTGATTCCCAATCAAATCGATCGAATTCCCAATCAAATCGATCGATCCAATCTAATTTTAAAAGTATTGATTTACAGAAGGGTATAATATGTATTTGAAGTAAGGAATGAGATATAATTTATGAATAATAATATTTTATTTATTATAAACAGTATCATATGAATTTTTTTTATTTCAAATTAAATATTTTATAGCAAATTAAGATTTTCATAATAAATCCACAATACTAACACAACTCCTTTGGAAGAAAAGATGATTAAAAAAAAAGCTTGGTTGACAAGAAGTTTTTGTCTATGGTAAGGTCAGGGTTTGGCCAGGTGTCCTAATCAAAAAGGACATCTGGTTGAGAAAAATTCAAAACCAAAAGACCTAAAATGCAAGTAGCTTTTAATGCAGCCACTCCGATAGGCCATATGGTTGACCATCATATCATTAGAGATCACTCCTTGGATTGTTAGCATGCTTGTAAAGACAAAGGAAGTGAGCTGTGACTGCAACCCTAATTTAGTTCGAAAGGAGCTATTGGCATAAACAGCTCTTTTGCTACATCTCCTTCAATCATTGCAAGTACTTTTTCTATTATACCTTGAGACATGTACTATACTGAGTCCATAATATAAGAGTAAAGCTGTATAATTAGATTACTCCGAAAAAATCGCCATTTAAAAAAATTATCAATCATTATATAATTTTAAATATTAATAATAAAAATAAAAAACTATACAATTATTTAAAATTAATAAAAAATAATGATAAATTACTAATATTCCCCGTCAATGTAAATAAAAAATTTATACCAAGAAAGAAAATACCGGGGAAAAGTATAAGGGCATGGAGAGGAGAACAGTTGCCGCTACCCAGTGAGACTTTTCCCCTCTCCTTATATTAATGGTGTTTACTGTTAGATATTTTTATATTATATAATTGATATTTGTAAAAAAAACATTTTAAAAAAAACAATGTAATGTTTTAAGTAAATAATTACAATCGTCTTCATTAACATAGGCATATCCAATAAAACCCTTCATGAATGTCAAGTAAAAGGGTGAAGATATATCATATTAGTTGGTGTCTGAGAAAGGGAAGAAGGGTAGCATTCCACTGAGAGTCAGACCATTACGAGTTTTATTTTATGGTAAGACATTAAATGGGGTTCTGCCAGAGTGTACATATGAAAACAGTAACCTGTCTGGTGCATGTGACATCAATGCAATGCAATGCATGCATTGGAGGGCTAACATAAATTACTTGGCTTTGGCTTTCCAGCAAATATTCAAAGCCATGACATGATGATTCAGACAGAGCTTATTGGTGGCTCCATTGAGAGTGAGTTAGACCCTTCGATGAACATTTTTATGTCTAATCATGCTCATTGAGGACCCTCCCCCACCCCCAAAAAAAAATCAAATTTTTTCTTCACATCAGCAAACTACCATTCTCCTTATGATTGAACGAATTATTAAGTGCATAATGTTTATGATAAATTTGTAAAATACTGTAATTAATGAAAATTTTAATTTAGTTAAACGAGATTTGATATAGAGAGAGGGAGAGAGAGAGAAGGGGTATCTGAATAAATTTACATAAATATTTTTTAGATGGACCAAATATAAAGAAGTGTCAAAAGAAATCAAATCCCTTATTAGTTTTGGACTTTTTCTTTTTCACATTTCACCCATGGCCAACATGGTTTAAAAATCCACCAAATTGGGTATCAAGACATGAGAGGATGCAATTTTTTCCCATCACCAAAAAGGGCATTTGATTGATTACCTGCCTTGGACCCCCAAGAAGTGTGCCCAAGAGATTTCACCATGTCATATATCCAAATTTTTTTAATAATCCATCGATTGTTTAAAACTTATATTTTGATTAATTTAATTTAAATATTATTAAATCAAATTTAAAAAATATATTTTTTTTAATTTTTAAATTTTAAATCAAAAATTTATTTAAAAGATATAATATTTTTATTTATTAAATGATCATTCTATCCTGGCGTTTCAATGCTTCATGTATGGTATTTAAAGATTTAAGGAAAAAACAAGTTATTTTTAAAATATTCGAAATCACCTGTGATTATGTAGTCATTTTACCTTTAATTTTTCTGCTCTCTTTCATGCCTGTCATTTGACCAACGTGCAAAGAAAAGTTAAGAAGGATGGCAGTGCCAAAAGTAGTGTTTAGATGGTGACCAACTGGCATGGTTAAAAAAGAATAAAAACAAAAATGGATCTTACTTTAGAGAAAGACAGAATTTACCTGCTCAGCTTATCTCTCTTTTAAATTTTTTCTTCCAGTAATTTTTTTTTTAAAACCTTTTGACGGGGGAAAGATAAAAGAACATTCTTTGCTATGTTACATCAAACACTACTAAAATTAAAAAAAATGATAATAAAAGAATAACATTTATTTAAAATATAAGATAGTATAGAGAGTTTCTTTCTTTAAATACCAAAATTTTTAAAATTATTAAAAAGATTTGGTTTATTCATATACCAAAATTTTAAATATATCATTAATTTTGTCAAATTATGAACAAAAAATTTTAAAAATCTAATTTAGAGTGAAAGAACCCAAAAGATTTGTTGCTTTACTCGAGATAAACCAATAGAAAACAACACCTCTCCTCAAATCAGGTGACCAAAATATATTAAAATCACACTTAGATGTTTACTTTCAACATTAATAAATTTATGATAAACATGGTAAAAGTTCCATACAAATTTAAAATGAAAATACATAGTTAAAAAATCAATTAAGACTTATATGTTGATATATTTATTTTTATGTTTTGGATTTTCCAAAATAATCTATGTTAGATAAAACCATTTCAATGATGTAGTAGAGAGAGAGAGAGGTCAGTGACTTATAAGTAATTGATATTTCTTTTTCTTAAAAATCTTAAATTCAAGTATTCATATGTATTAGCGATTAAGTTTTGAGAGATATTAAGAAAAAATGAGAGTTAGTATAGTGAAATGAAATATTAAATTTTTTAATTAAATTTTAAATTAAAAATTTAAGAATAAAATAAATTATGTTAATAGAATTGTTTTTAAATAAAATTTGATGATTGAATTAAATTAATTGCAATGAAGGGAGAGGGAGAGATTAAATTTCTCCCTTTGTTAGAGAGAGGAGCGTTCAGTGGAAATTACCTTAGTAAAAACAAGTGTACTTGTGGGGAAGTGAAAAAGGGGAAGCAGCCAGAGAGACCACAGGGCTCAATGATTCAAACCACAAGCGGATAAAATTAAAAAGTGGACCCTCTTTCACCTTAACCCACCAAGCCCCAAAATGAACCAAAAAGCATTTTCTCACAGGTTTTTTTTTTTTTCCCTAGAGAGAGAAATAGTGAGAGAGAGAGTCAGAGGGGTGTGGCCTTCCGGGAAATGTGCAGCAACGAGACAATGGTGCAACAAATGGCGACGCCTCTCTCGTCCTCCTCCTCTGCCACCACCTGCACCACCTCTTCCTCCTCTCTCCTGCTATCATACGCTCCTTGTGCGAACTCCCTTAACCCTTAACCCTAACCTCACCCAACTAAAACTCTTTACTCTGCCTTCTCTCTTTCCTTTCAGACCTCCATCAATGGCCTTCCCCCTTCTCACCTTCTTCTTTCTGGTGCTATGCACACCCTTCTTATCGTGCGCCGAATCCGAGCTCGAAACTCTAATCTCCTTCAAGCTCAACGTTCATGACCCGCTTGGCGCGCTCGACGGCTGGAACTCATCAACTCCATCGGCTCCGTGTGACTGGCGCGGCGTGGCTTGCATTGATGCTAAGGTCACCGAGATTCGGCTTCCTAGGCTTCAGCTCGGTGGTCGGCTCACTGACTCAATCTGTAACCTTCGCTATCTCCGCCGTTTAAGCCTCCGTTCTAATTCCTTTAAAGGCACCATTCCATTTTCTCTCTCCAAATGCACTTCTCTCCGGTCGGTTTTTTTACAGTACAACTACTTTTCCGGCGACATTCCGCCGGATATCGGAAATATCACCGGTCTTCAAGTTCTCAACCTAGCGCAAAATCTTCTTTCCGGCGAAGTTCCGCGTAATCTCCCAAAAAATCTCCGGTACCTTGATCTTTCGTCGAACTCATTTTCCGGCGAAATACCGAAGAATTTATCGACTTTGTCTCGGATTCAGCTTATCAATCTGTCTTACAATCAGTTCTCCGGCGAGATTCCGCCGAGTCTTGGTGAACTTCAGCAGCTTCAGTACTTGTGGCTCGACTCGAACTTTCTAGAAGGAACTTTGCCGTCGGCGATCGGAAATTGTTCGTCTTTGGTGCACCTGAGCGCGGCAGATAATTCATTGAGCGGAGTAATCCCTTCAGCCATTGGAGCTCTTCAAAAGCTTCAAGTGATTGCGCTTTCAAATAACAATCTCTCAGGTTCAATTCCTTCTTCAATGTTCACCAAAGTCTCAGATTCTCCACCTTCGCTCAAAATCGTGCTGCTCGGATTCAATGCCTTCACCAGCATTGTCTCACCTCAGCAATTGGGGTTTCATAGCTCTTTGCAGGAGTTGGATCTTCAAAACAATCAGATAAAAGGTGAATTCCCTTCTTGGCTTTCAAATATCCCTACAATTACAAAGCTTGATGTTTCTGGGAATTTTTTCTCTGGTTCAGTCCCTAGTGATATTAAAAATTTGTTGAAGTTGGAGGAGTTGAAAATGGCTAATAATTTGCTATCTGGAGAAATTCCAGTTGAGATTACACAATGTAGAGCTCTAAGAGTACTTGATGTTGAAAGGAATAGGCTCTCTGGTGAAATCCCTGAGTTTTTAGGTGATTTGAGTGGGTTGAAGTACTTATCTCTTGCAGGGAATATGTTCTCTGGTTCAATTCCTGCGAATTTCGGTAATTTATCGATGCTAGAAACGCTGATCTTGAGAGGGAATGATTTGAGTGGGAGCTTACCCGATGAAGTTATGGGATTGAGTAATTTGACAACATTGAATTTGAGTGGGAATAAGTTTTCCGGGCAGTTGCCGAAGAATTTGGGGAATTTGAGGCAGCTAGCTGTGCTGAATGTGAGTTGGAATGAATTTTCTGGGGAGATTCCGGCAAATATGGGGAATTTGTTTAAGCTGACTACTCTTGATTTGAGCAGACAGAATCTTTCTGGTGATTTACCCATGGAGATTTTGGGTTTGCCCAATTTGCAGGTCTTTGCATTGCAGGAGAACATGTTGTCTGGTGATGTTCTTGAAGGGTTTAGTAGTTTGTTGAGTCTGCATTATTTGAATCTGTCTGTGAATGGTTTTACGGGTCAGATTCCTAAAACTTTTGGGTTTCTTAGATCAATGAATGTTCTGTCATTGTCCCAAAATAACATCTCTGGTTTTATTCCACCAGAGATTGGTAATTGTTCTGATCTTAGAGTGCTTGAACTTAGTTCAAATTCTTTAACAGGACAAATCCCTAGCGATGTCTCCCGCCTTTCGCACTTGAGTGTGCTTGATCTTGGTAGGAACAATTTATCCGGTGAAATCCCAGAGCAGATTTCCAATTGTTCTTCCTTAATTTCATTGTTGTTAGAAAGTAATCATCTTTCGGGTCCTATACCTGACTCTTTATCAAAACTGTCAAATCTAACAATGTTGGATTTGTCTTCAAACAATTTGAGTGGGATGATTCCAGCAAACCTCTCACTCCTCTCTGGCCTGACTTACTTCAATGTTTCGAGCAATGATCTCAAAGGAGAAATCCCACGTGGATTGGGGTCTAGGTTTGATAATCCTTCTTTGTATGCCATGAATCAGAACTTGTGTGGAGAGCCGCTGGGGAAGAAATGTGAAACTGAAGAGAGGAATAGGAAGAAGCTTATTTTGTTGATTTTTGTGATTGCTGGCGGAGCCATGCTCTTGGTAGTCATCTGTTGCTGCTACGTATACAGCCTTTTGAAGTGGAGGAAGAGGCTGAAAGAAGGGGTTTCTGGGGAGAAGAAGAAAAGCCCGGCTAGGGCAAGCTCAGGAGCTAGCGGTGGTCGTCGCAGCAGCGAAAATGGCGGCCCGAAACTTGTAATGTTCAACAACAAGATCACAGTGGCAGAGACAGCGGAAGCCACAAGGCAATTTGATGAGGAAAATGTGCTGATCAGAACACGCAATGGAGTAGTTTTCAAGGCCTCATACAATGACGGAATGGTACTCTCGGTTCGGAGACTCCCAGATGGATCAATTGATGAAAACATGTTCAGAAAGGAAGCAGAAGCACTAGGCAAAGTGAAGCACAGAAACCTAACAGTTCTCCGAGGATACTATGCAGGTCCACCAGACTCAAGACTACTAGTTTATGACTACATGCCCAATGGAAACCTCACAACTCTCCTCCAAGAAGCATCACACCAAGATGGTCATGTCCTAAATTGGCCAATGCGACACCTAATCGCACTAGGCATTGCTCGAGGTCTTGCATTTCTGCACTCCGTAGGGATGGTGCACGGAGACGTGAAGCCCCAAAATGTGCTCTTTGATGCAGACTTCGAAGCACATTTATCTGATTTCGGATTAGAAAAGCTAACCATGGCCACCCCATCCGAAACCTCAACCTCAGCCACAGCAGTTGGATCACTAGGGTATGTAGCACCCGAAGCAGCATTAACTGGAGAGGTCACAAAGGAATCAGATGTATACAGCTTTGGGATAGTACTACTAGAGTTGCTAACAGGCAAAAGACCTGTAACGTTCACACAAGATGAGGACATTGTCAAGTGGGTGAAGAAACAACTGCAGAGGGGGCAAATTACTGAATTGCTCGAGCCGGGTTTGCTTGAGCTTGATCCGGAATCATCAGAATGGGAAGAGTTCTTGCTCGGAATCAAAGTGGGTCTGCTCTGCACTGCACCTGATCCACTTGATCGACCATCAATGGCAGACATTGTTTTCATGCTTGAAGGTTGTCGCGTGGGTCCTGATATCCCCTCCTCAGCTGATCCCACCTCCCAACATTCCCCAGCTTAGCTTCAGCACTTCTCTCTCCTCCCAACTGTTACAAACAATTCCTAACATTTTTCATGTTAAAATCAAAATTGTAACAGTACAGTAGTAGAATTATGAACTCATTTCTTTTTTAGCATTGGCAGTATAATTTTTTTTTTTTTTTGTGGGAATTAACTTTTGTGCTCACTTCTCTCTCTCTCTCCTCTTTTTCGGCGGCCGGAGATGTTGACGAAAAATTTAAAACTTATCTTTGTTTTTGACTAGTGAGACAGTGAACGAAGTCCAAACAAGGCTCCGTGGGGTACACATAAAAGCGTAATACCCGCCAATTGTAATCGTTTAAGCTCACGTGGCACATAAGTCAGAGTCAGTGGGAAAAATGTAGCCGTTAATGGCAAAAGGTGCGGAGGGAGACGGATTTTTTTATTTATATTAAAATATTATTATTATTTCGGTTTTTCTCAAAACCGAGGAAAAACCGTCGTTTTCGATGGCGAGGTCGAGTCTCAAGTAATATCTCTTTAGCTGCCCCGTTGGGTTCTCTGCTGCTTTTCTTAGTTTTCCGGAGCAAGCATTACAGAGAGTAAAAACGGAAGAAGAAAAGACCCAAAATTTTGTTCGGGTCCTGCTGGATCAACCGGGTCTCGAAGAGAGAGAGGCTGCAATTGAGCTTTTCGGTTCATGTCTTAAAATAATGGAGGCCTAATTAAGTTGTAATTAGGGCTAAGGGGGAGAGATTCCCACCTTAAAAATTAAAGAAAAAAATTTAATACACATAATTTTAAAATTATAAATTAAATATTTGCTAGAATTAAAAAAAAAAAAAAAGATGTCAAAGAGACTGTACTGAATTTATTTCATTTTAATTAGCCAAACTTCTTTTTTGTTTTCTTTTTTTGGCACGGGGCAAAGTCCAAACGATCGAACAAGGGTCCAAAGCAGAAGGGGCCTAGCATAATTTAAGGGTACTCCTTGTTAAGAAAGCACTCAAATGGGGAGGGAGGGAGGGAGAGAGAGAGAGAGAGAGGGAGCCCTTTGCCAAGGTTGCCATAAGTGGTCTGGCTTGGACAAAAGACAATTTACTCCAGAGGGAAGTTTTGCATGAATTGGCATAGTTTTGTTGTGGGTCATGAGCTGTGAGGACAAATAATCAATGGGGTCAGGTTTTGCTCCATCCATTAAAATCATGTATATATATTAATATATAGTGGGAAGGGTACGTATTGCATGGTACACACTCTGAGAATTTAATTTTTGGTTTGATATGAGGTGGGTAGGGCAGTGGCTAGTGGGTATCCACCCTTAAAACCAGGCTTGTTTTCTGGGGCTATTCGAGCCAAGTGCGCCTTCCAACAGACAAAAAAGGCAAGGTTCTCCGCCCTTAAAACTTTGGCAAATAAACAAAATCACATGATTGAACCCAGTTGAAGTTACAAAATTCGAAAGTTGACCGTTGAGCAAACACCAAACACAATTCAACATTATTTTATTTTAAGGTTCAAAATTCGAGCATTGGAAGTAGTAGTCGACTCTCGTGGGAATAACAATTGAGTGCATCACTCTCTTAATTATATTATATGTCTCAAGTTTGAATCATACGAATGGAAAATGAATATTTAAAAAAGTCAATCTCTTAATAAATCTTATAATACTTGAATTGAATTAATCAATTGAATCCTGAATACCGATAAATGAAAACAAAAAACAAAGAAATAGTAATCGTAGCAGTATTAGATTTGGCCCAATAATTCACCACTTTGTTTTGTAAATGTATAGACAATGAAATCGTCTACGTTACTCTTGCCCCACCTAAATTACAAAACCGACCACAGAACAACCAAAGAATAATTTACAAGGATCAAAATGATTTGAAAGGGGTATTCTGATAAACCTTAAATTACCCAAATTTAAAAATCTTATTTTATTTTATTTTTTGATATGAAACACCATGTAGGATGATTTGTTCAATATTTTTATTGACTATTTCGAGTACGCAGCATTATTCAAAGAAGTAACTAGGGAAAATGAACCAATTTTTGATGGTTTCTCAGGGGTCATGTTGTTTTCAAAAATGATGTATCTCATCCCAGAAATCCACTTTCCTCCTTCATAGTTCAAGTTGCTTTCCTTGCCTACCGGATAATATATGGTTCTAGATCTAGATTTAGACACTTTTCAAAGATTCAGCCCTCTAAAAAAAAAAACCCTAATCTAATCCAAAACAGGAAAAAAAATAAATGTAGAGAGATGTTCTAGGTCACTTTGTCTCTAAATACTTTGGCTAGGGCAACTGTCCCAGCCGCAGAGCTCCAGAAATCATCAAAAGGTCTTAGGCATTTAATTCTCTTTCTAAAGAAGAAATTCAATCATCACCATTTTTTATAACATAGAAAGGTAAATAATTGATGGCCATTGACCAAAAACTTATAAACAGCATTGTTCGGATACACTTATGAACTGCTTATATATTACATATTATATGTTTATAACTTTTTTAATTTTTCAATGGACACCATTTGACTAATAATAATATCAAAGTATTTAATTGAGAAATTTTAATTTAATATGAAGAAAAGACATTAGTATATAATATATATTTTTTTGATATAGTTGAATAAAATAGTCCATAATCACTTTTGGAAAAAGGACCCAAACACTCCTGAGGTATTGATCATACAGGCTTTTACTAGGGTTTCATCTTTGAAGAGATCTGGACTTTGATGGGGTGTGAGAAACCTTTTGTTCTGTTTTACCCTATTTGTAAAATTTCTCAAAATTTTTTATAAGAAATATAGGGTTTTGCAAGATTTAAAATATTATTATATTAATACTAACTTTTAACATTAAAAAGGCACATTTAACCATATCTGATCCTAGCCTCAATTTTCTAATACACCAAAGTATGATGTTTCCATCGCAAACAAGGGCATGAACCTTGTACCGAGTACAAGGGTTTCAAAGCAGCACCAAGTCCGGTGAGGAGATTCCTGCTAAAGAAGAATGAGGGTTGCTTTTTCTAGTGTTCTACTGGAATAAAATCTTTTTAATAATAAGCACCTACATTAAAGAGGAATCACCATCACTAATAAAATAAGTTTGTTATAGTCTAGAGAGAAAGAGGCATAGACAGAGGATACTACTAAAAAAAACCAACTTGTACTTCATAATAAAATAATGTCCATGTATATGGCTAAGCAAAGATGCTTAGGGCAAAAGGGAACTTGATCTTGGATTTGAACCAAGGATTAAAAAATAATTCCAAGTCCACCTAAACCACCGACCACTGGGACATTATAGCCGAAAATATACATGTATATAGATAATGCCATAACAAAGAAACAAAAACAAAAAATTTCCAGCAGTTTCAAATCTAAAAGCCAGCATTTTATGCAAGAAACAAGGTAAGTCATAGATGGGATCATTCACATTCCAATTTCTCATCAAGCAATTTCACCTGTTTAGGAGTGTGTCTTATATGTCAATGGATACACAGGAGGAACTCTAAATGCCAAAACATTCTAGGCCTAGTGCTTCCAGTCCATTCACAAAAATACACTTCAAGTTATACACGCTACCAATAGAAATTTAGCAAAGTGATATGAAATGATGAGAATTGGATAAATGCAATACCATTAAGTCATAAGAATAGTTTACAAACAGAGAACAAGTGTATTCTGATAACACATTCAACAGGTAGTTCGAAAACTAGCTTCACTATATGAATGAAATATACACGGAACAAGATAAAGCAAGCATCTTTTATAAAACACCCAGGTATAACCGGTAAAACCCACAATTTTTTCTGACCGATGAATCACATCCATGTAAGAATGACCAAAAAAAATATCTGTGCTTGCTGAACTAAGCAACACTAACCTGCAAGATCATGCAATTGCTGAGCAAAGGTCAATATCCTTTTTTTTTTAATCTGCTCTGGATTGACCAGCTCGTGAAGAAAGGATGATGCCAACAATGAGGCCATACAAAGCCAATGCCTCAGCAAAGATAAGAATAAGAATCATTCCAACGAAAAGCTTTGGCTGCTGCGCATTGGCTCTGCGGTAAATACATAGAATTAGAAGGCATATTCTTTTGTGTCAACAAACACTGGAATGTATGTGACAACATCAAAAGCCAAATGAAAAGTCATCCTTTAATAACTTTTTATTGAAAATATAAGACTCCAAAATCCAAGGCAGACATCCAAATTAAATAGCCCCCAAAAAACCCATCAATTTGTTAGAATCATGAACACTACCAATGATTTCATAGTTCATTATACTTAGCACACTTATCCATCCACATTTACATTCAAGAACAGGATCTGACAGAAACATGAAAGAGAAGTGGAATCCAGTTGCATTATTTAATGTAGCATTGACATCAGTGTCTGGTGATTGTTTAAAAGATCAGTTAACAAAATTGCACCATCACCATTTCACCTTACCAATCAAACCTCATTCAATCAGGCAATGCAACAACTTTACTCGCTCCGCAGCACCAAGAGTGGACTTGAATTTATAATTAAAAAAAAAAAAACACTAAAACTAGATACACATCCATGATTTCCAATCAGGCAATTTAAGTTTGACAGCATTGATTCTTGTTCATATCAATTGAAAAGCACATCTACTTTTGTTTTCAAGAAAATCAAATTTGCAAATGTTAAATTCAATATGCATACAGAGGTCAAAATTAACAGCAACCAAGGTCAACTCCTCAGAAAACCAAGTCCAAGTTAATCTATAGTAGGCATGTTAAGGTAAAGCAGATACCATCAAGTTTTACACGACAGTCAAGTGATATAGATCACAAAAAGATTTTATGTCAAGAGATCCACTATGGATTCAAGATGTAGAACGCCATTTCTAGAGAATCTACGCCCAGCATATTACTGCCAAGAATATTGCTAGCAGAACCATGATCCAGCCATTGCATCCAGAGACGACCAATAAATGAAAGGAACAATTCCTCCAAAATTAATAGAGTTAAATGACATGTATTTTTCCACTGCAAAACTGTCGTGCTGCAAACTCCCATCAAAAAGAATATGGAAATGCAAGATTTTGCAAGAGAAAATTCCAAGCAGAGGCACAAATGAACAAATATGTCAAGTATAATGGTACTAATTACTATGCTGGCCCAGTTTTTACTCTACACTATCAAAATTTATTTAGAACCACCATTCCTTCATGAACATTAGTCCCAAAGTACAATAGTGCTCTTGATCCCATGCCCAACATGTGTCTGAGCACATGTTAGCAACAAATCTCACATTAAACGAATGGAATGGCAGAGTAACTTACATATGCACATATAAAAATGTTATATACTTCATGATCCACATCAGTTACAAAAAAACTTAGTGAATTGCCCATATTAACATCAATGTTCCACTATCTATAAGCTTAAGCTTTTGGCATGTGTAGTTTTATACCACATATGTATAGGCATATTCTATGAAACATGGATACGAACATGAGATGGACACAAAAAAAAAAGAGAAAAATTTTACACTATCATTAGTTATCATAGCTCGTGTTCAAAAGATGTGTCTAACATTAATGCACTCATTTTTACAAGCTTCTGCGCAAAGAATACTAGGAAGGGCACTCGACTAATACACATCACCTAAAAAGATATAAAACATTGTAAAAGTTTTACAGTATTGCAAGTCATTGCATTATTTCTTATTCAAAAATACGTGTTCACCATTAATATACTCATTTTTAAAAGTGTTTGTGCGAAATATACTCGACACAGCACCCAGCCAATACAAATTAAGTAAAAAGATAAATAACATTATAAAAATTTTATCTTAAATTATCAGCGTATGACATTAACACTCATTTTTTAGAAGTGTCTATGCAATATAAAGTATTTGGTACTCAACAAAGCACCGAACCCATAGAAATTAACTGAAAATTTAAATAGCTTCAAAACAATATAACGAGAAAAATAAGGCCAAAAAATATCCAACCCGGAACAGCCCAATTCAAATAACAAGCACAATTAATCAAACAAAAACGAAATGAAAACAATAAAGAAACATAAATAGCCCCAAAACAAGACAACAAGAACTAAAAAACCTAAAAATCCAACGTTAAATAACACAGTTCCAAAAAAAACGCGACAAAATTAAACATAATAAGAACAAAAAAAAAAGGTAAGAAATGGGAATCAATGATAAATTACCTAACACCGGCATCGCCGACGATGCCGATGGCCATGCCGGCTGAGAGACCAGCGAGACCACAAGCAAGACCAGAGGAGAGATGAGCATAACCATCAAAAAGGTAATAGGATTTGGCCTTAGGATTAATACCAGTACTGATGATCACAGCGATGATGAGTCCATAAATACCCAAAACTCCCGCCATAACAACTGGCACGATCGATTTCATCACCAGCTCTGGCCTCATCACTCCCATTGATGCCACTCCTACTCCGCTTTTCGCGGTTCCATACGCTGCTCCCATGCCTGAATAAGGCAAAATTGAATAAAACCCAAATCAGACTTTGGAGAAAATGGGGGGAGAGAGAGAGAGAGAGAGATTGCTTACAGGAGAAGACGAGAGCGGCGGCAGCGCCAAGGAAGCCGAAGAAGGGCGCAGTTTCATCGCCACTGAACGATGATGACATTCTTGAATTCGATCTCCGACTCCGGTTGTGGTTTGCGTGCGGAGAGAGGAGAGAGAATGGGAGAAATTTCGTAAATGAGATGCAAGAGCCCCCCCCCCCTCTCTCTCTCGTTTTGGGGCTGTAGGAACGGGCCACATGAACGTGAGCCTCAGGTGAGAAACTTGGGCATTGGGCCTACTTTTGCCTTCATGGGCTATGCATTTGGATTAATGAACTTGGGCTTTTGTGGTTGAGCCTACCAAAACTAGTTTTTTTTTTTTTTTTTTAATATTACTGTCGGTATATCAAATCATATTTTTTTTGGGGGGTTTTATTTAATTTTTTTTGATTTATAAAATTTAATTCAAAATTTAATTAAAAGATCTAATATTATATCTCACTAAATAATATAAAAATTTTGACACCGGATACGCTCTTTTTTATCATTTCTCACTAAACAAATTATCCTATATCTATTATCACATTAATCTTTTGATTTTGATAAAGCAGTCAGAAAAGATCTAGAAAAGAATCTGCCTTCCTCTATTGCTCAACCAAAATCATTCACATACATGTTTGAATATCTTCTCTCTACCTAACCTACCATCCAAATCCAACCACGTAATTCAATTGTGATATCTCTCTTTCTCTCTCTCTCTCTCTCTATTTTTTTTTCCCACAAATCTCCCTTCAATAATTGCATTTGTCGGCGATCCATAAAGCATGGAGGAAACTATATTAACAAAAAATAATACCACGCAATATATCCGGACCATTGATGGCCTTCTAACATGTAGAGGGATATTGTCTTTTATGACTACAATTCAGTGACAACGATTTTTCTCTTGATTCTCGATTCTATGATTCATAATTTAATTTTTATTATAATAATAAAAAAAATAGATAGAGGGATATCCGACATAAAACCTATGAGGACCATTTGTCCTAGGAAGGGACAAAAGCCTTACAAGCAAGCTAACACCGGACATTCCATTATAATCAAGAGTTCAAAATCTAAAAGTAAAAAATATTCACCGTGATGTGATAGTCACTTAATAACCTTTATAAATATTTAAATTAAATTAATTAAAATATAATTTTAAGTGTCGATAGAAATCAAAAAAAAAATAAATAATCAATCCACACATAAATATTAAGGGTACAAAATATAGCACACAAAAATTAGAACGAGAAGATAAAAACTTTTAAGAATCAAATAATATTTTAAAATACTTTTAAAATATTTAATGATATTTTTAAAATTTTTAATACATGCACTTAAGTATTGCCCCCCAAGGGGCTTCTTGAATGATCACAACAACTATAAAGAGATAATTTAGTTATCATAATCTTTTTCTTTAATTTCATGATCTGGAATTCACGAAAAAAAAAAAATTATAATAGCTATGGCCCCTATGTAATGGGCTGTGCTGTGGCTTAATAAGGAAAGCTCAAAGACATCCGGCCCATCTAACAAAGCCTATCCATATGTTGGACCTCGATAGGTTGTAAAAGTATACCCGACTTTTTTTTTTCTTACGTTGAATCAATCGATATCTGAAATTATATTTTGACTAACCTAATTTGATTATTGTAGGGTCTAATTCATGGAGAGCTCTTGGGTGTAATGTCGGAACGCTTATGAAGAGTTCTCCCAATATAATTTTTTCTATTTCTAAATTTCGAATTTAAAACTTAGTTAATGGATTTAACACTGTTATCCACTAGGTAACTATCCTTTGGTGAAGTATACCCGTGTTGGTAAACTTTCATTTTTATTTTTTTTTTTGTGCTAGACCAATGAGTGTTCGAAATCATATTTCAATTAATTCGGTTGAAACGTTGTCAAGATCAATTTATGAGAATTTTTTCAATATAGTATTTTTCGTATTCAAATTTTGTTGAATTTAAAACTTGATTAAGAGACATAATACCCTTATTTACTAAACCGACTCTCCTTTACGTATAAATTAACGACCAAAAAGGAAAAGACAAGTGTTCAAAAGTAATTCACACAAGTGGGTTTATTCAATGATGGAGTTTTTATTCTTTGGTTGTTATTAAAAGATGTGGGAGACCACTGTTTAAAGGAAATTTTGAAAGGGAAAGGAAATAGGCTTGGGAGGAAGGTTGTCATTCCTTGCACCCATGGCTTATACTCCAATCACTTATACAATGTAAAGGGTATCAATGTGGTTCAATAAATGAAGTTTCTCCGTGACTACTAGAAACTTGGATCTCATATCTCATACTAAAACAAAGTTGAGTGTACACTTAAACATATTATTTTAAAAATTTACTGAGAGATTAAATCAATCAGATTAAATGAATCAAATCTAAATATTAATTTTAAAACTATGAGTTTAAATTAAATCGTTGTGATCAAAAGATTATAAGTTTAGAAGGTAAAGAACATATGGTTAGAAGGACCAACAACTAGTGGGTCTCTTGGCATGTCATTAGAATTACTTAACCAAGTTTTAATTTCGAGTTTTAAGAATAAAAAAATAAATTAGTCAATTCATAATTAGACCCTACAGTTATTCAAATCAAATTAGTCAAATTTTTCAACACTTGTGATTAAGTAAAAAAAAAAAAAGGATGGATAGAAGGACAAGGGCAGGATCTCTGTCTCAATATTTAGATCTTATGGGATCGCCATACGACAGGGGATAGAGGGATCAATATGTTATGGCAAGTGAGAAAACCCCAGCAGGATCGAATCGGAGAAAAAAAGATAGAAATGGAAAAACTCTATCGTTTAAGTTATCTCTGAGCGATAAAAAGAAAGTACATTTGCCTAATTGTGAAAGGCAATTTATGACTTAACCAACAACACCCACTTAGTTGATTAGGAGTAGGGCAAATGCTTAACACTTAAAACATTTTCATTAGGTTTAGGATAAAAAGATATATCACATGATTTTTGTCACTTTTTAATCATTGTTTATGTTAAACTTAATGCTATTTAAGATGTAATTATTTTCCTAAGCCCTAAAAAAGTGGACTTTGAAATTTTCTCATTGATTACACTTATTGGGGATTGTTATAATGAATTTGAGATGATTAATAGCATATGATTTCATCTATTTTCTTTTTCTTCCTTTTTTTTTCCCTTTCTATGTGGACATTACCCCTCAAAGGATCCATTGTCGAGTCCCACATTTATGAATGTTTTGCCTCAGAAACATTACAGCTTGTGGGGACCCAAATGTATTCAAACAAGATTGATAGAAAGCAATTTGTTTTTCTTTGTTCATCAAAGATGAGTTTACAATTAGGGGCGTGTGGAGATCTCAAAAAAGGTTTGAATCATCCATTGCATTTGCATTGGGGGCTCTTTTGAGACTTAAGTCCGTCACATGGCATTGCATATCTTCATTTTTCTTAAATCTACATCCATTGTGTCCCTCAACGACAGCTCAAACAGTAGAGACTTTTCACTTCCATCTTCTCTTATCTGATTCGATCCAGTTTGATTGCATCTCCTTATACCAAAAAAAAAATTCTAAATCTATTGATTTAATTTTCTGAATGTGGTATAAAATATATGAACTCAATTAATTTTTAAAACAGAGATTCAATTTTTTACTAACATGGTACGAGAGTTACGTTAAAAATCCAAATTTGTTACCTTGAGCTCTATAAGGGTTGGTCCAAATCCGTTCCATTATATTTGTTAGGAGACAAAAAAAAATTCTTATATCGATTAACTCAATTTTCGAACAATAAAGATGAAAAATTTTTATCTTAATAGTTAATATTTAAAATAGAAAATCCAGTTCCCTTCTAATAATTTACGTTCACATGGGCATGTAAATAAAATAAAAAAAAAAATCCCTAATATGCACACATACACATAAGAAACTTGCTTTGAATTGCACGAAAAGAAAATTATTGAGGTGAAGTATATTTTAAATTTTAAGTTCATTTATCAATGTAAAAGTCACATTGTCTAATTTATTTTTCTTCATCTCAGTGTGTGATACCATACTTCTTTACAACTAAGGGGTTCTGAATTATTCAAATCCTATTTAAGGTAGAAATCTTGATTGCATGCTTACTCTCCTAGAAAAAATTGTAAGTTGATTTTTTTTTTTTTTAAGAAAAAAGTTTATTTATCAAGATAAATGCCCTGCATGAACCCTTATCTTTATGAGACTAAGGGATTTTGAAACCCTTTGGATGGTTATTTAGGGTAAGACTCCCCACACACTGCCCTTTGGTTGTCCACCAAGAGGGTGAAAATTGGATTGTGACCATAATGCAAGTGAAAATTTTAAAGTTGAGTGAATTACTATTTGAAACAAAACTCAGAAATCTTGTTTCCAATATGACATGAAGCAAATGATGGTGAAAGAATAGAACATCACACATCAGTATGTTATTATGTTTACATGACAAGCCTAATCAAATATTTTAGACACTCTCACAAAGCGCATTGGCGGAAGATTTGGAAAGAAAAGGGAGAGAGGGAAAGTGATGAAAAGGTACTAATGCAGCATAATACATTGATCACAGACACAGACACACACAAAATCCCCTTTTAGCAAAGCAAAAAAATAACATCTAGAAGTAAAAAATGGCATGTCTGTGCTACACAAGCAAAGCAACAATGGATTATTGCAGAGAGAGAAGGGGAGAGAGAGAGATCCAACTAGTCAATTTTCATACGCGTTATCAAATAGATACATGGTTTTGAGTGAATAGGGACTGGACTGGACCCTCCATTGAAACCTAAGAAAAGAGCCATTGATAACACGAGGCAGTGTCGGAGCCATTCCATTTTGGATACAAGTGTTATGACCCCTCCATCCCATCTTTATTAATCTCCTTTCTGTGTGTATTGCCAGGAGGACCCCCTTCTCGTAGCTCACCTGTTAATATCATCATGCCATCTATCTCCCTCCCTCCCTCCCTTCTTTCTCAATCAATGGCCCATCCATCCTCTCCCATTCTTTCACTCCCCACCTCCCTCCCCCTAGAGACTTCCTTTCATGAACTCAAATTAACCAATTTAATTCGAAATTTTATATTTCTCCCCTAAATCCCAAATTTTTTTTTTTTTTTTTTAAAAAAAAGTGAGGGTGTAGAAAAACGTGTGACACACTTGTGATTACTAGTTCTTTTGAAAAAATTGAAACATGTGTGAGAGTTACCAGCTAGAAAGGAGGAGATGCAATGATGGTTGATGTCCCTAGAAAGAAGCTTGTGATTCACACATAAGAACAAAAGAGAGATGATATCTGGGGAGTAAAGAGTGGGAGTGGAGAGGAGTAAGGTTGAAGAGTTTGGTTAAAACCATTGATGCAATATCATGTAGAGCTATTTGGGTTGATTTATCATCACCAACCACCTTCAGCCATAAAATTAAAAATCCCTAACTAACATTAAAATTTTGAAGGGCTAAGGTGTTGTTCATGAGAGAGAGAGAGAGAGTGAGAGAGAGTTTGGAGTGAAGTCTTTGTCAGAGAGGCTAAAGATCCAAATAGGGCCCCCAAGGATATCTCCCTTTTTCTGGTTACGCTAGGTCGCTTCCCACATTTTTCTTTTCTTTATATATATATATCAAGCTGCGACCAAAATAAAAATTAATAACTACAACAATAAATTTAAAATGGAAAATATTGAAAAAGCTCCTGATAAAGGTTTTAAACATGAACCGACTTACTTATAGATAATTTCTGATGAAAAGAGAAATTTATAGAAATTTTTACTTATACTCCTACCAATATATGAGACAAATATATATTTATTTTAATAATTACAAAATTATAAAATAAATACATACAATCAGACTATATATAAAATAAATATATATACAAAATTATAAAATTATAATTATCCAATTTTCATTTTATAAAAAATTAGTTTGACGCTTAATCTATATTTGCATAATGAGTTGAAAATGAATACTAAAATGTTTTAATATAATATTTCAACCGGTCAAAACAAATAAGGTTCGACTAGCAAATCAAAGGTTAAAACAATTTTGATGGATAGTTGTATTTTTGCAAGGTTAAATAATATTTCTTTTTTATGATTAAGTATATTTTTAAAAGAATATTAAATTTTTTAATCAAATTTTTAAATTTAAAATTTAAAGATAGAAAATTATAATAAAAAATATTTTTAAAATAAATTTATTCAATACATAAATTGAATTAATTAAAAAATCACTTTATTATAAATTAAGAAAACCAAAAAAATGAAAAAGAAGAGAGAGGTGACAGTCCTACAGGGTTTAGGGTCACCGCCCCAGTTATGTGAGAGGAGTGTTCTTTTGGGGGGGAGAGAGCGGTGGAGGTGGGTCCAAAGGGGGCGTTCTAATGAGTTTAATGATGTGGTCCGCGCATGATTGGAGACGCACGGCCGACCACACACCCTCCTACGTGGACACCCCCGTCGACATCCGTATCCAGCCGTCCACTTCCCAATTAGCTTGGCTCGATTCCGTTTCCTCTATTTCCACTTCTGCCCCTCTTCCTTTTTCCATGATTCTATTAACACGCTTATGCCCCCTCTCTATGCAAAACATAATCCCATTCAAAACTATATTTTAGAAAATAAAAATTATATAATTTTAAAAATAAATACTAAATTTTACTTTACTTTTTAAAATTATATTTATATATTTTTTAAAAATATTAATATGATAACTGGAACTTGACTCTTCTAGTAACAAAGATTTTAAACCAATTAAGGACTATAATATAAAAAAAATCATTGAAAAATTATGAAAATCCAACAATGAATGCCCAATAATGCACTTAATAATACGAAAATAATTGCCAATAACTGAGACGTGTGGTAAATAGTTGTTCAGTGTTATATTATATGATTTTTAATTATTGCATTAATGAAAAAAAATTTTATAAATTATTGTTACACTACAATTGTCATGGTAGTTTCCACTAGGGGTAAAAAAAAGGAAAAAATTAATAATTAACCCAAATGTATAAAGATCTTAATTTCAATTTATTATTACATTACCAATTTATTTATTTTTTATATAATCAATTAGCATGTAAAATCATATTTTAATTAATCTGATTCAAGTATTATCAAATCTAATTTAAAAAAATATATTTTAATATAATCTTTTTTTATTTTTAAATTTAAAATTTAATTAAGTGTTCTGATAATTTTACCCACTTAATTAATTAAGGGTCTTTTATTATCAGTATATTGTTGCAAGGACATTTCCAGACCTTGGGGGAGTGGGGTCCAGAGTTTAGGACCCACGATGGTCCATCCAATGAATTGGCTTGGATCCTACACGATATTTCCCTTTGTTTATCTTCTACGTAAAGTACTGAGTTTCTGGGCCAACCATAGATTGCCACGTCACTTTTATCCTCAAAGGTACGTTTTCTCATCTTTTCTACCGTCCCTTCTCCCAAATACTTGTCTCCACATCATTCGATTGCCAAAAAAAGAACTTGAGCTGACCTAAATACCCCTACGGAACTGTGAACGTCTGGGGAGAGGACTAATTGGTAAGAACCAGGTTGTGAGCTCAGAAGCCGAAGAACGAGCCACGCCGAATATGAGGCTGAGCCGCCAAAGTTTGGTACGATAAAGGCGGGGGAGACGGAGGGTTATTTGGCGGCAGGATTACGTGTCTAGACAGACTCCGTGGAAGGCTTGTCAGTTTCCGTACGCGGATAGCGCATGCCGTTTTCTCGTCAAATTCTCCCGATATTTTGATAGCATCTCAATAAAGAGTAGCCGGACCGAACACAAGCGAGACCCGAGAGGCATTGAAATTCTCCGGCTTGCCGCGGGGTTAGAGGGTAAGAACATGGTAAGTTAGGCAGCATTTGATTCGGCCTCAATAATCGGTATCTAAATCAGAATATAAAATTTTTAAAATCAAAACCGAATTCTATGTTTAATTCGAATTTTTAAATAAATATGATTATCATTATTAATATTTGACAATTATATAATTATCAATTTTATCTTTGATAAAAAATATTTAAAATTTAACATTTTTAAAATTTTATTTTATTTTCTAAAACTAAAACTATAATTATCATTTATTTTTTATTTTCTTTAATTTAATTTAATTTTTTATTTATATTTTATTTTCTTTAATAAAAATTTTTTAGTATTATTAAATTAATAATTAAATGCCTCAAAAAAAATTCCTAATCCTCAAAAAAAGAAAACCTAAAACTATATTTTATTTTCTTTAAATCAATTTTCCAAACCCACCATTCTTTTTCCTCCTAAAAAACTTCCCAATCCTCAAAAACTCAAATTTCTTCCTTTTCATTTCGATTTGTCATTTACAACAATTTGCCTTTGATTGCAACAAACAGCCTTTGCATGCCGAATCAGCCTCTGTTCCTATTCATCTTTGCATACTTCATCTCATCAGAATCGCCTTCTTCGCAACGATTCCACCATCATTCTTTATCATTGTAATTCAACATTTGTAGTCCTTCATTGTCCACGATCGCCATTCGTCCCCTGAGTTCGTTTGTCTTCCCTAGTGTCGATTCACCTCTACCCGACCAATCTTTACTATTAATTGTCAACAATCCCCGTCAGCTTTGATTCATCTAGTCACCGTTGACCGTTCAAAGTTGCCATTGCCATTCACCACTAGAATTTCAACCATCGTCGCCACTTTGATTGCTTTTCCTTCTTCGAACATCATCTCTAACAACTTTGCGAACGAGAGAGAGAGAGAGAGGCGACCCCTGATTGCTAGAGAGAGAAAGAGAGAGGCAAAGGGTCATCAGAAGAGAAAGAGATGGGAAGGTCTGGGGAGGTTTCAGAAATTGAGAGAGAGAGAGAGGGCATGGGTTTGAAACATGGGTATCAGTCGAAATCCATATATTTATTTGGATTTCACAAAACTCATTTCTCATAGGTTTTATTTTCATTCCTTTATTTCAATTCTATTGATCAAACAATAAATATGGATTTCTTTCTGATTCTTGAAACTCATACCCTTAAACTAAACACTACTTTAACGTGTCTGCAGAGATATCCGAATGATAAAAAACTTTCATTTAATTATTTTTTTTGAGATCAAGTATTTGAATTTTTTTTAAGATGAATGTTTAATTTTTATAAATATATATATTTTTATAATTTTTATGAATCATATTTAATAAAAAGATCACAAAGTTAATTGCGGAGAGTACGAATTTTGAATTTCAGTTTAGTATTTCATTCACGAATATGCCTGGTCATTGTCCTCGGGTCGGGGCTTCCTTTATCGCTCGAGATGATAAAAAGGAGAAGAGCAAAAGTATAATTTCAGATAATATTTAATATTTATATTTAAGAAAATATGGAAAAAGGTGCGATTTGTGCAGGAAGCTAGTGAGTGACGTCAACGACTGGGGACAACCATCAAACCCATGCGCACATTTGAGGCGGTCCTCAAGACTCTCTCTCTCTTTCTCTCTCTCTATCTCTCTTTTTATATACCCTACCGATCTTTCGTCTTCTTGGCTTCTTTTTTCCCATCTCATCTTCATCTACTCTTATGTCCCTGTTTGTCTTCTTCTTCTTCATTTCTTTTGTCATGAACTGAGTAAATACACAGACCCAACCCACCAAGTAAAACCCACTCTCTCTCAGCAGGTAAGCCTTTTGCTATATTCATGAATGTCATGCATGCAAAGTCTACATCTCCATCTTTTGTTATATTGTTTCTCTTCCATTTTCATAAAGGTCTCTCTCTCTCTCTCTCTCGGTTCCACCAATTTGATTATTGTTTGTTGTGTTCTTTTATATAAGACAATTTTGGTAGGATAAAAGATCAAGTGGAAGCCTCAAAGACAGTTGGAATGTTCATTTTCTGCATTTAATGTATAGCTTATAGTTAACCAACTTAAACACTATATCTATATTCACACTCTTCCCTTAGATTTTTTCACATTTTCATCTATACCCATTTTTCATCTAACTTCACTTATGGAAATTCTCTCTCTCTCTCTCTTTCTCTCTCTCTCTCACAACCCACAGTTCAGGATATGACATAAACTTGGTCAAGGAATATATGAGCAATTTATCCAAAAGGGTGTAATGAGAAAAAAAGAGACGGTCAGATGATGCCATCAAAATTCTAGACAAAGAGACAAGAGGGTCAGATTCCTATCAAATGCTTTGAGAGTTGAGACATAAGACCAGCAAGAAATGGAACTGATCTTTCCAACCCCCAAAGTGCTTTATGCTAGCAGGCCTTTGATCCAATGAAAATTGCTCTCCTTCTCTCTCTCTCTCTCTCTCTCCTCCCCCCCCCCCCACCTTTTCTCTTTCCAGAAACGCGTGCTCAAATATACCCTACTTGCGTCATCACATCCAACTCTTCATTTTTGTAAACAAACATTCGAAAACTTTAGTACCTTTTTAATTTACCTTATTCTTCTCTTTAATCAATGTAGACCAATTCGATTGTTTAATCTTCAACTAGGTTTTTGAAATTTTAATGTCAAAATTTTTGTATTTAAATTTCTAAACTTTTGCTTTTGAGTTAGTTTTGAACCAGAAATATAATACATACAAATGTAGTGGTTTTACTATTAAATTGTTTGTTAAGGGAGAGAATTATCATTTGAGGACGTGGTTTTATTGTTATATGTTTTACATATATAATGGCAAAGTTTTAAGTATATAAATTGTATTTTAACAAAGTTTTCTTTATATTATATTTGTTTTTGTCATAAAAATATGAATTGTTTTATTGTATGGTAACAAAAGCCAAGTTGTTCTTGATGCATCATTTCGACCATTCACCTACACAAGACAACATCATTAACACAAACCTCTACTTGTCCGTTTCTTCACACCCGCACAAACAGTGAGGGCTAAGCTCCCTCGCTCTCTCTCTCTCTCTCTCTCTCTCCCCCCCCTTATTCCCTTGGTATTTATCAAAGCAACAACCAAATTTATCATCATTCAGTTTTCTTTTCCTTTTCATCTCTCCATTCTTTCTTCTTTTATCTCCAAAACCCAGAAAAAAAAAAAAATCATTCGCCCGACAAAAATTTTGGTTTTGTTTATAACCACGCGCTTCATTTCCTTCCTAAGACAAATGTGGGAATGGTTATTTTCATGATCGAAATACACTTGTCACCTTTTGATTTGTTGGGTTATTTTCATGATCTTTTTTTATTTTAATATTAATTTTTTTCCTTTTTATCTCTTGCTTCTAGTTATGGGCCTCTCTTCTTCTCCTTCTCTTTATATACAGTCATGATTTGTAGATGATAATCTAAAAGGGTTTAGGTGGTTGTCTTTTTTTCATGGTTAATTTTTTTGCAGGAGTTATACTATTTAGGTGGTGCTCGTGATGGAGACTATGGAATCGTGCGTTCCTCCTGGATTTCGATTTCATCCAACGGATGAGGAACTTGTAGGATATTATTTGAAGAAGAAGGTTGCATCACAGAAGATTGATCTTGATGTTATTAGAGATATTGATCTATATAGAATTGAACCATGGGATCTTCAAGGTACACACACATATCCTCAAGTTTCATGCCTCTCTTGATAGGGTTTCTTCTATAGTTCATAGAAAACACTAGAGTTAGTAAAGTCTACATTTGGATTTGGATCGATCTTTTCCGTGAATCATTAAGCTATGATCCCTAAATTAGGGTTTGTTTAAACCTTAAATTTGAGGGATCTTTCTAACTTATAGTGTCAAAATGCATGAATTAATTTGCTAGCTAAAGCAAGAAAAAAGAAAAGACGAGAACTGCATGCATGGGTATGGCGATCACCATTTTTTCTATCAAAAAGAGAAATGCTTCTTGTTCATTGTGCAATGTAAATAATGAATTTTCATGTGGGTAATGCACACAGAGAGATGCAGGATAGGGTATGAAGAGCAAAATGAGTGGTACTTTTTTAGCCACAAAGATAAGAAGTATCCGACGGGGACAAGAACGAATAGAGCAACAATGGCAGGGTTCTGGAAGGCGACGGGGAGAGACAAAGCTGTGTATGATAAGACAAAGCTAATTGGAATGAGAAAGACTTTGGTGTTCTACAAAGGGAGGGCTCCTAATGGTCAAAAAACAGATTGGATCATGCATGAGTATAGGCTTGAATCTGAAGAAAATGGACCCCCTCAGGCAAGTTTTAACAACTAGTTGTTCAACTCCTCATTTGCTCTTGAAAGCTTTTCATCAAATCCCAATTGGCAAATTTTATTCAATCAGTCTCTCTTCTCCAAGTTTTTAATTCTCAATCTCCCTCCCTCCCTCCCTCCTTCTCTCTCTACCCTGGTAGAGGGAGGCAAGCTTTTCTGTGTTAGGGAGAAGTGGGTATAGTTTTCGAACCTTCACCAATATGCTAAATCGCGGGTGCTCTCTCTCTTTCTCTCTCCACTTATTCTTCAAGGATAGACTTCCACTTTTTTCATGAATCTCAATTTTAATTTTTTCCGATAAAATTTATTTTTTTGACTTCTTCCTTTAATTTTTTTTTTTTTTTTTTTGGATCCATGATGCATTTTCTCTGCGTATGGAAAAACAATGTCACAGTCACACAATTTGCTTTTTCATAATTGAGAGGTACCTATGAGAAATCACTGACTTTGGTAGGCATTAGCAAAGGGGATGATTTGCACCAATGTCCAAGTCAAAAAGAAAATAATGTTCAAAAAAAAAAAAAACCAATCGCTTTACAAGCATGTAAATCACTTTCTTCATATTCCTCTTTTAGTATTCTCAGCTTATCACTTTATTCATTTTGTCAAAAGACAAATTCCAATTTTCTTCTATGTTGTAGTCACTTTGACCCATCAACACTTAGCTACCTCTCTTTACCAAACAGAAAGAAAACTATTGAAAGCAAAAGAAATATATATCCACACCTTAAAAAGGAAAACAAAAGCCACAACCCCTTTCCTCCTAATGAATTTGGTGTTCAATCTTTTGCTATAACCTATGTAAGGATTTTCTTTTCTTACATTTTTCTCTGGTGTGTCGATTACTATAATTTTTTTTTTCGTACAACTTTTTATGATTTTTGTTGTTTGAATTAGAAAATAGTTAAGCTTCTAAGAGACTTTAGGGGAGCGCGATTTCCTTGATGATCTTTGTCTAAAATGGGGAAGAATTTTGCAGGAAGAAGGATGGGTGGTGTGTCGAGCATTCAAGAAGCGAACAAATGGCCAAGCAAAGAGCATTGAAGGGTGGGATTCGAGTTACTTCTGCGATGAACCTACTGGTATAAGCTCAACAGCTGATCCTCTCGACTACATAGCAAGACAATCACAAACCTATCTAGGCCAAAGTTTCATGTGCAAGCAAGAGCTTGAGTCTGACAGCTTGAGCAGCTTCATGCGATCCGATCAATTTGTACAGCTTCCCCAACTAGAAAGCCCTTCACTTCCTTTGATAAAGAGGCCTAGCTCTTCGATATCTCTCATATCTGAAAATAATGAAGATGAAGATCAACCGATAAGGGAGTGCAACAACAACAACAACAATAACAGCAATGCAGAGAAAGTGACTGGTTGGAGAGCACTAGACAAGTTTGTTGCTTCTCAGCTGAGCCAAGAAGATAGGTCCATTGAAAATGATAATCATGGAGTTGCAAGCTTTGGGTCGGGTCATCATAATCCGGATATGGCATTGCTATTGCTTCAAAGTGGTAGTAGAGATGAAGAGAACAAGTTGAATGGGTTCATGGGTAACAACTACGACTGTGACATTGGAATCTGCGTATTTGAGAAATAAGGGAAAAAGGAGAAAATATATATATATTTATATCTCAAGAGGGTTTTAAATTGGTGTTACTATATAAAGTTAAATGTTTTAGTACTTGGGTTTTTTGTGGATCTTTGGGGGACATAATATTCTGTAAAAAAGAAAATATCGATGTGGGTAAGTGAAGTAAAAATCATCTCTCTCTCTCTCTCTCTCTCATGTCCTTTGATGCTGGCAGTCATTCACACAGCTAGAGAAGCATCAAAATCTAAACTTTTTTTTTTTAAAAGTATAGGTATATACATAATAATATATATTTTATCATAAATTTTAAGTTAGCGAAAATAATTATTCTTTATTGTGTAACTTTGCTAAGCAAAAGAGTGTCGAGGGTAAGAATTGTAATTTTTTATTAATAGAAAGAAGAAACCTTCGTTTAGCAATAACAACAAATAATGAATTTTCACATCATCCAATGCTTATACTTGCATGCATGATGCATAAATAAAACACACTCTTTTTTTCAATTTCTTAAAAAAAAAAAAAATCCGAAATACGAAATTCAAAATCCAACAAAGTCTTTTGATTCTCTTTAAATCGTTTTGGTTTTTATGTTTTCATTTTGAGGCATTATTTCTCACACTATACAAATTAGTACAATGGTTTCATTTGCAAAGCTTTATTATGTATTTATTTTACAATTTAAGGTTATATAATATATCAATGATTTTTAACTATCTATTTTTGTCATAAATATTAGTATTTCGATTTTTGAATTATTCGTGAATAATCTTTGAGTCTTGACCTACGCCCAATCCGATAGATAAACGATCACATTATGATCTATATAATTATCGATACCTACGACATTATAGTATAACCCTAATTACTAACATTGGTTAGTTTAGTTAGAAGTGAGTTGAGTTTCCTTAGTCATGATCGTGAGTTCGACTCTCCATAGATACAAAAAAAATCACGTTAGGAGACCTCTCCCGAAAAAGACCCAACAGTAGATCAATTCAGATTTGTCGGGACGAAACTCCAGATAGCGGATGGAAAATAAAAAAAAAAATAGAATAACCCTAATTAATAAGATACCTTAAAAAAAGAAAATAATAATAATAAAAAAAAATGAAATTTTCAGGGGCAACTGGTGCCCCTCCTACGGATTTGGTAATAAGGTTTCATATACAAAATACTATCATGCATACCCCCTTTTTTTTTGGTTCTTCATTTTTTACTTATGGAAGGGTGTCTAGAAGGATCAATGATGCCCTCATCATTATAGACCCTATGCATATTCAATGCATTAAGACCGCTTGATTAAACTTACCATCCTTACCATCCAAATTTTTGCTGAAGGATCGAGTGCGCACTCTCTCTCTCTCTCTCTCCGTGTTATACTAATTAGTATCTAAAATCATATTTTAACTAATACGATTTGAGGTTTATCTGATTGATTTTAGGTATAACTTTTTCAATATTATTTTTTTTTCATTCTTAAATTTTAAAATTAAGATTTGATTAAAAAATTTAACATCATTCACTCATTTCATTGTCTCTCTCTCAATCACTTGAATATATGACCAAGAAACATGCTTTTTTGTGATTGACATTGTAGAGAGGGCACCATTATTCAGATAACTATAAAATCATCTCTTGTTCAAATCATCCCATTTTGAGAAATCGTTTTACTGTCATACTATACCATCCCCCGAGAGTGGTAGAATGCCAGCCCTTTAGGGGCAAAATTAAAACCATACTACGCCATACAACTACTATAAAACTAAAGTGACATGATAATTGATCAAGCATGGGTAGTACATAAGAAGCATATGGGGAGGGTGTTGTATGGTGGGGCCCTTAGCATGTCGAGCATGCGTTACAAGTCGTGGCATTTGTTAGCATGCCTGTCTCTCTCTCTCTCTCTCTCTCTCTCTCTCTCTCTCTCTCAAAAAAGATCATTTTGAAATTTTCACACTTGTCCTGTTCCTCAGGGGCACCTCACCAAGCTGAACCCTTGATCAATCATAGCTGGGATTTTCTTAGTCAGACCTTTGCTTGTTTGCACTCCAAAGACATATTTTGGCAAATTTAATTTCCACACTCTGCAGGCTCTGATTGGACAGACTCCCACAGTCCAAAAAGAACAAAAACACTTTCAGTTTGTGAAATGTTCTCTAAATGCCACTTGGGTTAAACCTATTGGCCCAGAGTTGGCCCTTCCATTGGGCAATTCCCAACGCAAATATACTCAAAATAAAGCATGTATTAATAATAAAGGTCAAAAAGTTACCCCCCCTTTTTAAAATAATGGAAGTTTTATTTGTTCAAAAGGCAAACATGCCCTTATCAGTTCCCCATCACCCTTTTAATTAAAAAGGAAGAGATTCAAAAGAGGCCAAGGAAGGAGATTGGGAACTACGGCAGAAATTTTTAAGGAAAAGTTTTAAAATATTATTTGTTTCCTAAAAATTTATAATTTTGTTCCCCTAAATTATATTATATATATTATTATATTTTATCATAAATATAAATTTCTAACTTTATCTCTAAAATCATGTTTACTTGTATAATTTGAATAGCAAAAGCTGAGATTTTCGAGTAATACAAACTTGTGAGATAACTCTCCAACCTTACGCCAGCTTCTTCAGATGTCACTTTCTAAATGCAAATTTTAGTTTGGCAAAATCAATTTCCAAGTCCTTTTAATTCCTCCCAAGAGCACATTTTTGTACAAAACACTTATCATTCCAACAAGAATAAAGAGATCTTATACACACTGGAAATGCTTCAACTTTGCTGAAGGTTGGATTCACACCCTGAGATCTGTTCCAGATATTTTATCGACTGAAATGGGTCACTCTGCAAAGAGTCTCTCTCTCTCTCTCTCTCTCTCTCACTCACTCTCTCATTTGGACCAGGTAAGTTAGGACCCCACCAAACCCCATGCAGAGGATATGTCTGAACCAGCCGGCGGGGCGGAGGGGGGACTATGGCTCTGAGCCCGACAAATCACATTCCCATGAAATGAGTGTGGGGACTAAACAATTCTGAATAATCGCTAGTGCTGAAAGAATATCTGTCGTTGTGGTTGTTGTCAACACTTGATTGTCCAATAAAAAAAGGAGTACACTGTTACACATGCAATCTCAGAATTGGTCGGAATTTTCAATCTCACCTAAACCAAATCAAAGTTCCCACCATAAGCACTTTTACACAAAATGTTTGTGTGGAGAGCAAAATATTGATTGAAGATAACAAGGTGTGTAAAAACTAAAAGATGAGCCAAAGGGATGGTTGACTAAATCAAATGCCCTTATTGGGAGAACAATCATTCCCATTGATGGCACGCAACAAATGCAGCCAAAACCCATCTTTTCTTTTCTGAATTCTCCATGCATATGCAAAGGATAAGGTAAAATGCACCACAGAGAGAGAGAGAGAGAGAGAGAGAGAATCATCTCTTTGATTCAACAAAGCACAAGGGATGTTTCACATCATCTGTTTTCACCACAGAATTCTGCAACCCTGTTGAATATTATCTACACAAAACCCAAGTCCTAATAGCACTATGGCATTTTTGCTATTTTTCTATTATTGTCAAAGAGAAGATAATGACACATAAAATGCAGTGAAATGGTGGTCCTCTAAAACACAAAGAGACGAATGCAAAGTCATGCCATTTAGAAGGAGACATGATCATCATTTTAAGGACAAAAAAGTGATTTTCTCTAATAAACTAACAAGCTTAGGTAACCATATATAGCGCTGATGAAAGAGAGAAACAAAGTCATGCAAATTGATGAGTTCACAACATAAACCTAAACTGTTGTGTGGAAAAATAGACAAATGATGTTTACGACTTTGTAAACAAATACTCAAGACAAATAAGCACCGGGCAGATGATTTACATATCACGTCCCTGCAACAATTGTTGATCGACTTTTGTCATAAAATCGTCAAGTACTCCGGCAAAGAGAGCATGATATGATACACAAAAGATGGAAAAATCCTCAGTTAACAAGTGTATTTAAACCAGCCAGCCAATCGCCCGACAAGGCCGTATAAATAACTCATTCAAAACAGGAAGAAACAGAGCTCACAGGACAGTTGTGCTGTGCTCCATACTTTTACATAACTAGATGGTCTATGTAACTATCACGCAATCTGCAATTTATTGTCAGCATCATAAACTACCAAAAACGACCAATAAAGGCAAAAAGGTTGGAGATGGGACGTTCAAGCATCTGAAAAAGGATAAATTATGAGAGAAAATAGGAAGAGAGAAATACCGGAAGATGGTATTGCAAATTCTAGTGATACCAACAAAATCCAAATAAGTTCATTGAACACAACAGAAACAACAGAGGCCCACCATGGCTGCAAACTTGCTACTGAATGCTTTCATATATCACAGATTTAGTTCAACAGGAGACAACTTGATTTTTAGGATCAAAGACAGATAGCTTATGTGCATCCAAATATCTGTTTCTGAATCCATCACCATGTGACTTCAGAGGTCATACATGTCTAGCCAATAACCCTTTTTACGAATGAAAATTTGCATCTTGACATACTATAATAATAAGAGAATATGCAGATGAAGATAACAACATTTTCAAGGCAATGAAAAGAAAAAGAAGCAAGAGGCTCTGCAGGACTCATCAAGACAAATTTTAAAAGAGATTTTCCTAGTTCAAATGCCACAGATTTAAGACATGACCAAATAAACAGACTTTCAGCAATACAACTAGGCAATTATTCATATACACATAGACAGTCACACCAGAGAAGACTTCAGAAGTAGTTAAGTTGCCACAAATACCGCCTATCATGACAGAAGCGTAGCTGCTTATGTATAGTTAAAACATTGTCCAGATCTCATTGGGTCCTCCATCCAGGACAAGACAGGCAAAGAGAACCAGATCGTTCATAAGCCAACTGCCACTTCCCCTTGCTTCTTGGTGTTCTCACAAACACAGATTACAAGGCCTACACAAAAGTTGTTTCTATCTGCGGCTCATAAATAAGGAAGAGTTCAATTAAGATCAGCTCTCTTTTTGGACTTCAAAGGAATGTGCACCATGTTCAAATATATGGCATCATATAAATGACCAATCTGTAATCAGATAACACAGGTGTCAAATAAATGCACCAAAACCAGGCTAAATCTAGCACCTTCAATAAAAATTCCTTGCAGACAGAAAATCATTTTAAAAAAGGAAAAGAATTAATTTCCTTCCTGATAAAGCCGTGAATAAGATCAATCGTTCTTGGATCAGAATTTATGAAGTTCAAGTGCAGATTTGTGGCACACAGTAATCCCAGAATACATGTTGAATTCAATAGCATTTGTCTACTAAGATTAAGTCACATGTCTGGACAAACGGGAACAGAGCAATGGCAAGACAGATCCAAAAACAATCAACCCATCTCAGCTTGCAACTGTTAGTTCTCACACATGCCAGAACCAGCTAAAAATTTTTCAGTTAAAGAATCATTTGCATGCAACTGCATTTCAAGTACATATGTTCAACAGCCAAAGGTTCAACTTTTTATGAATTAAACAACATGACAAACCATAACTGCAGCAAGAAATCTAGATACTCACAGAGGAATTAATGAACAAGATTCCATACTCACAAGATACATTACAGTTTCTTGCCGCAAAAAAGCACTAGAAAGAATCACCATTGTCATGGTTTTCACAATACAACAGCAAAGGCAAATTATCATACCATTTTTTTTCAAAAGAACATGACATTTTTAGCCTAAACAACAATGATAAAGCAAGTGCATACAAGATTTAGGCCCTTTCACCATTGATACGCCTGGCAAGCTGCATGTCCTCAGGCATAATTGTCACCCACTTGGCATGGATGGCACACAAATTGGTATCATCAAACAACCCAACAAGATATGCCTCCGCTGCCTCCTGAAGCGCAAGAACTGCATGGCTCTGGAACCTCAAATCCGTCTGCACAGCACCATAAATATATCAATGTAACATAAGCCACCCAAAGGAAATACCTACATTGTCATTCAACAATAGCCTTCACATCACATTTTGCATCAAGAAGCCACCTAACACCACAGCTCCCCCGCCCCAAATTTTTTTAAAAAAATATATGTATATATATAATTCCCAAAATTATAACCAAAACGTTCTTTTCACCCTAAGATAGAACCTACGCACTCTCTAAAATTACAATCCCAACTACATGCGCTATTTTGTCTCTCTAGCTCCACCGGTGCCAAACATATAGTTTACCAAAATAAATTTCAATTAAAGAAATTTCCAAACTTATACTATCCATATAATTCGCGTCAAAATTAATGTACTTTTTGGAAGATCCATTCACAACAATAGGCATTTACCCCGAATGTCTGCATATAGAATGATAAAAAGGTTTTAAATGATACAAAGATAACTTTCCCAATAAAAAAAAAAAAAAAAACACCTTAAAATCATCATATCAATGATGCAAACATCTCGTGGATTTGGAACCTTAAAAATGTGAAATAATTAATAAAAATTGGGCATAGGAAAATCACCTTAAATTCTCACGAACAAGACGCTGGAAGGGCAATTTACGTACCAAAAGCTAAGTGCTTTCCCGATACTTTCTAATTTCACCGTGAGAATATCATAAACACAAAATTATGATTCCATCAAATGGCTTCAAACAAATGGGGTTTCAGATGTGAGAGAGAGTACCGAAGAGCAACAGTTCCAGGACGATATCGATGAGGTTTCTTGACCCCACCTGTGGTGGGCGCCGATTTTCTTGCAGCCTTCAATCAATAAAAAGAAAAGGCAAATCCCAGAAAAACGAAACCCTAATTCGACAATCAAATCACATGTTAAACCGTAGGAGATTGAAGGGGGAGAGAGAGAGAGAGAGAGGATGGGACCTTAGTTGCGACTTGCTTTCTTGGAGCTTTCCCATCGGTGGATTTCCGAGCGGTTTGCTTCGTTCGCGCCATTTCAAACCAAGAAGAAAATGAAGGTGATTTGGGCTAAATTTCAATTGGGACTTTGAGTGGCAGTTGACATGGGCTGGGCCAACTAACAGAGTCAGATTACTAGCTAGGGCCCACTCATGGGCCCACGCATTTTAGGCCCAGCTCATTATAATTTTTTTTTTTTTAACCTTTTCAACATTTAAAAAAAGAGTTTCTATTTTTTCTCAACTAAATATTATCTAAATTCTACTTTTAGGAAATCAAGACAAAATGGTGAAGGACTTTTATTTGTGGCATCGCTAATGGTGATGAAGATGGAGACCATGGCCCGTGAACGAGATCTTGACAAACAATACAAGAGAGAATCAAATGCGTAATTGGTGCAATGATTAGACATTAATATCGCTCAAATATGGTCTCAGGTCTCAAATTTAAGTTTTATGTATAACAAATATAGATCTGATACAGTTTTACCTCTTAAGAATTTAATTTGTCTCGAATCGATTATAATCAAATTCATTTTAATTATTTGATATCGATAATTTAGAGAGAGAGGGAGAGAACCATCCCTTTGCTTGAAGTGTCAAGCCATCCAAAGTGATTCCTCCACTTTCCTGTTAGGCCCAATAGAATGTTTAAGTATAGATTAGCTATGAATAATATTAGAGAAACGAATTAAATCAAATTTTTATATAATTATTCATTTACCTTATTGTAATAAATTTTTAATTAATTTAAAATTTATTCAAATTTGAAAAAAAAAATATTATTTTTTAACATTGACTGCCGGGAAGTATTGAATCATTTTGTCATACATTTAGTAGCACTATTCTTATAGTCGGCCTGCTAGATGTCTGTCTGCAGCCATGTTTCAGACAGGGAAGAGACCATTCCCCCGAAAAGAGATCAAGCACCTTCTCCCCCCAGGTGCCAAAAAGACAGTCTAATATTTAACCTGGAGATCCCATTCTCACTGTTACGCAATAATATTCGTTACATTTTAAAGTGAATAAAATTTTATAATGAACTATCGACATGTTAAATTTTTTAATTAAATTTTAAATTAAAAAAATGATTACTTTATAAAAATTATCTCCTAAATAAAGTCAATAATGCTCGAACAGAATTACTCAAAAATGATTTTAGATCAATTTTTTTATACAACCAATTGATAATATATTTAAAAATAAATAAATAAAATTTTGTAATGGGCCAGTTCCCGACTTAGTCATGCAGGCCAGCCCATTGTTGGCCCGCCCCCCCGCATTGGGTCGATCAGCCCTAGATAGAGACCAAATTAGGATTATTTGCGTAAATATTGTGAAAAAAATAAAAAATATCACAAATATCGTTCTTTTTTTTATTCCCAAACTGGCAAAATCGATATCCAAGATATCAACTTTAAAGTTGACATCTTGAATGTTGACTTCAATCGTACCCAAAAAACTGACATTCTGAATGTCGACTTCAAAATCAACATCAATGATTTCCAAATACAATCTATTATTTAAAAAAAAAAAATGAGTTTGAAATCGATATTTTTAAAATCGACTTCCATAATTTACAATATAATTTATTTTAATTTTTGATTTATAAAAATATTTTAATTTTATTATTTATCTTACAATTTTTTTTTATAATTTATTTTATAATATTATTTTATTATTTAAAAAATCTAATTTATTAAATTAACAATTTAAATAAAAATTTAGAAAATAAATAATAAAATTAAAATATTTTAATAATGAGAATTTGTAAAAAAATATTTTACAATATAATTTATTTTAATTTTTGCTTTTATAAAAATAATTAATTTTATTATTTATTTTAAAAAATTTTATTTGTAATTTATTTTATAATATTATTTTATTATTTAAATAATGTAATTTAGTAAATTAACAAATTAAATAAAAATTTGTAAAATAAATAATACATTAAAATAAATTATATTGTAAACAATAAGAATGAAAATATTTAAAATGAGAATAAAAATATTAAAAATAATATAATATCAAAAATATATGAATTCAAATAAATTATATTGTAAACAATGAGATTAAAAATATTTAAAATGAGAATAAAAATTTTAAAAAGAATATAATATTAAAATAATATAATATCAAAAATATTAATATTTTATAAAATAATATGACATAATATTAAAAATATGTTATAATATAATATAATATAATATTATTATAACATTTTAATATTATTAAATTATATAATAAAGATTTTATTAAATTTAATATTATTTTAATATTATATTCTTTTTAAAATTTTTATTCTCATTTTAAATATTTTGAATGCCATTGTTTATAATATAATTTATTTTAATTTATATATTTTTGATATTATATTATTTTAATATTATATATTTTTTAAAATTTTTATTCCCATTTTAAATATTTTTAATCCCATTGTTTACAATATAATTTATTTTAATATATTATTTATTTTATAAATTTTTATTTGTAAATTATTTTATAATATTATTTTATTATTTAAATAATGTAATTTAATAAATTAACAAATTAAATAAAAGTTTATAAAAGTAAATAATAAAATTAAATAATAAAATAATAAAATAATATTATTAAATAAAATACAAATAAAAATTTGTAAAATAAATAATAAAATTAAAATATTTTTATAAAAGAAAAAATTAAAATAAATTATATTGTAAAATATTTTTTTTACAAATTCTCATTATTAAAATATTTTAATTTTATTATCTATTTTTTAAATTTTTATTTAATTTATTAATTTAATAAATTAAATTTTTAAATAATAAAATAACATTATAAAATAAATTATAAAAGAATTGTAAGATAAATAATAAAATTAAAATATTTTTATAAATCAAAAATTAAAATAAATTATATTGTGATATGGAATTCAATTATGAAAATATCGATTTTAAATTTTTTTTTTTAAAAAAAATAATAGATTGTATTTGAGAAGTCAATATTCAGATATCTATTTGAAGTCGACATCTTTGTCCATTTTTTTATTTAAAAAAAAATTATTATACTAATAATTTTTTGAATATAATTGAAATCAACAAAATATTCTTGAATTTTAAATTCGTTAATTTGGAAATAAAATAAAATAAAAAAAGATATTCGTGAGATTTTTTATTTTTTTCACAATATTTACATAAATAACCCGTAAACAACCCGACTAAATTAGGCCTTTGAATAAAACAAATTGAACACACTCACACTCACACTCGTAATGAGTAATTCTTCTAACCACAATGAATAATTCTTCTACACACTCCCAAATTCTCGGTTTTATTCGTATTTCATTTTTAAAAAAAAAATTACAAACTAAACCAAACGATAGCAATAAATTTGAGAAATTTTATCTATCTTATTATGTTCATAATAAATATAAAATTTTAACATAAATATGAATAGTGATCGCAAGCCATGATTTCGGAGTTTAAATAAAAAAGATAAGAAAAGAAAAGAAAGAAAAAAACCTTCTACCATTTCATAACAGACTCAGAATAATTTACTATTTAAAAATTTAAAATAATTAGTATTTTTCCTGTTCACTATATCCATAGACAAATAATAGTTTTAAATTGATTAAAATAAATTTTTAATTAATTAAAATAAATTATAAAATGTAATAAAATAAACTTACACTAGCCCATTTGCTCTATTTCATCATTATTGAAAATTGCAGCACAAAATCGAACTAAAACTTCATTAGATTAACTTAAACTTCCCATAATTACAAAAACACCACTGGCCATGTCCATCAAACTTCAGCTTCCATCTACAAAAACAGGGTTAGTCTTACATATACATACATACATACATAGCATGGATAAAAAAACCCTTTATTCTCTTTAGCACCCACAGAAACAACCTTAAGCTGTAGCCTTCTTCGCTTTCTTTGCAGCCGGCGATTTGATCGACTTAGGTTGTTTCGGCTTTGCCGGCGCTGCCTTCTTCGTCTTCTTCGCTGTAACATTCCTCGTAGACCTTCTCGGCTTCTTCGCGGTCGTCTCGGTCCTTCTCTCTTTCTTACTCTTCGTCACGGTTCTCTCCTTCTTAGTCTCGGAAACCTTAAGATTTGGATCCGAGAGCTTATACGAGGCTTTGATCTTAATCAGTTTGCCTCTTGCTGCAGAGTTCTTCAATTGCAGGGTCAGCATTTTCCTGAAATTTGCAGGAAGAACTGCCTTGTGCTCCTCTTCCATGTACTTCGCTATCGCATATGGACTTGAACCAGATTTCTCATTCAAAGCCAATAGAGCCTCTTTGATCATCTGAAATTCAAATTTTCGATGGTGATCATTAGAATAAATCATAATCATTCAAAACTTTTAACGATTTTTCGATAGTACTGAAAATCATACTGGGGTTTGTCTTGTTAAACTAAATTAAGTGAAAATAACTCATGAACTGGAAAACTACCTGAAAGTAAGGAGGATGAGAAGCAGTTTTTGGAGCTCTAGGTTTCTTCTCTTTCTTCTCCTTAGGTTTCTTCTCTTTCACAGCCTTAGTTTCATCCGCTGCTGCCGGTTGCTCCGCAGCAGGAGCCTCCGTTAGAGGCTGCTCCACGTCGGCCGGAGTTTCAGCTTCGTTGGTGGATGACATCAGCAATTACAGACCGCACGGAATCTCAAAAGGGGTATGAGAGAACGAAAACGGTGCGCTCGGGGTATTTATAATCTGGAAATTCTTCGGGTTTCGGAGAAATTCTGAATTCTGATTGGTCAGTTCGAGGTTACGAGGATCGATAGCTTTTGTGTGGAATTATCTAGACTATACACGTGGATGTAAATCTAACCGTCCATTTGATTTCGTATTACAGCGTGACGGGGGATTGCCGATTATGTTCCAATTCTTATTTTTTTTTTAATTAAAATTAGGGTTTATAAAGAGTGTGTTTTCTTGACAGATTTGTGAGAAAATTGTGGTTGATTTGATCCATGAAAATCAATGATAATTGAGCCATTTTGAAGGCCAGAAAGCACAGATCATAATGTGGTGTAAATCAGGGAAGATGATTTATGATTTGAATGCAAAATTTAACCAAAAAAGGAAATAATTCAAATTACTGTTTTCATTATTAATTTATTTATATTGATCTCCATAAGTAAATAATTATCTAAATAAAATATTGTTATGTCAATTTTATTTTTTTTTGCGTTTTTAGTTATTTTTGTCTCAAAATCAGAGAATCATGTTATCGTTATTTTTCGTAAATTATCTTTTATTTGAATTTTTTAATTTATTTTTATTATTATTGTACTTTTAAGGAAAACAATAAAGTCAATATGTTGGAGGCGGTAAAATTACCATATAATATTTCATTTACTATTTTTTAAATGTGTTTTGAAATGATCCAGGTGTCTCAAAATTTGGGATCGGTCAAGAATATGTTAAACGTATCATGTGTAGTTCATAAGTTTTTTGTTATAAGTATTAGAATTTAAATATTAATTTATTTAAATTTTTAAAGAGGTTTGCGGATTTAGATTATTGAGAATAAGATTCAAATTTTCCTTAATTTATCATTGATATTTTATTCAGAAATATTCATTAATTAAAATTATTTTATTTATTAACTAAAATAATTTCTGTTACCTTTTTTCATTGTTAGTTTATTTTTATTTACTAATTTATTTATCTTAGTGGCAATTATTAAATATTTATCTCAGTCGTAAAAAGTTCTGTTAATTAAAATTTTGCTCTTGTTCTTAGTTTATTTTTGTCTCAAAGAAGAGAATCTTTTCTTCCTATCATTTTCCCCTGAGTTATCTTTTATTTAATGTTTTTAATATTATTTTCTTTTGCAATAAAGGGGATGTCACCGAAACAGGTAAAAATCACAATCTAATGTTTCAGTTACTATTTTTTGACTGTATATAAAATATTTTTGATCATCAATATTAAAATTGAGTTTTAAATTTATTTTTTTAAGTAGATTTGCAAATGAATTGCTAAGATTTGAAATTCAAATTCCTTAGTTCATTCTTGATACTTTATTTAGAGATATTCACTAATTAAAATTATTTTATTTCTAAAATAAAAGAGATATCTCTTCGACTATTCCTATTAAATAAATTTGATTAAAATGCCTATTCAAGTAAATAGTTGCAATTCCATTAATATTGCATTACTTAAATTAGCGTAAATCAGGTCCCGACCCCTGATCATGGTAATGGATATGAAAACCGGAAACCGGCCCGGGCGGATTTTCCAAATTGAATTAATTAGAAACCGGGGGAGCTTATGGCCCTCAAATTCCGAAACGACGTCGGATTCCGCCGATCAATTGCCCGCCGCTCTCATTCAATGCATACGACTTCAATTTTCCCTTTTTCGCCAAAATTCCATTTCTGTTGACGCCCGACGAATTTCAGACACGGAACAGAGACGCGAAAGAGAGAGTGAGAGAGAGGGAGAGAGAGGGAGAGAGAGAGACTGGAACACTGCAGAGGTGCTTCAATGTCTTCTGAATCATCCTTCTAGGTAAAAACTTCTTCACTTGCAGAGCTCCTTCAATGTCTTCTGTTCTTTTCTTTTGTTTCTGATAGATGAACTCTATAGCGTATCAGTCTTTTGATTTATTTCTTTGTTCTTTGCTTGCGCAAATTCAAGTTTTCTATTGTGGTTTTGTCCGAACTGATAAGTGATTCCAATCTTGCTTCTAGTCCAGGGTTGTTTTCTAAGTTTGATGTCCAATATGCTTCACCATTGCTTCATTGAACCCTAGCTTGACTTGAATTTTCTGGAAAATATAGCTTGGAGTGGGTGGTTGTCAGAGCAGGAGGTTCTGAATTTGAGTTATGTTAGATCTCTTTTTACCCCCATTTAAAAGTTCCATGTGATTGGTTGAGGGGAGTGTTGAAGTATAAAATAACTGTGATTGGTTGTTCTACAAAATTTAAGAGTAGCTGGTGCTTTTGACTAGTTCTTTTTTTCAGTTTCTGGTTCTTTCTTTGTCATCTTAAAGAACTGAATGATTAGTTTCATGGATATGGGAATAGCTGTGATGCATCAAGTGATGAATTTTAAACATTCGAGATTGCTGACAAATTTATTGCGGGTCAAAAAATGGCATCGGTGACTTTGGGCCAAAAGAGAAATGTTTCTGTGATAGACAGGAAAGTATATGAATATGTACTGGTGCATATAGATAGGGAAGTTACAATCAAATGTCAGCATTAGTAAACACTAACGGTACATAACGGTATGTGATGGTGGCTTTTGTTTGTAATTCTTTATATTGAGACTAACTGCACCTTTAATTAGAACGTTTAGCAATGATACGTAATGGTAGAATTAAGATAGGGAAATGTTCATACAGTTTAAGTGGTTTTTGCTTTTAATTCTTTATATTGAGACTAATTGCACCTTTAATTAGAATGTTCAGCAACCGTGTGCAATGGTTCAGATAGGGAAGTTACATTAAAATGTTAGCATAAGTATGCAGTTTAATTGGCTTTTGTTTATAATTCTTTATATTGGGACAAATTGCACCTTTAATTAGAATGTTCAGCAATGGTACTTAACGGTAGAGCTTGAACTGAATCGGCTATAATGCAATAGTGCTTTATAAAAGTTTATTAGGCAATTGAAGAATACCATATGTAAAAATGGGTGTCAGGGAGACTAGAATTGCAGGGCACCTGGATGCTTTAACAAGTAAAGAGTAGATTCAAAGCTTATGAGGGAAATGTCAAGATAGCCAATTGTGGATGGAATGAGAAAGCATTCATCAGATATGGTCTTGGCAAGACTTTTAAGTGCATTAATAAAGAGAAATGACAGTAGGCAAAAGTCAATTATGTTGTTACAAGAACTCATAGTTGTCAAATTAGGCAACATTATCAATTTCATTTTATTTTTAAATCATGTATTATCATGGACATGTAAGGAGAGCGTGATTTTAGGTATGTGTAGGAGTTTCACTTGGTTGCAAGAGTGGTTTCCTTGTCGGGATGGTATTCAGGAAACTGAAATTGAAGGAAAACTGTATCTGACCTGGAAAGGACGAAAGGACGTAAGCTACTGGGGGTACAGACAGTCATCCCGTTCTTGTTGCAAAACAAAAAAGCTCCTGGGCTTCTCTGCTGTCTCAGGGAGCAATAAAGAATATTTGAACCAACACTGAAATAATTTAGGGATCGTCTTTTTTGAGCATAATATTTGGTCTCCTAACTTGAGAGTCTAAAAATTGTTATATCATAAGAATGCTTCGGGACATATCTTGTATTGTTAGGTTTTAACAGAACACAGTCGACAGAACTCATAGTTGTCAAATTAGGCAGCATTATCAAATTCCTTTTATTTTTGAATCGTACAGTATAGTGGACATGTAAGGAAAGGGTGATACAATGTGTGTACGGGTTGTGTTAGATTCCTTGTACGGATGGAATTCAGGAAACAACCACAAGGGGGGAAATTGAAAGAAAACTGTATCCGACTAGGTAAGCACATAAGCTACCAAGGGTGGGAATAATCATCCGGTCCTTGTTGTGAAATGAAAAAACAGGAGTGTTGGTTAAGGAATCATTTAACCAACATTGACATAATTTAGTGATCTGTTTTAAAGCATACTCTCTCTCCTCCTACTGACTGAAGTGCCTAAAAATTGTTATGTCGTAAACTACCTAGACACAAAATACTTCCATCAGATACATATTCATAAGATACGGACATTTCTTGTGTCGTTAGATTTTAACACCATGTAAACGGAAGACAGAAACTTTTGACTTCTAGTGAGACAAAACTGAGCTAGCAAGAAAAATGGTGTGGATGCCAACTTTTGCCTGGAAGTGAGTGTCTTATCTATTGAAAATCTGTCAGAGGATGTGTAGTAAATTCTTAGTGCTGAACATATTGGTAGAACCTAAACCTTTGGGTATTGAAAGGGTGTTACATAATTCTTTGAGGGAGTGAGAGGAATGAGGACATGGGTTGCGTGGCGGAGTTAAATAGCCTCTATGAACTTCATATGAGTTTGGAAGCTGCACAAGGCTGTCTTTGGTAAGCACGTAAGCTACCAAGGGTGAGAATAATCATCCGGTCCTTGTTGTGAAATGAAAAAACAGGAGTGTTGGTTAAGGAATTATTTAATCAACATTGACATAATTTATTGATCTGTTTTAAAGCATAATCTCTCTCCTCCTACTGATTGAAGAGCCTAAAAATTGTTATATCGTAAACTACCTAGACACAAAATACTTCCATCAGATGCATATTCATAAGATACGGACATTTCTTGTGTCATTAGATTTTAACAACCATGCAAACAGAAGACAGAAACTTTTGACTTCTAGTGAGACAAAACTGAGCTAGCAAGAAAAATGGTGTGGATGCCAACTTTTGCCTAGAAGTGAGTGTCTTATCTATTGAAAATTTGTCAGAGGATGTGTAGTAAATTCATAGTGCTGAACATATTGGTAGAACGTAAATCTTTGGGTATTGAAAGGGTGTTACAGTAATTCTTTGAGGGAGTAAGAGGAATGAGGACATGGGTTGTGTGGTGGAGGTAAATAGCCTCTATGAACTTCATATGAGTTTGGAAGCTGCACAAGGCTGTCTTTGGTATATGAAAGAGACAAAATTAGTTTAATTTTGATGGAAACATATTTCGAAGTCATTAAGAAGGCCATGAGGGAAAAGGAAAATACTGGAAAGGAAAGTTGAATAGATTGATGTGGGCAGTAACATTTGAAAATAAAGATACAAAAGGAAGGTAAGGATGATAAAAGCAAGGAATTAGCTATAGTGTCCTCATATTACTCCAATTTGGGTTAACTTGATTCATTGTGTGGTGGCAAGGATGTTGAGTTTCATTGTTAGTTAGCAGTTTGGGAAGTTTCTGTACCCTATGGAGGCAAAGAGATGGTGCATTTAGTTGAGTTTTGGTTTGGGACAATCAAATTCATTTGTTTGATGGAACTTGTGATGGTGGGTATTTAATTTTTCCAGGGAGGTTTATGGTCCTGAGGATTTAAGAGTACAGAGAAAAGGATTTTAGATGTATTCTATCAAAGTAGGATAGCTTGCTTATATTCATACGTTGGAGCAAACAGTTTCTAATGCCAGACTAGCAGCCTCTTCCAAGACCAGTCATTTCTTGTAGATGCAAAGGAATGAGGAGAGATTCAACTCCCTTCCAGTTTAGAGTTGGTGAAAGTTCGGTGGCACAATTTTGAGGTTAAGGCCCATGCCAGTTATGTGGTCATGAAAACTCTAACTTCTAAAAGAGTGTGAATAAATGAAATACTGGACATTGGCCACCTTGAGGTGTTGAAAGTTGATGGAAGTGCAATTTTGGCCCCTGAATTTTGGAATACAAGCCTGTCCCTCAACTTCCGTTTTTTTTTTTTCGATACAAAGACCTCCCCTTGACTACGAAAAGCTACAATTCTGGCCCTTCCATTCCCATTCTAATAAGTTTTACTGTTAAATGATGAAGTAATAATAAAATAAAATAAAACAATTAAGACAAATAAAAACAAATAAAAAAAAAAAAACTGTTTGTTTTCCAAAACAATCACGTCTCCTCTCTCTCTCTCTCTCTAATCGTTCTTCTTCCAACCTTCACTGAAACCCTAAAACCAACAAACTTTAATTTCAGTTTCTCCAAATTCAGAACTCATTCATCAAATCAGAGTTCTTCAGTTGCCTCAAAAGCCCAAAATTTCTCTCCGCATCATCACAAAACGAACCCAGTTTATCAAAACCCACATAACCTAGATTCAATTTTCTCCAAAAGCAGAATCCAGGCTCTTTGCATAATTTAGAGTTCAGATCCAGTGGATACAGATGCCTAATCGCCGAATCAATCACTTCTCTCTCCACATCACTAAATGATTCAAGATATTCCATGAATCTATTCACCATTCTTCTTCTCAGCTTTCTTGCATTGATTTTCAATCCCATCACCTTCTGCACTGCCTTGAATAGGCAGTTTCCATCAGCCTTCACGTCACCACTGTGGGACCGTCGAACATGATCTTTTTCGATTCCTACATTGGATTCTTCCACAACACTGCTTTTGCTCAATTTAGGCATTTGCTTGTATAACTTGTCCCATCAAATGAGCACATTTGATTATAGGTTGAGTATTGGTGTCACTTTCTCTCACCAAAAATTTTTCCCCCCCTCATTATCCTCCTTATTGTCAACAAATTTACCATATGCAAATTTCAAACCTAATCTAGGAAACTCCAAGAAAGATATTCTTAGCTTTGTCCTATGTAGCCATAATAGCTAGCACCCTTTAATATTGGTTTTTTTTTTTTTTTTAAAAAAAAAGAAACAAATAATTCTTTTAATATTTTCTTAATTTAGTTTAACTGTTGCATTTAACAATGTTGGATAGAGGTATTTTAATTAATTACAAGTAAATTTCTAATAAAAATTAATTAATTAAAATTAATAAAAAATTAATTATTTATTTTTTTGTTGTCATGTGACTTTAAGCCCCCAAAAAATGTTCACTGACTCATTTGTCATCTGTCCAAAGATTAGGGGGTAAAATCGGACTGTCCCAAAATTGATTACTTGAATAATATTGGAATGATTGATCAGCATAGGAAGGGTTGCCTGAGGAAGATAAACTCAAATGTATCGGAATGAGAAAAGACTTAGCATGCTTCATCTGGACGGAGGAGACAACATGGGGACAAGAGATCATAGGTTCTTTGGCTTAAACTTAGGGGAATCAGATCTTTCTTTTTTCATAACAGAATGACTAATGTTCATGCTGGAGCCAACTTTGACATGAGCATTGAGATTGAGAGTGCATTGACCAAGTAAGAGGATAAGATGCTATTTGAGCATTCTTTGGTGTTTCCCATGCTTTCTTGTTGTGGGAGAAGTTTGTCGTGGTTTGCTTTATTTCAAGTAGGAGCAAGTTGATTTCTTTCAGTCATTTTTTTTTCCCTGTCACCAGTTATGTTTACTTTTTTGTCTACTACAGGAAAAGATGCTGATTTCATGACATTGGCACCCACTTGGATCTGTTTTTAAGTTATTCTTACAATTGTAAGAACATGTCCACGTCTCTCATTCATTTTTCATTTTTCTCCTCTCTCTCTCTCTCTCTCACCCTTGTTTTCTGTAGCAGAAATAATTACTTTGGGCTTAAATCCTGATCTCTTGGTGTTTTGTTCCCCACTTCACATGAGATTCAAGTGCTAGTGGATTCAGACAGTTTGCTGCCAATGGTATGCTGCCATCACTTATTTGATGGAGTGTCTTAGTGTGTCGATTAAATTATTTCTGAATAATTGGGAGATGATCAGATTCATGCTACAAAGACTTTGTTTCTATTAAAACTAAACTAAAATCTCCTGTCCCCACACTGACACCCCTCCCCCCAAGATACACACTCGATTACTTGAGAAAAAGATTTCTACCGAGTGTTTAACTCAGGTTTCATTAATGAGGTTGATATATTTTGTGCATTAAGGAATACAATCACCTCACAATGAAGCAGTACATGGCTATTTTGTCCGAGAGGGATGCTGCAATCAAGGAACGAAATTTGGCTCTTGCCAACAGAAAGACAGCATTGGCTGAGCGAGACATGGCATTTCTAGAACGCGATGCAGCAATTGCTGAACGAAATGCTGCCATAAGGGAGAGAGATGAAGCCTTTTCTACCTTGCGTAAAATTTCATTGGACACTGGTATGAATGCTGGCCTGCCTGGAAGCAGACAACCACATCGTACAAAGCATGTGCAACACCATCAGCAGATGCAGCAGCTGCAGCAGCAGCTGCACCACCACCACCACCACCAGCAGATGCAGCAGCAGCGTCAGCAGCAGCAAATGCATCATCAAACCCACTTGGATGATGCTCCTTACATTCCAAGGGAAGTTCCCTTCAGTGATTCTTTTCCGATGTCTGCAGCTGACTCTGGACCTGTCAAAGCCAAGGTCAGGCTAAGAATGGGCAGCGAAGAAATTTCAACTAAGAAGTCAAAATCCTCAATGAAAGTTAAAGGAGGAGCAGAAGACCTGGACAAACAAGTTATTGTCTCTGCATCGAATGGCAGGAAGCATGGGGAAGATGAATGTGTTGGGAACGAGGATTTAAACAAACAGATTATACTCTCTGATTCGGGTTCAAAGCCAGTTGATTTCGATGAGTCAACAATACTTGCACCATATTGCTCCTGCACCGGAGTGCCACAGCAATGCTACAAGTGGGGTAATGGAGGGTGGCAGTCAGCTTGTTGCACGACTACTTTGTCAATGCATCCGCTGCCCCAAATGGACAATAAGCGTCATCAGAGGGTTGGCGGTCGGAAGATGAGTGGCAGTGTCTTCTCTAAATTGATTCATCGGCTTGCTGGAGAGGGCTATGATTTGTCTGTCCCGCTTGACCTGAAGGACCACTGGGCCAAGCATGGGAGTAATCGATACATTACCATCAAGTAGCTGGTAAGTTATCTAAAATAGAATGGGATTAGGAAGATATAGACTGCGATGGTCCATGAAAGTGACAGTTGTCTTAAATTTATGTGTTTTTCTATTCATTGGAAGCTCTTAAATTCTTAGAACCTACATTACGATTTCAAAAGTTAGTTGCAGCTTAAATTGCAGTGGCTTCCCTTTCTAGGGTTGGCTAAATTTTGGTTCTCTAATTTATTTATCTATTTATTTATTTATTTTGGTTCATTAGTAAGACTAATCACTTTGAGAGGGGAAGGCATTCGTTTCCGACCCTCACTTATGTGGGTTGCATGCAAGGGCGAACAGCGGGATCCCTGGCGGATTTCTTAATATAAATGCTACTAAAGTCCTAAAAATATCATTAAAAAAATAATAATAAGATGTTTGTTCTAAAAAATAAATGTTGTACAAAGTTTTAAAAATATTGTTTATTTTCAAAAATTATAATCTTTTCTCCTACACACATTAATATAACTTTCTCGATTTACTGATGTTGCATCGAGCTCTTTTCCTTGTGAATGATATGAGTAACTGTGTTCAGCCAGGACGGGACAATGGGAATATAAAAGCCTTTTATCTTGTTTTCATCAGCAGCAATAATTTGGTTGAAAAGTGAAATGGGCTTTATAGGCAGTGCCCTATCCAGCCAGGACTGGCATAAATGAGGTGCATGGATGAAAAAATGGAACCTAGTGGGTGCAGGTTGCAAAGATTTGTGCTCATTTCAGGGCAAGGCATGTTAATAGTTAACTGAAAACTGGTAACTTCTCTCCTCTAAAATCTTCTCATACCGCACCATTTACCAAGCTCTTGGTGTTCAGATGCCTTGTAATTTCCATCAAGCTGCATGATGGATGACTGGAAGGAGTCGAGCCTTTCTTTTGATAAGATGTCCCCGCCCCTTATCATGTTTAATAACGTAAATAGAGATGGCATAAACAAACGTACATGACTTGAACAGCTCTCTCTCTCTCTCTCTCTCTCTCTCTCTGTTTTCGCTTGCAGCATGAGGTGTTTTGCCATGTAATCAAGCTTGGCACAGTGTGTTAGGATGAGAAGCAGACGGACTGGCTATGCTACTAGTCAATACACCATTGATAAAGATTGGTCCTGCAGAATAACAGAATGCAATTGCACAAACTTAAACTATGAATTCTTCACTCTTTTTTTTTTTTTTTGTGATAATGAATTCTTTACTCATGCAATCATCATAAAAGCCCCCGCATGTGTGCGCCTGAAAGAGAGAATATGAAACTTGTTGGGCTTAAAATTTCAGGTAAAAATTTTTGAAGAGCTTCACAAATAATGTTCATTTTTTGTGTAAAATGAATTTAAGATTTTTATTGAAAAATCATACTAAATTACTTTAATGAAATTAATTTTAACTTTTCCAAACACATAATGCCATCGGCAGAAGAATTTTTATTTTATTTTCTTCCCAATTTGGTGACATTTATCATTTTGCTTCGACCATCCATGTCACCCAAAGTAAAATGGGAAAAACATTTTCACATGAAACAAAATTGTCCCTTTTCCTGTTTCATTTTGCAGTCCAATGTAAAGCTCGTGGTACAAAAATTTGATTAATTTTCGGGGAAAAAAAATCTCACTCTATTAAATATATCCTCATATGGTATAAATATATAATTAATTACAATGTTATGTTTTTTATGCAATACATTTACTCAATCAGGATTAGAGAATAAATCAAAAGGAGAAGAAAGAGAGACCAGAGTGTCCAAGAGAATCAATCAAGTAGCTACAATGAACCTCAAGGTGAGATGACAAAAACAAAATAAAAATAAAAATAAAAAATAAATAAATGAGGAATTTAGATGGGTAAATGGATTTTTTAATTAAAAACATAAATAAAACATGAACATTTTTGAAAAATAAATAAAAAAATACTAGAGGTACTTCATTGCACTTAAACTTAGTATAAATAAACTAGAAAATAAAAATTAAAAAAAAAAAGAATATTCACTTAAATTAATATTATCATCTATATCTAAAAATATACTATAAAATTGCATAATTTTTGGCCCCAGCAACATTTATTAGTATCACAATAACCAAGTCTATACTTCATAAATTCTATTAAGGCCAATTTCATGTGAAGGTCAATGCTTCAAGTTGAGCCATCCATTATCTCCATTGCATAAAAATGAGATCCACAAGAAATATATTACAGACAGGGACAATGGCCACACATTTCCCAAGGTTTGAGAGGCAACATAGTCCTCAATGCCACTTAAATAAATTACAACATTAAACTGCAATTGGTACCAAACTTTTGCAATAAAAAGAAGAAAAATTTATGTTAAGATTATACACCTTACAAATGGGGCCACTCACCAGCAAGCATCACGTCAATGCAATGAGCTTATGGGTGCTCTTAATGCCATAGGGCATGGCATACATGATATCAAACAAGGTGAGCAGAAATGAAATTCCAATCGAAGCTCACGGACAATGTCCGTGTGATGCTCAGCTTGGATCAACACAACCGTTGCAATAAAGTAAATAACCAAAAATGAGAGGCCTTTACTAGGTTAAGTGCCAAATATTTTACAACACACTATATGACAACCTAAGACTCCAAAACAGAATATCTCCATAAGGCAGATGAGATAATAAATAAGAACCTTACACTCCCAGAATCAGATCATGAATCAGCACAAACAAGGGTCTTTTTAGAGGGGGAGGGGAGGCAAGAAAGAGAGATGAAATTAGAAATTTTAATGGGTATGATCAAATAGAAAAAGGTTTCCTTTTGCAACACATATGAAATCCTTCGAGGGCATGCAGTAAAGAACCAAAAACTTGGATCACGAGGAAAAACAAACACTTTGCCTAAACAATGACAATGAACAATAAACTATAGCTCCCAGCATTTTGCCTCATCTCCAACATTAAAAGACCACTCTCAAGTGACCATCATCCATAACCACATCAATTCCAGAAACAATCTTTGTCCAGAAGTCCATTAACTTACAAATATTTAAAGCATCTTACAACTACAACAAAGATACGTCTATCACAATGCACCTCGACGTAGCAAAGTTGACATTACAGAGTTATGGAATCAAGACTAGACAAGGGATACAAGTTGCATCCAGTCTATGTCCCACTATGAACCTCACAACTGGCCAACCAATGCCTTTTAACCCACATAAGGAACATAATGGAGTGGCAGCAATAAAATAAATTCTCACCTTTTGCCACACAACTAGATGCCTGGAAATCATCAATTGCGCATGTATAGTTAGTCTCTCACCAGTTATCGGTTGCAAGATACGTCACATAAATCAAAAGATATCTTGTAATCAATATCTCTATTATCTAGTGCAGTGTCAGTATTACAAAATTTTCTGCATCACCAGGCTTCCTTTGCCTTTGAGAAAAACAATATCAGTAATGATTAAAAATTGCCGACTCGAGTCTGAAAATCCCATAATGTTCCTCAAGGTCAAGTCATAACCAACTGCTTACAATTCTTTAACATGCATAAGAAACATATGGAGTCATCATTTATCTGCAAGATTTCATCTGCCTAAATTCCCAAAACCTTTCATCCACATAATCAAAACATGATACTGAATAAATGATTCAGTCACCTAAGCTGGCTGACACCAAATTATAATTGAAGGATAAAAAAGACCAAAATACAGTTTCAAGCATAAAGTGGTGGAAAACGAGTCTCCTAGACAAGCAAAATCAAGTCAACCATCTCGTCCAAATCATTCAAGGGTAATACAATAGATGAAACCATTTAACTCAATGGTCTAACAACAGTACAATAAACCTCATTATCACAAGCATACAGAACAACACACTTGGTGAAAAACTAAAAAAATAAATAAATAAATTAAAGAGGATTTTTCTTATGCCTAGTGAGAGACCTGTTTCAGCGAGTATATGGAGGGCTGACTACAGCTCCCACTCATGGCCAATGATGTGCTGTTCTCCTAAGAGCACAAGGCAAAATAACCATTCATAGAAGTGTCGTCCGATCATTCAAGTATTAAAATGCATTAAAAGAATTTTTAGAAACCGCTATTCTTGTCTCTCTACAAGCAGTTCATCTCATTGTTACAGTTGAAAATCCTCCGAATTACCTCCATCAAAGCATATCTTGATAAATAGAACAGTAGATAGCATCCATATAAGTCCAGTTACTGCTCTTCATCAAGATGCAAGTGACATCCGAGGTTGGTGCATGATAGTGTCCTAATTCTCCCATTCTTCATACATATCACAGCTACAAAACAGCAACCGCTACTAAAATAATACTGCTAGAAACCAGACTAAGATGTGATTGATTCAGCCATAAGGGCTTAAAGGATTATGGGATATATATATATATATATATATATATATATATATATATTTAACTAGTTTCACCAACTACCCAGCACCAACTCTAATCCATGTACGGAGCAAGATTGATTCTCTGTAACACCTACAGTCTTCTTGCAATCACTGTTGATGACGCAACTGGCCCTTGTAACCAATTCAACCTATAACTACTTCTACTTATCTTGCCATATCACTGATTTCGGAGATCTTAAAAATGCTAAACCATAATGAAGACACCTACTTATCCCCTTAAAAATCCCCTTACAAAAGACGACATCAGTAATCAATATGTTATAAGCACCAAGTAGCATATTTGAACAAGTCAATCACTTATGATCCTCGAAAAGCACAAAAAATGATGGCAGGCCCTGAATAAAGACAAAAAAGCTCAAATACAAAGCCAAATGGCTATGAGGATGAAAAGGAAAATATCAAATGCCCCCACCAATAACCACCAAAATGCCCATGGATAGGCAAGGTATAACCATGAACTGAATGAAAACAACTTCAAATGATATAACTCTCATGGGGTATACATTCAAGCTATAACCTAAAAGTGTGCTCCACAAACAGTATCAAGGGCAGTCTCCACAAAATCCTTGATCCAGCAAGATTGAATTCAAGCTATTCAACTTCTGTGCCTCTATTAACAATACAATAGCCTTGGTCTTAAACCCTAGAAAATAAACAATAACCCAATTCATTTCCTTCATATTCAAATAATGCCATCTACATATATACAATCCAGTATTATCATTTGAATGAACACAAAAAAAGTACACCAGCAACTTACGCAAAAACCCAAAATCTAATGTCCTCTAGCAGTTCAAACCTTGGGCAAATAGAGCCATTCCATCTCCATCTTACAAGGGTTATTTAGGTTCCTAGTCCAACCCTTTTCATGTCAGACAACCTAAAGGGGCATTGAATATGGAATGCTCTAACATATATTATCAAAAGGATAACAAAGGAAAAGGAAGGAGGGGTAGAGGTGGAGAAGAAGAGGAATGATGACTGAGCAAAGCAAAAATGAAGCAATAAATATTCATTCCCTCCAAGCATCAAACCATCTTGTCCATTACTGAAGCAGTCTGTTTACATGTCCAAGCCACCCTAGTCAAGTGAAAATGTTGCACACTCAGTAGAAAAAAATAGTAAAACTAACAACAATGTGCATGTGCATGTGCATGCATTCATGCATGTGTATGTATGTGTGCGCGCGCATGTGTGCGTCGCTGTGAGAGAGAGAGATTCAAAATCATCGACAGACATTACCATGGTCAAAAACTTCAGTAGTAGTAGCCACCTCCATACGGTCGATCACCACCATAAAAAGGAGGATAGTCATTTCCACCATACTGGGATATGAAGTAGAAGCCAAAAGTCATAAATTATGGACTTGTAGTAAGTACAAATATAAGAGGAAAGGACGCATTGACTACTTACCTGAGAATTATAATAATCACGTGAGTACATATCACTCCCAGTGCCAGCTCCAAAAGTATCTATATAGATGTACATATTAGAAGAAATGGCACATGGATAAGTCATCAAACATGCAAGAATTAAAAATAACTCACCTAGATAGCGAGATCTTCGAAAAGGTAATGTCGGATCAGAGTAATCCACGCGAGGCCTAACGCTATTAGGCTCCATATAACCCGGATCCTGCTCCTAGAGTCCAGAAGGAAAATATCAACAAATGTAAGCAACCATTGCTTGAAAATCCTTTAGAAAAATTAGTTGTTCTCTCAAAAGAAGAAAACCTACAGTCATATAGAATGGCCTTTTAGTCCCATGTGAACTGCCATCATAGGGATGGTAATCATCAAAGTGCCCTCCAACAAAAGGTCTGCTCAAGTCTGCTTCTGGGGAAAATGGTTGCCTCCTGGGCAGAAAATGCCCTCCAGGGCCTCTATCCATAGTATCAGGATACAGTTCATCCATATAAAGTCTTGATGGACCAGCAACTCCACTAAATGCCTGGTGGGCACCCCTGAAGGCACCTCTTCCTCCTGCTTTTGGATAAAGATAAAGAACTAATTAAATCAGTAAAAATACATATGCATGCTCCACCATACAAGAAAGCAAGCTATAAGGGCAACTCATGAAAACAAAATGTGATTCATTGAGTTGATTTAACCACCTCGCCCCATCATTCTCCTTCCATGGGAGTCTGCAGGCACACTATCATGGTCATATTCATTGAAGAAACCCATTCTGCCAGCATGTCCACCACCATGTTGATGGAAGCCACGGCCACGTTGGAGATTGCCCCGGCCAAAAGCTCCACCCGGTGCAAACCCTCGGCCTGTTAGCAACAACAATTGTTAAATGAGAGCATTGCAGAGAAATCAATGGAGCTGAAACTCTTTGAAGCAATGGTACCAGTTCTCGGAAAATTGCCTCCACTTCCATGTCCAATTCGATATCCACCACACATGCCACCCTTAACAGCTTGCGTCTTAGGCAACGGATTTGAAAGCCTTGCTTTCACTTTAATCTGATGGTGAACGACAAAGAACAGACTCAGTTATACCACCACAACATGAACTTATGCTATAAATTGCCATCTTCCATGAAAATGTTAACATGCAGGTAAGAAAACTGAACTGTGTGATCAAATCTACTCAAGAAGAGGAATGCATTTGAAGTGACTAACCAAGCCTTAACTAGAAAAGGGCCTTGTGCTGAAGGTTTTTATCCTCACTTTCTATCAAACTTTAAGAACATTAAACTCTGGTATATACTAGAGTAGTGGATATGTGGGAATGAGTACTCACAACATTTAGAATGCATATCAACATAAAAAGAATGTTACCATCATTCAACTGCTAACATCATACCTTGGAATTACCATCAACCAATTCAGTCTTGTTAATGCCATCAATGCAAGCAATAGCAGCTTCATGCGTATTAAAGTCAACAAATCCAAAGTCCTTTCTCTTTGCAGTAGACATGTTCCTAGCTAGCATGATACGCTCAATCTCCCCGTAAACTTTAAACTGCTCCCTAACACGATCCTCATCCCAGTGAGGCGGAAGTCCATCTACAAAAACTGATTTAACTTGGGCCATCACTTCTGGATCTGGCTCACGCAAAGGTTCAGCAAAAGCTACTTTGGCAGTTCTTTCAGCATGACCAAAAATAGCATCTGGTTGCTGAAGCCTTTTGTATGCCAGCATGGCCTCGGCATGACAAGAGAACTCAACAAATGCAAAACCACGGCTCAACCCTTCATGTTGTGGATCCGCAACAAGGGTAATGTTCTCAACACCTTCAACACCATAATCCTTGATTTTCTGTTTAATCTGCAAGATAAACAAATCAGCAGTTAATGAATACCCAAGAAGCAAATTTCAACCAATAAAAAGAAGAAAGATCCTCACAGCTTCCTTTGTCCATGTGTTGCAAATATTTCCCAAGAATAACGTGTCATTATCCTCATTGGGCGAAGTACCACATCGCTTTCCACGTATCTGCAAGCCAAAAATAGGTGCAAATCTTAGACCATTAAGAGATAACCCCTGAAAATAGAGAGACAAAATTACCATTACAAGAGCCCTACAACTGGGTTTTTCATTTCAGATAAAGCCCGGCTTGCTTGCTCCTTTGTGGCAAATCTCACAAATGCATAGCCCTTGTTCTTGTTAGTTGAAGCATTCTTGTTCAATCTAACTTCAACAACCTCGCCAACATGCTCAAAAACTTTCCTCACATCTTCCTCTGTGGAATCACGATCCAACCCACCGACGAATATCTCAAGTTCTTTCTTGATCTTCCTCTCATTTGCAACAGTTGTTATTTCCATGCGTTCTTCTTCTAATTCCTCAGTTTCTTTGGCAGGCACTGCTGCCACAATCATTGCATTGTCCCCCACAACGCCTACTTTGGGATCTTCTTCAATATCATCAAGGTCCATTCCCACCCTATTGTCCTCAGTCTCTATGATTTGCTCACCTTCCCCTTTTGAATCATTTTCCAAATTAACAGGCTCAAGCTTGGGCCCTAGCCCGGGCTCGGGCTCTCCTTTGATTTCAACTATCGACCCTCCCTCCACTACTTTTACCACCTTAGATTCCTCAACCACTACATCAACCTTTGAAGGAACAATTTCTTCCTGCAGTTGCTCTTCTACACTCACAGCAGGAGGCTCTTCCACGATGGCAATCGGCCTTTGCTCCTCCTCTGCGGACTGCGCAACACTGTCAACAACTGGTTCTTCCTTCTTCACAGATTCCTCATCCTTTGTAAGCTCTGCCTCACTCTTTTCGGGCTTCACAACCTTCGACTTCCGAGCTTCCCCAGACTTTGGAGTCTTAGCAGAATTAGCCTTTGAAGCAGGAGTCTTAACTTTAACAATTTTCTTTACAACTTTCACACCAGAACCTGTTTTTGAAGCCACTGCTTTCACAGCAGAACCAGTTTTTGGCGTTGTTACTACTGGTGTAGCACTGAGCAATGCATTCACTTCCTTGCTTTCTTCTACTGTCAAATCAAAGGACACAGTAAACCAAAATACATGAGAAACTCCCCCAATCCACATATTCCCAAATAACATAAGTCCTAAAAGTAATGCACCCATGACCAAAATGACTATATGGCACAATTATATTGGTGTAATAAAATTAAAAAAAATTCATCACGTGCTTCTTACTGACATACAAATAAACTACACCATATTTTGTAACTTCTATCAACCTCTCTTTTACTCTGTAATAGTATCAATTCATGGCAATGATATTGAGTCCGAAAAAGTGAATGAGTGAATTATCAGAATTCAACGCGTGACACTTTCACTGAACATACTGCACCACTGGAATTATGCAATGCTGGATTTTATCATCTTTTCATCGACTTTTTTTTGGTTCAAATAAATATTATTAACATATGAAAACAAAGTCGTCTCATTGCCACAAAATCAAAAGAAACCATAAACAACCAAATTCAAAAAACATCAAAAACAATAAAACCCATAGGAATTTCACCAAAGAAAGTTCACATAAACCTAAAGAGTGAAAAAAAAAATGGTACCTTTCTTTAGGGTTTTCGAATTGGCAGCGGAGGAAGGAGTAACTGGAGCAGTGGGGTATTGTTCTGGTTACCCAATGAGCCAAAAAAAAAAAAAAAATCAAAAGCAATAAAACCTAAATGAATTTTACCAAAGAAGAGTTGAGATAACCCAAAAGTTAAAGAAATTTGTACCTTGATCTTGGGGTTTGGATTCGGCAGCGGAGGGAGTAACTGGAGCAGTGGTTTTCTGTTCTGGTTTCGCAACTTGCTTCGCCTTTGTCGTCGCTACCCGCTTCGTTTCGGCGGCTTTCAGAGTCGGAATCGGAGTTGGTGCCGGAGTCGGAGTTGAAGTCCCGGTGGGTGTTGCAGATTCGGAGACTGCAGGTTGGGGAGGGTTTGGATTTGGAGAATTTTTTATGGCAGATTTTCTTGATTGTGGTGTTGTCTTCTTTGCGTTTCCCAATTTGGGTGTGGTTTCGGCGTTTCGAGTCCTCATTGCTGAAACCCTTTGGTTCTTTGATCGATTGATCGTAATCCCGGGGAGATGGGTTCGTGATTTGGAGAGAGCGGAACCCTAAATTCAATCTGGGGGGTGGGGAGAGGGAGAGAGAGAGATCGAGATCGAGATTGAGATCCAAGAAATTGATAAAGAAAGGGTTTGCGAGTGATATATAGGGTGCTGAAACGCACGCGTCGTCCACCTGTTGAGGTAAGATTTTAAGTAGGTGAAGAAAAAGGAAATTTACCCATAAAATATAAGTTTCTAAATTCTAACAATAATTTGGAATTATAGATTTGGACACTAACAGAAGGTTACTAAAATGCTATCAACATGAATACATAGTATCAATTGAAAAGTAATCATTCATTTATTGGAATATAAATAAGCGATGCAAAGGAGCAAGAACTCCACCAAAATTTTACATACAAGATTATAAATATGATAATATATTAAATTCTTTAAACAGATAAGATTTACAATCGAAAATATTTTTAAAATATAATTTTAGAATATAAATAACATGTTTTTTTTAATAAATGAGACGAGATCCGTAGTTTTCAAAAAAAGTTAAGTTTGGAATATCACTCTCCACAAAGTCGAATATACCTCCTTAGGGGGAAACAATAGATCATGAAATCCATGAGCAACCGAGTGATTATGGGGACTTCGTATCCGTTTGGCATGACTTTTTTTTAATTTATTTTCTCTTTCTAAGGAAAAATAAAAATTAATAATTTTTTAAATAAAATTAAAAATTATTTGACATTTTTTATTTTTAAGAGAAGAGCACAAAAGCTGAGTATTCAAGCTTTGATATTAGAATCCGCAAGACAAGAGAAAATAATGCATCAATTTCATAAATTAGAGAGAGAAATAGTGATTTACTTAGCTCAAGTTAGATTTAACATAAAAGGAGAAAAAATCTAGAATAAGAAATGACAAATTTTAGTTAAAGTTCAAATACTCTGGTTTGATTAGCATTGAACAAAGAGGGAAAAAAAAGGTTGTGATTCGATTGCAAAAGTGAGAGATGATCTGAATTTCAAAGTTCAATGAGAAATATTAGGTAAGAAAGAAAAAGAAAACCCTAGAGCGAGAGAGAAAACCTAGGAGCGATAAAGTTGGTGAGTGAGAATGGAAATGGCATGGTGGTGTATGTGTTGGATGGATACAATGTATGACGAATGAAAGGACAAAACATTTGCGTTGTTTTGGGGTTTTAAGGTTTTGAAAGGACAGTAAAGTTGAAATTATGATTTTAAAATAATGGTATAAACGGAAAAAAAATTATTGTCTTTGTAAAATGAAAAGCAAAAGCTAGAGCTTTTGGTGAAGCACTTTTTTTCTGTCTTTCTTCATAGAGAAAAGCTCTTTTTTTTAATAGTTTCTCAAAAATTCCGTTAACTGAATGCGATCTCTGACGGAGGACGATGTTAAAAGTAGGACGATATAATTGAGATCCTTTCTGTCGAATTCAACTCAAGGATCATCGGGGAGAGATTTGCATGAAGAATAAGCAGGAAACCTTCTTTGACTCCCCATATTTCTGCCATGAAAGGATCAGTTATACCCAATTTACAAAGTGAATCCTCTCACTCATAATCCGTACTTATCCCAAGTAAGCCACGGGCCTTATGCCCTCGTCGAATCCTCTCACCCATAAATAGTATGTATGTCTCACCCATAATCCCTATACTTCTGCCATGAAGGGATCAAATAGTATGTATGTCTGGCTAATCCTCACCCTCGTCGGCCTGGGTTAGGCTGGGCCACGGGCCTTACGCTCGACTGGTGACTGGTCACCGTCGAAGTGTCAACTGTATTCAGGCGAGTCGATGAAACCCACATGCCCATCACCTTTTTTTTTTTCAAGCAAAATCATGAGCGGAGAAAATCACAACAAATCTGAAATGGGTTCTGCAGGGTCTAACCTTTCATCCTCACAAGTCAGTTCTTCAATTATATATATATATATATATATAATGTAATGTAATTTGTTCGATTTCGTAATCAGTTTGTTGTTCTAATTAACGTTTTATTAATTGGCAAAGGGAAAATTGGAGGGAATAACAACTGTATCAGAAGGCGTAGACCCCGTCTTGGAGAGGCTCCAATCCCTCAAAATCATTAGTTCTTTAATCCTTAATTTCGTAAAAACTAGGCTTCTGGATCTTGTCACTTCTTATTGTATTGAAATTTTGATGGTAGGCCATCCCAATTCTTACATCGCCTCCTCCTTCAGAGAGCAGTTTAAGTGACATTCTTGTCAGGAAATAATCATGTACGGATTTGACCCGTTTTTTTTTTAAATTTTCTAAAACAACTCATAGAAGAAAAAAAATTCATAAAATAACCTTTATTTATCGCATGTTGAACATGCGACATACTTTATCGCATGTTCAATATATGACAAAACTTAAAACACACAAGATAGGAGAAGAAAAAAAAAATAATATATATGCATTTTTTTTCTTCTCCTATCTGTTATGTTTTAAGTTTTATTCAATATTGAATATGCGATAAAATATGTCATATGTTTAACATACGATAAATAAGAGTTATTTTACGAATGTTTTTTGTTTCGTAAGTTGTTTTAGATTTTTTTTTAAAAAACGAGTCAAATCACTCGGTCAGGAAATCCTCTGGTTCTTCTTCGCCAGGTTCTCTCTCTCTCTCTGTTCAATTGTTTGCATATAGTATTCTACTGTTTAAAAGAAAAAGAGCGGATGATTATGTAGTAGACCTGCTATTTAGGGGAACATCATTTGGGTTTCTTGGCGCAACTGTTGGAATTCATGTTTCAAGTGGAAAATCCCATGTTGAAAAGAAGTGGACGGCCAAGCATTGGATTGATGGTATCTAAACTGCAATTCAGTGAAACATTTCGAGAGAAAAATGAAAGTTTCAGGATGAATGTTTCTCAAATGTAATTCATCAAATAGAAGAAGTGGGAGCCAAAAACCACCTGACAGAATTGCCCATGACATTGCACAGGGAGGCAGGGGCGAACAGCGGTGATGGAAGGGGGGAGCCGCCCCGCCCCCTCCTGAAATTGTAATTTAAGAAGTTATGACCTCAAATGTTGTTTGCTCCACTGGAGTTATAATTTCCGCCCGCTAAAATTATGACCCAATTACATGTTATATTTCACCCCCTCATATAAATTGTTGGTTTCTCCCAAAGATAGATAGTTATCAAATAGTGGTTTTCAACCTATTCTCAAAAGAGGGGGGCAAAAAGGTAGAAGTTGTTAGATTATAATCATATTTAGGAGCCCTGGGAAAACATTATATGGTCTCTTAAAATCCATTTCTTCAATCATGGCAATATGCATCTGCATCCTTATGGTTGGGTTGCGATGTTACAGCCAACATTTGCACCTTTTAGAACAGGATTCCCAGCTCAAGGAAAGTAGCTTTAAAGGTCTAACTCTAGTCCTCGTTGAACTTGTATTAAAGGCTCAACCATAAATCATCAGTCATCAAGGCAAGACATATTACAAGAAGACTTATTAGATCATTAATTGAGTTGTGCAATCATTAATTGAGTGTAAAAGGGAGCAATTTTTTTCTTTTGTTGATTGAGCATAAAGACACAATTCTACTTGCTGGTTATTTAGGGCCAAAATAGTTGTCTGTCCATACTGCAGTTCACATTTGTAGTCATAGTAGAATATATTCGTATCGACCCCAGCAAGAAAAGAAGGAAAAGCAAATGTCAAGGATCTTGGTTTATAAATATCTACAGAAGAGGGGTAGAGCTGAAATATCATCTGAAATAACAGCGCATGGTCTGTTGAAGTTTGAATAACAACCAGGAGAGTGAATCAAAGCCAGATAAGCATCCTCTGAGTTACATTTGTGATAGACAAAGCTCTGTACTTTGTCTAGCATGCCAATGGTGACAACTGGGGGGTTTCTGGGTACTACATATGGCTGCTTGTTTCGCATTCCTATATTTGACAAACTACCATGATGGTTGAATGAAGATTTATACAAATACCAGGGTTTATTTATTTATTTATTTATTTATACATTAGCATGGCAAACTACTGAACCTACCTTGGTTACTATGTATGGTCACTTGCTCCTTGCTCCTATTGTTGTCACATATATGCAGGCTCTGCTTCTTTGAGATGTATTCCACCATTGGTTGTATTAACGGCTGTCCCCCGTCTAGGCTCAAACATCATAGTTTTTTATGGCTGAACACAGAAGCAAAATGTATCTGGAAAGAGTGTACTTACAAACAAGCAAACAAGATCCTTTAGATTCAACTTCTGTCATAATCCCTTTTTGACTATTGAGATGGTGTGACAAACTACATCTATTGAACATATCTAAACACATGTTTGCTTGTTCTTGGCTTCCCACCTCTGTCAGAATTTTGCAGGCTCTGCTTCTTTTAAGTTGAATTCTGTTGCATGGTCCTATTACTATCTGTCCGGCCCCCCTTTTTTTTTTGGGGGGGGAGGGGGTTCAGACGCCATTGTTTTTTGTATGACTGAATGCAAGGAATCATATTGCTTTTGGAAGCAATGTAGTTGTAAACAAGCAATGAAGCTGCATGTGTGTACATATATTGTGGAGAATATGCTTTAAATTTAAGCATACCTCATTAACTAGTTTTCCTTGTGGCAAAAACACAGTGCTATAACTCCAAAGGTGCTAATGGAACTCTTCTAAATATATCATGAATGGCAGGAGGGCAAAGCTAAGAAGATCTGTGAGAAACAGGTTTGCTCCTCCGGGTGTAGATTCCTCTAGTGCAAAAAGGATTTAACATGTTCTGGGTTGCTTGTTATATGCAAGATTTCCTGGTTCCTCTGAGAAATGATATTGAAGCAGCTTGTGGGTGTTCTAGTGAAAATACATTTGTCAAACATGCTTCTTGTATCAGACACTTATGTTCCTTAACTACCTTATGCTAGTTGGAGTGTTGCTGACTCTAGACAAACTAGAAGAAATTTGCAAATCAAATTCTTATATATCTGATTTTTTCTTGTGAATTTCATCCTTTTATCCTTGGCTTTCCTATCTGTAGTGCCTCTATCAGATTTTGGCATGAACAATGACCCCGTAAAATATTTTCCAGGAAGAGATCGAAAACATGATAGAAGTTGTGGATGCTCTAGCAATTAAACTTCTTCAACGCTTTAATTACTCCGCTTCAGCTATGAGGACAGCTGCACATCATCTTGCAGAAGGTTACATTATTTTATTTTATTTTATATTTTTAGGATAAAGCCACAAGAATATAGCATGGTTAGAATTCATGAATGAATGTCGATGAAAACCTTTAGTTTCTATCAATCCATTTGTTTATAAAGTGTTTGATTTGTGTACATTGGATAGTCATCCTTCAATTGGCTCGTACGAAACGCATTGGGATATTTTCTTGTAAGGGGTGGAAATCCTCTCTTTGAAAGATTGTGGTAAATATATTTTGTAGCATACAAAAAGCCCGAAAACGCTTGCAGTTCAATCATTGCAAGTTGAGCCTGTGGAGCTTAAAGGAAGGTTGACAGAGGTGATTAGCAACTATGATGCATCGTGCAAGAGAATTGCTGCTGATGGTCCAGTGTCACTTCAATCGTCCGTCAAGCCATTTGCAGTAGCCATTTCCAACTCCAAAACCTTCAGTAGCTGGTCTTCCTTACCCAGAGATACACAAGTACCCTAGGTACAGAAATCTAGGTTGATTGATTTATAAATTGTAATCAAATCTTTTGTTTATATCCCCACAATCCAAGCATCATTTTATGGAGGATTAGGCAATATCTTCTCTGCTCATTGTTAGAACACGTTCTAATTGATTTTAGACTTTCTTAGTCAGTTTTCTACCCAGGAGGGCAACCGTAGTCATAAAATTTTAAGAAAAAAATTATAAATTTTGTAAAGTATTGCTGAAAGTATTTAAAATGTTGTCGGATTTTTGTAGTGTGTGTGTATTATATGTTCTCTCACCTCAGTATAAATTTTTGACTCTTGCCCTATCTGCAAGGACTGAGATATTGAGATATTGCATTTTTTGAAGTTCTGTTCTTAAATGAGAGACAAGCTCATGTCATGTCACATGAGACTAACTTATTCCCCACAAACAAACCCAAATGGTTCATATGAGCTCGGACACCCAACTACAACCTACAAGGTTCACTTTTTTCAATGGCAGAAAGGAGACATGAAAATGGCAGTAAATGAAACATGGAGAAAACCCCCACAACCACAAAATGTTTCTGATATAAGAAGCACGATGAAAGATCAAAGTACACAAAATATGTGACCTATTAGCTCATTATTAGAAAGATCAAGCTGCCGACACAATACTCAGAAGAGATTCAAACTCCACAAGCCAGGTTAAGCTCTCAGTCATAAGCGGAGTCGTCAAAATTTTGTTTAACCTCAATCTGTTGAACTAGTTAAATAAATCTCAAAGTTTAAGCCAGTATCAACGTTAATGAAATTGAATTCTAATCAAAACTAATATTAGCTATTTAGCTAAATAGCTAAGCCAGGTCAAATTGAACTCTTTTTAAATAGTTTGGCCTTCCAGCAACCTTAAATAAAAACACTAGCATCAAAATCTAAGTTCATCATATTTAACAGGTAGGAGACACCCCTCCAAGTTCAAAGTTTCAAATTTCAATAATCATGCTAGATGAGACACAAAATTACCTAATATATGTACCCTCAGAACATAGAATTTGCGATGATTTCCACCATCATGATAAAAGAAAAACAAAAAGAACAAAGATTACTAGAAGAGAATGCTCTTGGTCTCAAGTATTGCCTTGGACAGGGACAAAGTTCAAGACTTGCCATTCCAATCCCCAAATCCCCCCGAGATTTTGTATGCAATATTTTGAAAAACTACATGTTGAAGTCATCAAAAGTGCAAGCAAAAAAGCAAATGCCATGGCTTGTATAACAATGGGGTCCTTACAGACCCTCGCTAGAATAAAATGAAATTAATTTATAGTAAACTTGAACAAAAAAGGGACACGGGAAAATATCAAGTAATCCACCCAAGCCTAAATCAATTGCTATAACCTTAATTTGTCCAAATTTCAGATCGATGTAACCCAAAATTCATTCAAGGCTGTTGCTGAGCATCCATATAACCAGCATCAACAAGAACTTTCTCTCTCTTGGCAAGCTCAATGTCTTCATCAACCATCATCTTCACCAACTGCTCAAACCCTACTTTGGGTTTCCAACCCAAAACAGCTCTTGCCTTGCTTGAATCACCCTTCAAATTGTCCACCTCTGCAGGCCTAAAATACCTCTTGTCAATCACCACATGATCCTTCCAGTTTAACCCGACATACCCAAATGCCACTTCCAAAAACTCCTCAACTGTGTGTGATTCCTCTGTTGCTACAACATAATCATCTGGTTTCTCTTGTTGTAGCATCATCCACATTGCCTCCACATAGTCCCCAGCAAAACCCCAGTCACGCGACGCCTGTAAGACCATTGTTTCAAATAAAAGTCACAAAAGTAGCTCAAATATGGTCCTAACCTTAGCTTATGTCACCTGAAAATTATTTTAAATTTATGTACAATTTTAATTGAAAAGGGAAATAATATAAGGGATAATTTTGTGACAATGAAAATTGCTTCAAATTTCATTGGGTTTCATGGGGATTATTACATAATAACGCTACATGAACCAAATCGGGCAAAGACCAAATGAATGAAAGCATTGCAATTGATATCATAAATAGATCAAAATCTTTCAAATTTAAAATAATTTAAAATAAGTTAAAATATCTTTGAATCAAGTAAAAAAAAAACATAAATAAAATATGTTGAAGTGAGAGGGCCAACCTTGGCACAAGAGTTGTTCCTTTATTGATCTTGAAATCAAGAGTTTGAGATGTGGAAACAATTTCCTTGCAAAATGTAATGGGAAGGTTGCGTACGTCCAGCATCCCCCACCCCGCACTAAGGATAAGTTTGGTTCGCGAAAGGAAAGGGGGAAGGAAAGGAGAAAATTTATTTCACCTGATAAAAATAAATACATTTTTTTCATTTTTGTTTGATAGAGATGGAGTGAAGGAAATAGATGATATTTTTTTTGTGCTTGATTGAAATGAAAAGTAGAAGAAAATATCATCTTATTTACTATTATATCATTGTAAAATAATATTTTTAATATTTATTATCACATATATTTTTTTTATTTTTTAATTTAAAATATTTTTCTAAAAATATATTTTTTCTGAAAAATAGTTATTTAATATATTTTTCTTATTTTTTATAAATTATTTTTATTATTATTTTATATTAAATAAAATTAAAATATTAATATAAAAAAGTAAAAGAAGTAAAATTAGAAAAAAAATAATTTATCCAATAAAATTAATGAAAAAAATTAAATTTTATTACTTATATTAAATAAAATTAAAATAGAAAAAAATAATTAACAATTTCGTAAATATTAAAAAGGGACAAAAAAAATTCGTTCAAAAATTTTATTTTCTTTCATTTCCGTCCACTTTATGATGAAAATAATTTTTTAAGAAGAAGAAAAAGATATTACATCTTACTTTTAATTCTCTTCCACGTTTCCCTCCTTACCAAACAAGTGGAAGGGGTCATTTCTTCCCCTTTTTACTTCTCTTCCCATTTTCACTCTGCTTTTCACCTCAACCAAACTATCTACGTTTTGTGTATCGAATAAACTCTTTTAAATATGTTGAACAGAAACATTGTATAAAATTCAGACTACTTAATTTTTAACTCAACTGAACTCTCTTCTGTTACTTTAACATATTGAAAGATTAAGGTGAGTTAGAACAACTGATTATAGTGTTAACTCGCAACATTTGTACGAATTAAGCAAGCTACATAAATGTCCTCTACCATCATTATATATGATTTTATTATAGAAAAAATTATCATATATAATTTTAAAAATTATAATTTTAATATAGTTTATCGTTTGGAAATTATAAGCTTGGTTAACTAGATTTCTTTTAAAATATTTTAAATATCTCTATAATAATCTAAACAATATAGAAAAAACATTCGTAATATCCAAAACATAAATAAATTAAGGTAACGTGAGATTAAAACATTACCTGCAAGTTGCCCAAGAACAGTTTACTCTGCAACCCGATCTTGATCCGACCCACGGCCCGAGTAATCTTCCGGGTCACGAAATTCTCTCCTCTACGTGGCGACTCGTGATTGAACAGAATCCCGTTGCAGGCAAAGATCCCATACGCCTCCCTGTAGTTAACCGTATACCAATGAGCGGCGCATTTCGCAACGGCGTAGGGCGAACGAGGATGAAACGGGGACGTTTCCGACTGCGGAGGCGGAGTGGATCCGAACATCTCGGATGACCCGGCTTGATAATACTTGACATGAACCCGACCTGTGGCGGCAATATGAGATCGGAGAGCTTCGAGAAGGCGGAGAGCGCCAGAGGCCACCACGTCGGCGGTGTAGTCGGGAATCTCAAAGGAGACCGCCACATGGGATTGGGCGGCGAGGTTGTAGATCTCGTCGGGATTGATGATGTCGAGCCACCGCCGGAGTGATGACGCGTCGGTGAGGTCGGCATAGTGGAGCTTCATTCGGGCCTTGTGGATGTTATGCGGGTCGATGTAGATGTGATTGATTCGTTGGGTGTTGAAGTTTGAGGACCGTCGGATTAGGCCGTGGACTTCGTAGCCTTTGCTGAGGAGGAATTCGGTGAGGTAAGATCCATCTTGGCCGGTGATGCCTGTGATCAAAGCGATTTTGCGTTGTGATCTGTCCTCGCCGTTAACGGAGGTTTCAGATCTGGGAGTGTCGGAAGCCATTGATGAGGAATTGAGAGAAAAATGGGGTGTGGGTTTTGTTTGAATCTGAACGTGGAGTTGTGGAATTTAAGGGGGAGAAGGAAGAAGAGGGGCGAATCAGAGGGCGGAGGAAATAGATAAAAAGAAGGAAATTTCTTTAAAATATTATTTATTTCCTAAAAATGAAATATTATCGATCTTAAAAATGGGTCTTTTAATAAATACTCATAAAATTTTAAAAATATTAATAAAATTATTTAAATATTATTTATTTCTTAAAAATTGTTACTTTTGTTGGAGGTGGGTTATGACTCCACAAATACCAACTCCTTCTTGAATCGAACAGTAGCCATCAATGTGTGGATACACCTACAAAAACCATTGAAAGATGTTCCGACGGGGAGACTCCGACACTCAAATCAGTAAAGAGCGGTTTTCGATTGAGAGAAACAGACCGAGAATTGAAGGAAGCTGTTCCCTGTGACCAGTGTGCCTAGAGTGTTAGGTCTAGAGAGCGTACCTGATTTTGAAGATTTTTTTAATTACTTATACCTCTGAGAGACGTGCACTGCTAGGAGATTCTAACCCTACCTTCCATATCGAACCGATCCGAGAATCCCGAAGGTCAATATTACGAATTTATTACGATCCTCATTTATCGGGTGAGTTTCCATTTTCGGGAGGGATGCTTTCCTTATTTGAAAGATTCTGGAATTATCGTTATGAAGTAGGAGACCGAAAATAAGGAAATTTTAACATTCTTTTGGAGCCGCTAGGGGTGTTGCCTGTCGTTTGGTCGCTCGACCGATAAAGGGTCAATCGGGACTCGTTCGATTGGTATGTTGCTATTTGTTTGCCCGATCGGGGCGACTGTCTTTGCTCGGTGAGTATCGTTCGGTGGACCCAGGCGACTGAGATCTTGTCGTTCGGGAGGTCCGGACGACTAAGATCCTTCGATAGATTGATCCGGGCGACTGAGACCTTTCGGTAGATTGATCCGGGCGACTGAGACCCTTTAGTAGATTATTGTGACGATTGTCAGATACAGGTCCGTGAGCGCCCTTCGTGTGCTTTTTTGATAATTGACTCTTTTGATTTGGACTTTTGGGTCCAATTTCATCATTTGCCCTTGACACATGGTTTTTTTGGAAGAAGAAGCGCCATGAGTGACAATTCTCGAAAAAGGAATGTCCCCTTTTAATTTGACTTTTACCGTTTTGATTTCCACGAACTATCTCCCACACGACTCGTAAGAGTCTACGTTCCTTAGAAAGTATCACTTTCCCTCTTTTCTTCGAAAAGCTTTCTCTTCCAACAAGAATGTCGACAGATGTCTCCTCATCGCGTAGCATAGACAACATTCAGAGCATTATGACCGAAGAGAATTTGATAGAAGTTCAAAAGGAAATGTCGGTCGGAAACGACTTTGAATTCGTATTGCTCGGCAAAGGGGATAGAGTGAGTCTTGTCCCCGAGAGTTGTGTCCCAATGTACAAACAGTGTGTGAAATATGACTTAAAAATTCCATATACGGGCCCACTAACAGAGGTTTTGAGGTATTGGAACATTCACCCCTCACTGCTTATCCCAAGTGCTTGGCGATTTGTGATTGCCATAATTTTCCTGTTAGGATTTTTCTGTATTCGTTTCGACCTGAAGATTTTAAGGGCTCTATTTTTCTTAGGGCGATGTAGCTCCAAAGGGTCTACTCACGGTTGGTATAAACTTCAGACCCGCCGGGAGTCTCGCTAGAAATTTTTCAATAGTGAGTTTCAAGATAAACATTGGATGCGGAAGTTTTTCTTCATCAGATTTCTGAAGAGTGATCTCCTTCCTGCATTTTCGGACACCAACCATGTGCCTTTTTTTAAAGAGAAAGTCCCACCTTTTCTTTGCTATTTCCGTTTTTTGCGTGCTGTGATCCGTTATTGTGAGGCTCACCGTAGGAGCTTGTGGGTAGATGGTTTGATGGAAGACGAAATGTTGATATTGTCTGGCTTGCTTATGGGTGAGTTGAGACGAGTCACTAGGCCCCTTTTGTTGGCGCAACAAAGAGTATCGTGGGTTGATTTTGTGTCGGTCATAGATTCTCATCTTCTTAAGGAAATTTCTACTGATCGGGAAATGTGACCAAATGTGAAGAGGAGTGCGGGTGACTTTTTGTCGAGTCTCGTCAGAAAAAGTCGAAAGCTAGACTGTCTAGTCTTCCTGCGGAAGAAAGAGGGTCAGCGAAAACTAGAGGATGTGAACTGTTTTCGGTGCATTCCAAGACAGAAGAGGATTTACCAGTCAATAGCCTGATGATTCCTGATACGTCCATCGAAGTTGGGGAGAAAGGTACTCCGGAGGAGGGCCCCTTAGAGACAACTGGAAGTGCTCCATACTCGGCCTCTCAGCGGTAAGAAGAGGTCCCGGCAACACATGTTTCTCCCCCTGCTTCAAAGGGAACGTCGGGACGGTCTCCTCAGGAGTCTGGGTATTTTCTGCAAGATATACCATATGAGTGGAGAACCCCACTGCCCATCCGAATTGAGTCACTCATAATGGCAGAGGAGGAGGATTTTGAGGAGGGGTCAGTGACGATCGGTGTGGGGAGTCATCAATTTAATTTTATCGATCCTCAAGCGACGCTACGACTGGTAGAGCAATTCGAGTTCCCTCCGCAACTTGCTCTTCGATCGATGCATCTGAATCATATTAACAAGGCCATCCATTTTCTCTGTCTTACGGTAAGTATCTCTTTCATTCGAACTACGTTGGGTTCTTGTTACCCAGTGACTCTAATAAGCTCATCTCTTTTCAGGTCTCGGCCTTGACTGAGTTTCAAAGGAAATTGAGAGCAGAGCGTGATGAGCAGTTTTCTCGTATGGGTGGCCAAATGCTGGTGCTGAGGGACGCTTTGGAGAATCAGGGGAAAACCATCAGAGAAGAAAGAGATAAGCAGATCAAACATCTTCATGAAGATCTTACTTTGGCTCAAGGCTTTCGCTGTCAAAGATGCTGTCAACTTCCAACTTTTTTAGCGTAGGCTGCTCGAACGTTTGAAATGTGCCGAGCAAATTTTCTGGGAAGTCGGGCAATACGAAACTCTTCCTCCTGTTGAGGAGTCAGCGGGTTCGCATTCCGCCTAAGTTGCTTCCAACGTTTCCTTTTATTTCGTATACTTTTGTGTCTTCTAAGGGAATATTTTGTTCCCTAATTCATTGGTGTGTAATGATTTTTTAGTAAAGAACCCTCGAGGATTTCGTTCACTGGTCGGATTAGAATTTCATTCTTCCATGGTGTACCTGATTGATCAGGATCTGGTGTTCAGTGGGGGGACTTCTATGGTCGTGTTCGCCCATCCGGGGAATTTTATTCTAACTTTAGTGATGTACTCGTTCTGGAGATCTGTGCGACTAAAGCCCACTGATTGATTAGAGACTTTAGGAATTGGGGTCATGTCTGCCCGTTTGAAGAGTTTCGTCCCAACTTAGCGACACATTCATTCGGGAAGCCCGGGCGACTGAGGCCCTATGATTGGTTAAAAATCTTAGGAGTTAGGGACGTGTCCGCCCATTCGGAGAGTTTCATCCCAATTTAATGACACATTTGTTCGGAAGGCCCGGGCGACCGAGACCCTACGATTGGTTAAAAAACCTTAGGAATTAGGGCTGTACCCGTCCGTTCGGAGAGTTTCATCACAACTTAACGACAAATTCGTTCGGAATGCCCGGGTAACTGAGGCCCTACGATCAGTTGAAAAACCTTAGGAGTTAGGGTCGTATCCGCCCATTCGGGGAGTTTTATCCCAACTTAATGACACATTTGTTCAGAAAGTCTAGACAACTGAGACCCTTCGATCGGTTAAAAATCTTAGGAGTTAAGGTCGTATCCACCCGTTTGGAGAGTTTCATCCCAACTTAATGACGTATTCGTTCGGAAGGCCCGGGCGACTGAGGCCCTACGATCGGTTGAAAAACCTTAGGAGTTAGGGCCGTGTCCGCCCGTTCGGGGAGCAACTTAATGACACATTCGTTCGGAAGATCCGGGCGATTGAGACCCTACGATCGGTTGAAAAACCTTAGGAGTTAGGGTCGTGTTCGCACGTTCAGGGAGTTTCATCTCAACTTAATGACACATTTGTTTGGAAGGTTTGGGCGACTGAGACCCTACGGGGAATGCTTTCTTCTTTGGACATTAGAAATCCCATGACGCATGTAGTCGACAAGTAGTAGAAAACAGTGGGACCTTTTACCAAGGGAAAAGTGCTAGGAAGTTCGGGTCATAGGCCGAACAAATACTAGTAGGAATGTACGACTCGTTCCAACCGTCTTTGTTGTGGACTTGGAGGATCACCCCTCCTGGTTCTTCTCGTGACATTCTGGGATCCGGCCTATGGAGTGGCTCATTTTCCCGCAGTGCAATGCGCTTGTCAGGGGAAGGCAGATTTCTTCCTTCCGTACTTTTGTAATTTTTCGCTACAGACCAAAAATTCCAGTTCATCCTTGAGTTTTTTGCACTCATCGGTCGTATGACCATAGTCTCGATTGAAATGACAGTATTTAGACTTGTCTTTTTTAGGATCTTCTTCCACCGGATGAAGGGGTCATCCGACATATGACTTGTTCTTTATTTGATACAAAACCCGACTTTAGGTCTCGCTCAGCGGAGTGTAGACGTTGAACTTTTATGAAGACGGAACTCCTGGCTTGCCTCTCCTCGGAAGGGGTCGACGGGGTGATCGGCTGCGTTCTTTTCTGCTAAGACGGTTGCCTTATCGATCGAACGCCTCTATTTCTTCTACGACAATATATTTCTCCGCTCGGGAATAAAACTCTTGGATGGTTGAGAGAGTCCTTCATATCGGAAGAACGTGAGCCCGTTAGGAGGGCAGCCAAAGCGATATTGTGGTCCAAAGTGGGGACTTTCAACATTTCTATTTTAAATCTCTCCATGAAGTCTCTGAGAGGCTCCTCCCTCCGTTGTCGCAATGATATGAGGGATGTGGATTTTCGCTTAGCTTCTCGACTGATTACAAAGTGAGTCTCAAACTATTGTTGGAGCTGTGCGAAACTTTTGATACTGAACGGTGAGAAAGAATTAAACCAACCCAGAGCATTATCCTTAAGAGTGGTGGGGAAATGTTAGCACATCGCGGCATCCGAGAGGTCCCTGGAGACCATAACTGTTATGAAATGGGCAACATAGTCGCAGGGGTCATTTGTCCCATCATACTGCTCCATGGGAGGTAGAAGGACATCTCTTGGTATTGGTTCTGACAAGATCTTTGCATCGAATGGCGATTCACTTAGAGAGTATAGGGAATCATCTCTATTCTTCACGCCCACTCTTTTAAGTTTGGCGGCAACGAACTGTTCAATCTGTCTTTCAAATCTTGGGGGTCATATTGGGAGATCGACGATGGTTCTGGAAAATCTCGTCTGGGTGGCTGCTTGTATTCGGATTTTGCAACGGATGAGTGGTTGTCTGGCCCGAGGGCTCGACTGAGTCTTTCCAACTGTTTACTCATTCTTTGGATTCCAGACACTAATCTTTCCATTTGAGGCTGGTTTGCCTATTCTGGTCCCGAGGCCATGACTTGTCGTTCCTGGGTTGCATGTTGCGGAACTAACTCCGGACGGGATGGTCAGGGAGAAAACACAGGATCACGAATTGGAGGATTCGTTATTGAGGAAACGATAGGTTCGGCGGGCCTAGGAATGTGCCCCCTACAGCTGGGGTGGCTCTAAAAAACGCTCTAGTTCTTGGAAGCATGATTATCGAAATAACCAAAACTTCTCTAGTCTGTTCCCATGAACAGCGCCAATCTGTTGGAGGTGGGTTATAACTCCACAGATACCAACTCATTCTTGACTCTAATAGTAGCTGTCAATGGGTGGATACACCTGTAAAAACCGTCGAAGGATGCTCCGACGGGGAAGATCCGACGCTCAAGTCAGTAAAGAGCGGTTTTCAATTGAAAGAAATAGATTGGGAGTTGAGAAAAGTTGTTCCATGTGACCAGTGTGCCCAGAGTGTTGACCTAGAAACCGTACCTGATTCTGAGAGTTTTTAAATTACTTATACCTCTGAGAGACGTGCGCCGCTAGGGGATTCCAACCCTACCTTCCATATCGAATCGATTTGGGAATTCCGGAGGTCAATATTACGAATTGATTACGATCCTCATTTATTGAGTGAGTTTCCATTTTTGGGATGGATGCTTTCCTTATTTGAAAAATTCTGGAATTGCCGTTATGAAGAAGGAGACCGAAAATATGGAAATTCTAACATTCCTTTGGAGCCGCTAGGAGTGCTGCCTGTCGTTTGGTCGCTCGACCGATAAAGGGTCAATCGGGACTCGTCCGATTGGTATGCTGCTATTTGTTTGCCTGATTGGTGCGGCCGGGCCCCCCACGGGGGGGGGGTCGTGACCGCCGCTTGACCTGGATTGCCGTGTATTTTACGGAAAACCGGGGGGCTCCCCATACATCGGAGGTCTTCCATGTACAATTAAACCTGTATACCTGTATAACTTAACATCATCATGTAAATTAAATACATGGCCATCCCGGCCTCAAAACAATCCACCAAATCTCCCCGACATCCGGGCCGGGGTAACAAATCATCAACGGCCCACGCGACCTCTACTGTCATGCCAAACTGGAGCATGAGCAGCCGTCATACCGAGCGGGCCTAAATTTTATACAAATACATTACAATTTCCCAAGTTAACACTTTAAACATTTACAAATGCCTCAATGCAAGTGAAGTGAGAATTTCGGGGGGGTCCAAAAATTATACAGTCATCCCATAATGTGTACACGGTCAACTATGGACCTCAATATCAAGACCACGCAGGGTCGACAATAAAATACGAAATTCGTAATTTCAATTTAAAACTTAATCTCACCGTCTCGAATCACCAAATCCGTCAACGAGCTATCAAGCCCTCGAGCCAAATATATCGCCCTAGCACCACAATCTGGGGGGGGGGGGGGGGGGGGGGGGGGTGAGTATTCGGGAAGAATACTCGGTGAGTGAGTGGGTCATGTAATCGTGTAATATGGGGTGGGGCCGGGAGTGTCAAAGCACGATACAAATCATATTTCAAATCATCATGCTTTTCATTTCAACAATATATCATTTGCACGCATTTTCAACTCAAATATGCATCCAAAACACTGTCATTAAAATCATAGAGTCCGACTCCAGAGGTCTACCACGACCTATGAGGGGGGGGGGTGTTTTATGCGATTTTTATTTAAAGTGCTCTCTACCCGGCGTTGGCGACGGACCCCGCCAGTGCTAGACTTGGAGAGTGTATCCAAATCCTCCCCTTTCGGGTTCAGCTCGCTTACCGTGTCGTAAATATAATCTCGACTCGACAACTCATGGGATACCCCAGGCCTAGGCATATCCGGACGCTACCAATGCGCCTCTCACGGTGTCCTTCGTAGCTACGGAACAATACATATCACCCCCCAAGGCCAATATCAATATCACAGGACAAATCACCCTCAAGGCCAATATCAATATCATATCAAAACATGTGCAAATCGGGGTTCACAAACCAAATGCAACATATTTCATAAAATGGCACATTTTACGTTTCAACCACATGGATACATATTTCATAATTCAACCACATTTTTGGACACTCCATCGGTTCACAAAATCATTTCCACGCAAAACATTTTAAGCACGCGATAAATCATGCTCATTTATCAAATATAAATCGAGTTTACATATTAAACGAAAACATTGAAAAAACCCCCCCCCCGTATACGGAGGGTCAATCACTCCTAAAATGCACAACAAGTGTGCCTCGATCAATACATCCAACTGACGCATGTATAAAATCGGCAAGTTTCAAACCTGCGCAGTTATAGAAAATAGGCTATAACGTCTAATACACCTTTACAAATCAAAGAGTTTCTGTTTTTCATTTTTAAAACTAAGGATGTCTAGTGTCTAAGGCAGAAAACCTCATGTCCACAAGACTCAAGTGATGGTACTCAACCAATCCTACACCAAGCTTACACCAATCCAATCTCTCGTCGCACATAAGAGTCAGCATATAAACCAACACACTTTTATTCAAAAATTCTTTATCAACTTCTTCTCTTCAATACCCCAATACAATTCTATACACTTATCATATAAATACAAACACATGCTTTTGCTCATTCTTTACAATTGCACATTTTCATATCACTTTAACACACCAATATTACTATATATATGCATACACTTTCTATACCTTATTACATACACATATAAACCTCCATCTTGCTTACTAGAGTCATTCCAAATCTCTCCAATGGATTCGATCAATACAATTTTACATCCACATACTCACTAACCTCTATCCAAAATTCAGCATGCATAAATCCTCACACTCTTGGTCTCAATTTCACATATACTTAGCCAATAACACACCACACTTAAATGCCAAAAACACAAGTACATCAAATTCACATTTTAACACTCAAAATCACATTAAAACCCATCAAATTTCATACTCAAAGTTCTACATTTTCCTGTACATGTTTCCTTAGGGTTTCTCCCCTCGATATGTGCTCATTTAAGACTTAAATCAAACATTTACACAATCACCTTTCTAGATTCTCATTTCATCACTTTCATTCCATTTATAAACAATTAATCAAATCAAAATCAAGCCTGATTCAATCCTAAAACCAATCAAAATTGGAAATACGCTTAAAATAAATAAGTTTCCTACGAACTGGAAAATCTTTGAAAAATCATACACTTTTCAATTCTCATCCGATTTCTTCAACCCATATGTCATTTCAAAGGTATTGAAACCTATTTTCATAATATAGAGTTTGTATTTAACTTATCTATATGCAACATCAACAATAATGTAAAACAACATATCCATCCTTAGGCTAAAATTCTAAATTTTGACTGTTTTCATACATATGTCAAATTAAACTCTGAAGGAAACTATTCAAATCAATTCAACTCGATCTCATTTCCTTTGATATGCTTCTTCCATACTAAGCAACATATTTCGCATAAATTTTTAAACTTAATCCTCACATTCAGGCATATTCAAATCAATTTTCATCTAAAGCTATCCAAATGAATCAAACAAACCTCTATCAGTATCTAACACATTCTATTATGCAACGCAGTCCTATTTATATCAAATTCTAAACTTAACATAAATAATTTCATATGAAATTGCAGGAAAGTACATTTCCTTTTTATCTAACTTATTTCAAAGCATACATAAAATTTTCAATTCTAATTTCAATCCTAAATTCGATAAAATAACTCAATTATCGAAAGGATTGCATTTCCCTCACCTAGGGTTCACTGCGGTCCAAAACCCTAACGTCCATGCGACATTCGATTCCGTCCAAAACCTACAATGCTTCAATTTGAAGCAAAGTCACAAATTTAGTATAAATCTCCAAAAATCGAAACCCTAGAATTTGGGTTAGGGTTTGATCTTACATTGGGTGCAGGGGGGAAGGGGGTCGACCTAGGGCTTTCGGTTGTGGCTTCGCGGGAAGGAGCTATCCCAGGCGCGGGAGCGGAGAGGCGGTGGTGGGTCGCGGTGGCATGGGTGGCGGGGGGGGGGGGGGTGGCGGTTGGGGTGGATCGCGAGAGGGAGAACTCGCGGGTGATGGGGGGAGGAAAGGGGGGGGGGGGGGGGGGGGGGGAGGGGGGGGGGGGAAAGAGTGAGACCGATGGAAGAGAGGGGGGGGGGGGGGGTGACGGCGGGGGGGGGGGGGGGGGGGGGGGGGGGGGGGGGGGGGGGGGGGGGGGGNGGGGGGGGGGGGGGGGGGGGGGGGGGGGGGGAAGGGGGGGGGGGGNNGGGGGGGGCGGGGGGGGGGGGGGGGGGGGGGGGGGGGGGGGGGGGGGGGGGGGGGGGGGGGGGGGGGGGGGGGGGGGGGAGAATGAGGAAATTAGGGCTTAGCACTAATTTTGACTTTTCTTTTTTTTTTTTATATTTTTTTTTGTAAATAAATTTATAAATAATTAAGTGGGTGATTGTATAAATTAATAAATGATTAAATAATTATCTATATATATTTATACTCACTTTACTTTACAATTCGGAAATACGAATAGTTTAAATATCCCAAAAATTTCAAATTTCATACCTCAAAATCGAAAATCAATATAATTAAAATTCTCTCTCTATAAATAAACGGAACAATATTTTATTTAATTTCATGAACGGCATAGTTTTACTCGGTGAATGTCGTTCGGTGGATTCGGGTGATTGAAGTCTTGTCGTTTGGGAGATCCGGGCGACTGAGGCTCTTTAGTAGATTATTGTGATGATTGTTAGATACAGATCCATGAGCGCTATTTGTAGAGTTTTTTGAAAATTGATTCTTTTAGTTTGAGTTTTTAGACTGCATCCCATCAACTTATTTTATAAAAATATCATTAAATATTTTACTATACTAAATATTTAAAAGTTAGTGCATGAATTTAATGAAATTTAAATGAAATTGTTCTCCATCTTAATCTATTATAACCTACTAAAAAAAAGGAATTTTATTGATTTACCCAAACTAAAATTAGAAAAAAAATAATTACAAGTTTCAGACTTGAATTACGTCGTCCTCCTATTATAAACTTAGGGATGATAGTGGATCGGTTATTATTTGGATCATACTAATACCATATCCGATCTTAAATTTTAATTATAATATCCATATCTGATCCTAATCCGATTCGAATTATAAAATCAAAAATCATATCCGTTCCTATAGATTTTTTAAAAAATCTGATCCGACCCGATTTACTACATATTTTTAAAAAATCGATCCGATCCGATTTTAAACCGACTTGTACTCGATCTAAACTATAATCTAATATATTTTTTAATTTAATAATATTTTTTCAATAATAAAAATGAAATTTATAAATTGTAACAAAGTATAAATTTTTTTTTTATTTTATTTAATAATATTATATTAAAATAAAATTTTATTTTATTTTAAATTATTATCGGATTGGGTCGGATCGGATTATTTATAATATAAATTTAAACCCGAACCGATCCGATTACTTTAATATTATAACTCGACCTAACCCGATTTTTGAGAAAAAAATCCCGATCCATCGGATCAGATTTTTAAGGTATTCATTGGGTCGGATCGGATATTATCATCTCTATATAAACTTGAATCGAAGGAGTTTGAAATAAAGAAAATGGACATGAAATCTTTGAACAGAGATCGAATTGAGAGGAAGTAGAATATTTCAAAAAAATACTATATATTAAAATCAAATTAATATTCCCTTAAATTTAATATGATACGATCAGAATTATTTGAATTTGAAAGAGTCGATATATTACGAATCATATAAATGATAAAGAAAATCATGAAAAAAAGATTATTATTTCATACCATAAATAAATCCGACAGATTATTATACTATTATGCGGTTTTTTTTTCCTTCCAAATTATATGGTTCTATTTTTTCAACCAATAATTGGGTTATCAAATGAATTATATTTAGAATATTTAGATTCATATATATATATATATATATTTAATATTTTCATAATTGAACTCTAAACGCATTTTATATGACGGGAGTTGTTGGTGTATTGGGTGATGCTCTTTTGGTGTTATAAGGAATAATTGTCAATAGATTAGAAAATATAGATTTTGCTATGTTATCGCGACATGATATTTTTGAAAAAAATTACAACAATTTTTTTTAAAAAAAAAAGTTACTAAATATTATTTTATATTATCACTCATCTAACGTTAATAAAAAATATTATATAATCTCTATACAAAATCTATGTTATCCTTTGAGGTGCTGATATCTGTATGGGATGAATAAATTCGAATTATTCAAAATTTATCAAATATTTTTTTAAAATAATTAAATTTTATGGTGCTACTGAGAAGGATATGATAGAAAATTTCTCAAAATCTATAACAAAGATTTTTGTTTTTTGTTTTTTTTTTAAACCATCATGGCTCTTTGTTGGTGTATAATGCCAATAGTTAATGCATCCAACACTGATTTACCATATTCTTTTTATTCTAAGGTAGGAAAATTCTTGTGCCATGCTCTTGCTCGGTTAGGTCTATCAGTTCCCCTGAACTTTACAGTGTGATATTGAGGGTTTAAATTTTTTTAAAAACTAATTTCTAGAATCATTAATTTTTATTACCAAACCAAAAATTGATCCGTCACTTTTTGTATATGTTTTGAATAATACTGTACAGACTAAATCTTATATAACAGTACATATAAAAATTATCAATATTTTTTAAATTTAAATAATTTCAATTGATTAAAATAACTTTTAAAATAAAATTACCAATCTTTAACTCTGTCTTTTTCAATAACTTTGTATTTTCACTATTAAAAATTTAATAAAATTTGTGATTTCATGATTTTATATTATGATATAATCAAATTTATATTTAAACTACGTTATAATAAATATTTATATTTAATATAATTTTTTAATTATTGAACTGCCTTTATTAATTGAAGTAAATAGTATGAAAAAAGCAGTGCGATTTTAAAGTAATTTTTTCATTAATAGTAACTATATTAGGGTTTTGATGCATGCGATTGATTGCACCATTCTCATCCCTGGTCGTCGCTGCCCATTTTTGTTGAAGGGCAAAAAAAAAAAAAAAAAAAAAAAAACTGACGTGGCCTGCTCATAACCCACGTAGAGCCAAAAAGAGCACGAGCAACCAGAAAGGATCGTGCCCGCGACCCACCGTTCTCTCCTCTCTCTCTCTCTCTCTCTCTCTAATTAGAGCCTGCCAGGGGGAGAACCAGGAGGAAAAGCGATGTCAATAAAATCATCCGCCACCGTTCCAATCCCTCATTCTCTCTCTCTCTCTCTCTATAAAGGACTCTCAGTGATGATGATGATTCTCTCTCTCTAGGTACTCCCTCTCGTTCTCTCTCCACTGTCCACTCTGCAATCGTAAGTGAAATTATGGCGAACATCAAGAAGTTAGGGTTCCGCATTAGAAATCGACCGTCATTGTTGAGACACTAGGCTTTCTTGCATGCAAAGCACTTTCTGATAATTTGAAGTTTAGATGATTTAGATCGAGTGTTCTTTTACGATCTGACATTTACATGAAGCGATTGAACAGAGTTTCGTGGGCTCCTGGTGCTACTCTTTGTCAGGTAATGCTCGCGTTTTTCAAGCAAAGCCTACTTCGTGCCTTGCTAGGTTTTTCTGTTTCCTTGATTTTGCCTATTTCTCTGCTTTGTCATTGTGGTTTAGCTCTTCTTCTTCTTCCACTGTATTAACTGATAGTCTTGATAAAACTGTTGCCATTGATTTTCATCACAAATATGGCTTGATTTTCTTTTCTTTTCTTTTTTCTTTCTTTCCTTTTTTTTTTCTCTGTTTGCGCGAAATTGGAGTATAGAGTTGCTCAGTCAACTTAGGGCTACGTTGCAGGGCGGATTCCAACTGAAAGGTGATTGAGCAATTTGTTTTTAGATTGGGGATTTACTGTGAGTGGAAAGCTTAAGGTGGATATTAAGACATAATATTGCTTTTGGAGGAATCTAAACTGTGAATTCGGTAATAACAACTTAAAGAGTGGTCTTGAGATAAACACGACGAGTGTGACAGCTTGTTTCTATGAAGATTTGCATTCTGAGTATTTCCTGCAATTGTTTTATTAGGGAGTAAGTTTCTTGAGATTATGTTGTTATGGAATAAGTTAAAGTACTTTTGTCATTGAATGGCTGTGCTTGTGGTGCTAAAGAGGGTGTTACCAGTCCTTTGTTTCTCCATAGGCCATTCTTTTCATTGTCTGTTGCTTGGGAACTAGGGAAATTACTTTCATGGATTTCTGGGTGAGCTGTGGTTTGTCTCTCAGGCCAACTATTAATTATGTGGCATTGAATTTCAAGGATTCGGCAAAAAAAAGGAGGCACATGGCATGATAGGTATTTGTTGTTTCCAGGATCTTGTGGATAGAGTGATGCAATAATTTAAAGAGAATAATGCCTCATTCAGCTTTGGTAATGGGATTCCTCTCTTCCTTATGGTGGTTCCCGTACTTATAGACTAAAGCCCTTTATGAAATTGTTCTCTCTTTCCATTAGAAAAGTCATCTTGAATAGATGGGCAAAACTATAACTTATCTTCATTGGGGCCACAATAAGAAAGAAGTCATATGCTTACCTTTTACAGAAGGCTGTAGCATATGGAAGATTATTAATTTTTCCGGTAAATAAAGTTTGCTTAACATAAAACTGGTTACAGTTCTGGATATTATGGCAATCAATGAGTAGACATAAATGCATAGCCAAGGATGCAAGCAATCATAGCTGACTACCTTGTTAAAAAAATAATAAGATCCACTGATGGCAACTAAGTTGATCTTACGGTCTACTGCCTATGGTCAGAATGAAGGGGTTGAAGACTGTTCCAGTTATTGTGTTACCGAAGCCGAGTGTAATCCTTGTGGAAGTCGGGAAGAGGGTTATATACTGAAGACCGAGACTTGGATATGCAACTTTTGATAAACATATAAATTTGTGAATTAAAATGGACCTTCCTTTCCTGTCTTTGAAAAAAAAATCAAAGGACGAAAACTTGCTTCATATGTTAAAGAAGTGAACTGATTTGGTAATTATGGGACCTTGAAAGAAATGTTTATCAATTGCTGTATGGCATATCATGTCACCCTTCAATTCATATGCATGGATCTTGTTACCTGGCCGTGTTTAGCTTCTCGCCGAATTTTGTTTTGCTAATATGACTGCCTTATATATTTTGTGATGTTTTCCTTAATTTGTAGATAGACAATTATGATGTAGTAATATGATCTGAAGTAGTTACCATGTCTGCCTAACTGGAATTGCCTCCTTTTTTGCAAAAGTTAATTTCTGTATGTTCTTTCCATTTCCCCCCACATATACGCAAAAAATTTTTACGTGGGACAGGATTAGCTCCCACAAGATTTGAATATCCTCAGTCGAATGCATTTTACATTTTGTGAATTTTGTCTACATTCTGTTGATAAACAAAGATTACGACTGGAATGGTGTCTACTTACATTACACCTGTGCTTGAAATTTCACTTTGAACAAACATGATCTCATATGTTATATTTGCTTGCATTTCCAGCCACATTTTTACCTTAATTCATCGTATATTTGTATTCCTGCAACCATATTCATTCCCCCGCCCCCGGGGGTTAGTTTTCACCTGTCTTCCTCAAATCTCATAATAATTAGTTACTACTGATTAATCCCTGCTTCTTAACAGGTTAGGCTGTTTTCTTCGGAGGAAATCCCTGCACAAGCTGCATATAAAGCTCAAGATTGTCCTAAAGGAAAAGGGTCATGTAAAGATTCAAATTGTATAGACCTTACGGTCCATCCTCCTGCACAAAAGGGCAGTAACAATGTGAAACATTTGAAGAAAGAACTACCCTTAATCCCTCAGATTAAGTGGAAGTGCCCTCCCAAAGTACGTCAATAGGATTTTATTACCAATCCTGGTGTTATGAATGTTAAGTTGTAGTCTTAATGGTGAAAAAGTTTTCGTGCTTTAGAAAGTTCCTTTTAAACTGAGTTTTGAATCTTTCTTGCCTTCATCTTCAACAGTTTATCTTGGATTCCAACTGGTGTGTAGCCACTGGTGAAGAAGGTGAAGAGGCCAAGGTTCAAAAGCAGAGGGAAATGGGGGTGCCTGAAGCAATATACCTGCAACATTCGGCCATCCCTCCGAGGTATATTTTTGCATATAATGTAGCAATACTGTTTTGTGTTTATGCTCCCGTCTCTTCCATGTAAGGTTTAGCAAATAATAACTAAATACTTATGTGTAGCCCCTATGTTTCTTGGGACCTTGAGGAATCCCATTATGATGATCATTGCACTCGGCTTATTCCCATCACTCCCATTGAAGAAGAGCTAGCTGGTTCATTGTCGGCCCAGGCTGTTCCAACTTCTCCTATAAGCTCACAGAACATGGCGATTTCCCCAGATTTAACGGCCTCCGAGTTGCCTACTGTTCCCCAACTCAAAAGTCCAGCAGCTCTAGAGGAGATGCTGCTTGATGCTGGATTTGATGTTGATGTTGGGGCTGCTGCTGCCATTGCCTTGACTACGTTATCAGAAATCAAAGAAAAGGGAAGCTTCATTGACATTAACATGCTGGTTGAAATCCTTAGGAACCCAAAAATGCATGAAAAGTTGTCAGAAGAATTAGGCGGACCTCTCAAAACTGGATCAAGTTCCTCGTCCAGTGCAGAATCTCACAAAGGTTTGGCACTGAAGCCATCCACCTTCGAAGGAACAATACTAGCAAGCAGTCCACAGCCAGCCCCTGATCCCCTTACCACACCATCGTCAGTTATGGTTTCATCACCAGCTCCATCTATAAATGCTGGAACTGTACCTGTATCTGGTCCAAAGCTAGTTACTGCTCCACATCCCTCTCCCAGCTCTGAGTGCTCCAAGGTTGTCTCTATGCGGCCATCTGCCGATAGTAAAACTGAACAAAATTCTCATCTGGGGATAGTTAATCCTTTTCCTCTTTCTGCTACCTTAGAATCATGCACGGGTGTGTCAAGGAGGCCATCTGCTGATGCAGGAAATGGGCAAAAGCGTATGCGTACTTCATTTCCCTTCTTGAGCATTGAACCACCTTATACTGTTCCATCTCCAAGGCCATTTCCCAAAGTTGGTGTTGAAGAAACGTCTGGTATGAAGCCAGCAACTACTTTGGTTCCCTTGTCTTGCTCACGACAACATAAAGTGTTGCTACCAAGGCCATCTTGCGGTGGTGAAACTGCCCCATCACCAAGGTCAAGGCAAGCTGCTCTGACACCTTCCTTGACTAGCCCACCACCTGGTTTGGTTCTGTCACCAAGGCTGATGAAGGGGAAACTTCCTGTAGCTAATAGGGTGCTTCCACCAGATACTGCTCCAATGCGCTCATTCCCTTCTTTGGAAGCACCTGCTGTAAAGGATGCCAATTACCTGAGAAACCTTGTGAGGCAGCATGGAGGAACACACCTTGATAGCTCTGGACCTAGACATTTGGGGGCCAAGACTGGAAAGCCTTGTGCCTTCATTAATGGTCCACAGGGTTGTCGAAATGGGCCTTATTGCCCTAACCAGCATATCCTGAACTTTCAGCGGCAGAATGGTGCTAACATGGATGCTTCGTGTGGTAAAGTAATGAGACCTAGGAGGGAAGTACCCGGAGGACATAAGTGGCTGCATTAGAAGGTTCATCTGCAATTTTGACATTTAGGACCCAATTGTTCTTTTTTTAATTTTTTTTTTCCTCTCCCTTCGAAATGAACAATTGAATTAGCAAGCAAACTTCATAGAATACAGGCGACAATCAACAGCTGATTTGCTGTTGTTTTACTCTCTTAAAATTGTGACTGTGAATATTTTTTTTTGGTTTAGCCCCATTCAATTTTGTTGTTATTAGCAAGCAAACTTCAAAACAATTTTTTTTTCTTTGGGTATTGAGAGAACTAAGTTATTTATTAATTATCATTTAATTGTTTTAGTGATTATTATTATTGGTGAAGGCTAAATCATTTAGTTTGGTTATAGGTTAAAAAATCACCGGAGCTTTCCCAATTCCATACAATTTGGGATCCCCACGTTATAGATTTTTTGGGACCCATAACTTTTCTGGAAAAGAAATATGATAGGGTCTGCAAATAAGGGAATTGAGGCTAAGGGGTCTATTTCATAACTACCAGAATTTGGGCCTTACTGGGCCGGCAAGAACAGATAACAGGCCTTGAAGGCTCGCGTAGCAAAACATTTTGGGCCGGTCCATTCCTAATGAGCTAGGTGGACCCATGAATCCATTTTGGGCCTTGATGGGCCTACAATTGGTCCTCAAATTAAAAACAAAATTTTGATAATTTGGTCCCCGTGGACCCCACTGCCAAAAACAGTGAAATGATTAAGGGCAAAAAAATATGGGCCTTTTGTGCCTGGCAATCAAAATGGGCCTAATGGGCTTCTTAATGCACACACTTGGCGCTTGTACTTGATGCATACGCTTAGGTAGGAGGTCTTCTTATTATACAATTTTCCGCTCGTATTAGGCCCAATGAAGAAGCTTACGCCCTCTCCGGTCCACTCCAGGCGATGTAGGCCCATATAATCAGGCCTAATCAGGAGGCCTAGATAAATGAGCCAGGCATTTTCTTTTGCCCAGGCAAGCCACTCGCGCCACTCTCACCTGTCTAAGTTCAGGCCTGTAAAGGCCAAACTCAAAGAAAATACCATCTGATCAACTGTAATTCTACAAGCAAACATACAGAACATTAGGGCATAATTCACCATAATTTTCCAATCAAAAGTCCCACAAATTACATTTGCGAAAGCAATTAAAGTTTCAATTGAAAGGTACACCGTAGACACGACATCCAGTTCCCAGACCAGAGGACTACTTAATAGGCAAGTGTCCCCAAATAATGTTCCAATATTTGGCAGTTCACGTATCAGCCAGTTCTCATGATGATGTGCACTCCACTGTCAGTATGAACCATGTCGCTAATCTCACCAATTTTCAGTGCATAGGTGGCTTCTTCAAATGGCTTCTGCATCTGGCCACGGCCAAAAGAACCTGCGAGAATACACACAAGCTGATTCACTTCAGATAAGCAGAGGTTTAGGATGTATTTAATCGGTGATCTTCTGCCTAAATTTCCTACTTCCTCAAAAGGTTCCTACTTCCTCAAAAGGACTGCTCATGTGAATAAGAAGGAAAAATTCCAATGGTAGGGCATGCAAACAAAAAGAAACGCAGAACAAATTTTTGTAGGCAATAGGTTGTACCGTAAAATGGGTGCACAAACACATGCACGCAGTAAAAAGCCAAATAATGACTCGAGCCAAAGCATCAAGGCACACTCATGTTTTGCTCCATACATGTCTCAAAACCCAACAATAGCTTTGACATGAAATCACATGAGAATTCAGAGAAACAACATTATTGACAATTGAGCAGTGAAGGTCCAAATCTCATAAAATAATGCTTTGTTCATTAAAAATTATTCACCATCTTGTCATCATGGTAGAATGAACCCCCCTTTCTTCTTTGATTGGCCTATCATCTCCAACATGCTAAATGATTGCATGAACAACAAATCCAGATTTTTTTTTTTGGCATAGAAAAGAATCCAGATTTTGTTACAAATATCAGTTAGAAGAACAATCAACAAAAAGGGAACTAATGAAAAGATAACACAACAACTGATGCAATGAACTGCTACAGATACAACAGCATGTCAGCAACACCATATTACACATAATTCACTTAGCCAAACATTCTGAAAGAGATGACCCGCACATAAAAAGAAACATTTTTCCTGCTGAAATCACTTCTGCCCTGCTAAAATTAGGTGAACTCTAACCTTCATAGCATGCATGCTAATACGCATGCAAAGAAAGAGAGCGTGAGAGAGTACATTTTCTATAGAAAATATCCTTCACTGGGGGCCAAAAAAAAAAAGAGGGGATTCGACCCACTCGGACTAGTATGACTGCTCAGAGCCTAGTAAAGAGAGCGATATGGCCATCCAAACTTCAGCAAACAATAAGACATTGTTCTTTGACCATTCATACTTACTGTTCCATGCATAGCGATTCATCAAAGTGCACTCTCTCGACAAAGAAAAGAGAAGTCAGCGATGACAATATTGCACAGGCTTACTAACAATCTCCATTTTTTCTTTCATGCTAACATCTTGAAGTGAAGTCTTCACATGCCCGTTAAGATTGTTAAAGATGACATCTTATCCGGATGCTGAGGCATATTCATCTTCCCGTGAAAGAACCTTCTGAAAACCAAGAATTTCTCTGCAAGTGAACATTTTTGCAAGAGATCTCTGCAAAAGTAGTTGGACTATCATATCTATCTATTTGATAGAGTTGGCATGATGAGCTTCCAAGGGCACAATCGATGCAATTATGGCAAAGCTGGACTGAGTTTGTGTATACAATATTATTAGAACATCTATTATTGTATCTCTATCCATCTTTCAAATGTTCTGTCTTATTATTTGCACTAGGAAATACCGTGAAGTTCTAAAGCATAAGACAGCATCTCCAGGTGATGCCATTTACTTGGTCGGGTTATTCATGAGCTGATAGAGATTTTACTCTAGTTGCAACGCAGTTGAAGATACATGATTGTATATGGCAAAAAATCCAGATAATTCACTTGAAAAAAGAGTATTAACTCATCTAATAGAGTTAAGCCTCTTATTAGCCACAAATAATTGATCCTACGCTATCACCCGCCATTGAAAATTTGGCCAATCACATAGTTGACTACCACATCAAACTAGACATAAATATGGAGACAAGGACCAAGTATGAGTCATTTTGGGACACTCAATAAAAACTCATGTTGTAACTACTACAATGCCAGGACATCATATGCAAATTTGTTATCTTTTTCGCCCTGCAATTCATGCTGGCATTGGACACGGTCATTACAAATTAAGTTATCTTGGAAGTCAACATGTGGTTGGATAAAGTTAAGTGCCACTGTACCAACATTAGTTATTTAAATATGGTGCAGGAGAGAGAGAGACAGAGAGAACAAACCAAGTTATCATGGAAGTCAACGTGTGGTTGGATAAAGTTGAGTGCCACTTCACCAACATAAGATATTTAATATGGTGCAGGGGAGGGGGGAGAGGGGGAGAGATAGAGAGAGTGCATAATCCATTTTTTATCACCATCAACTAATAAAAGTGGTCTAATATGACAACTTTGGTAAACCGCATACGAACGTCCAAAATCAACTTTGTGAATATCGACCAAGTCCAAAGCAACCATCTCCCACACCACCTCATACAAGAATGGCCTAAAACCAGATGAAGCAATAGTGATGGGAGTGTCACATCAAATCATCATCCAACTAATATAGCACATGACTAAGATGTTTTGACCACCACCTAGATACTTCAATCACACCAAATCAAGTGCCTTGCCTCAATCAAGACAAACAATTATGTCCATTGTGAATTCACAAAAAGTAACTTATTGTGATATATATATATATATATATATATATATATATATATATATATATATATATATATATATATATATATTATTATCATCACCAAAATATGTCCTGGCATATTGTTATTTCCTGTAAGCTTCACAAATTTGTTATCTTTTTCGCCCTGCAATTCATGCTGGCATTGGACACGGTCATTACAAACCAAGTTATCTTGGAAGTCAATGTGTGGTTGGATAAAGTTAAGTGCTACTGCACCAACATTAGATATTTAAATATGGTGCAGGGGGGAGGGAGAGAGAGAGAGAGAGAGAGGGAACAAACCAATTTATCATGGAAGTCAACGTGTGGTTGGATAAAGTTGAGTGCCACTTCATCAACATTAGATATTTAAATATGGTGCAGGGGAGGGGGGAGAGGGGAAGAGATAGAGAGAGTGCATAATCCATTTTTTTTCACCAACAACTAAAAAAAGTGGTCTAATATGACAACTTTGGTAAACCACATATGAACATCCAAAATCAACTTTGTTTATATCGACCAAGTCCAAAGCAACCATCTCCCACACCACCTCATACAAGAATGGCCTAAAACCAGATGAAGCAATAGGGATGGTAGTGTCACATCAAATCACCATCCAACTAATATAGCACATGACTAAGATGTTTTGCCCATCACCAAGATACTTCAATCACACCAAATCAAGTTCCTTGCCTCAATCAAGACAAACAATTATGTCCATTGTAAATTCACAAAAAGTAACTTATTGTGATATATATATATATATATATATATATATATATATATATATATATTATCATCAAAATATGTCCTGGCATATTGTTATTTCCTGTAAGCTTCATTATTGATACAAAGTGCTCCATTTTCCAACAAAAGCATAATATCATTTGAAGCTTCTTACTAGAATAACTGAACATAAAATTCTACTAAAATCTCAAGCAGACACACAAGGACAAAGTAGAAAATGGAGAGAGAGAGAGAGAGAGAGAGAGGAATGATCAAATTAGGAGATGGGGAAAAAAAAATCTAGTGCAATAGCAGAAATAGGAAAGGATTCATAACAAAAAACTAGGGGTGGCAACGGGCTGGGGATGGGACCAAGAATAGGTCCTCCCCCCATGATGGAGGGACCCAGCAGGTATTTATCCTTCCCTGTCAGGAGGAGAATATGAGAAATATCCAAGAATCCCTGCCCCATGAATATTATACATGCAATTTTAGAAGGAAGCCACAGTGAAAGGAAGCGCATCTTGTAAAGGTAAATACATATATCAACAACAAATTCATCAACAAACAAATCAAAAAACAAAAATGTAAAAGCAAATAATCCATAAAAAAGACAACAGAAAAGATGGAGAAGAAGCAAAGCAGTAGTAAAGAAAATGAGAGCAAAAAACAGTACAGCAGTAGCTTACACAGAGAGAGAGAAGTAAGGATGACAGAGACAGGTGGATCAGACCAGAATGGTTAATACTACACAAAATGGATACACAAGTGAGGGAGAGAGTCATGCAGCAGAGGGGTCAAGAAAATGGGATTAGGGTTTAATAATGCTGCATTTTAAAATACGGGAAGCAGGATGAATATGTATAACTCAGGGACGGGGTTACTTAACTCATCTCCACCCCACCCCGAAAGCAGTCCATTATGGAGCAATAATCTCCATTGATCGCTATGCTGTTGGGGATGGGTCAATTTGCATCGTTACGAAATACCTTGAAAGCATGAAGCTCAAAAATTTATATGATGCCTCGCCTGAGGTTCCATCAGGAACCATGGTAATGCCTCAAACACATGCAAACAAATGATAATTGTCAGGACTATAAGTCATAACATGTAGACATATTATCAAACCAACTTTCCTTCAACACAATCACTTTCCCAGACATGCTCCATTAGACTATATCAATCATGGTCATCACATATATGCAAGTAGTTATTTCATACTTTAACTACACAATGCAACTTCAAATCCAAAGATACTCGTGTTTAAAGCCCACACAACACAGTAATAGAGAATAGAGAGTAACACAATGTTGTCACTCTCTAAAAAGGTTACTATAGGACAAATAGCACTGTACTTGGACAAAGCTTGGGCAAGTCATGCTCTTATTTCGTATGTATCTAACTCTACGAGCTGCTATAGTAGCATACTTCAGTCACTTGACACTGCCACTCCAAATGACTCATACCTGACTACTAAGATACGCAAATCCACAAGTATCGACAAACGAATTTCATTGGCCTGTGCATATACTGAATTTCTTTAGCCATGTAATTTAAGATCAGTCAAAACAATAATCATATCCAAGAATTTTCCTCCCTTTTCTTGTAATCAGAGGCTTCAAAATCAAAATTATCAGTTCTATAGGAAATTCACACTCAAAAGCGCTAAAAATACCCCCAAGAAGACAGTAACACACCAAGATGACCGAAGAACCCTAATCTAACAATCGAACCCTAATCCTAGCCCTACAGTCTTCGAATCCAATGTATCAACAGCCAGACCCCACACAGATAGAGAGGAGTATAGATGCCAAAACGTCACACAAATCAAACCACTAAACCCAAGGAGAAAACGTATTTCCCCAAAATCGCCAAAAACCCTAACGGCTACTCTCTTCCATTCAAACGCATAAGCAACCCAAATAAACAAGATAATTCAAAAAGGAACAAATACCCAAGAAACCCTAACCAAGAATAAATCAAATCAATAATCAGATTCTAGGATTTCCCACCCTTTCTTAGTAATCAAAAGGCTTCAAAATCAAAATGAACATTCAAATAGATATAGGCAACAACCAGATTCAACTCTACTGAAAATCGAGAGTCTCAAAGTGCAAGAAACACCCGAGAAGTCAGTAACACACCAAGATAACCACAGAACCCTAACCCTAGCTCTACAGTCTTCAAACCAAACGCATCAACAGCCAAATCCCAGATAAAGAGAGACAGTATGGATTTGCTAAAACGCCACACTATGTCAACTAAACCTAATCAAACAACTAAACCCTAGAAGAAAACGTATTTCCCCAATATCTCCAAAACCCTAATGACAACTCTCTTCAATCCGAAACAGATCCAAGATCGAGACAACAACGACAAAGCTTGAGAGAGAGAGAGAGAAAGAGAGTTACCGAGATCGCCACCGCGTTTGGCGGAGCTGCAATCGGAGAAACGAGAGGCGATGTCATCGAACTTGGCTTTACCGTTGACGATGTCATCGCGAAGAGACTTGAGCTGAGAGACGGCACTGTCGCGAGTGGTGGCGCTAATGACACGACCATCCGGATCCTTCCAAGATGCCTTTCTTCTCGAACCTTGATGCTTGATCAATATGTGCGATGCCCTAACTTTGTCAGACGACGACATTTTCGTCTTCTTCTTGTTCTTGTCGATCACTCGATCCGCCGATGAGATCGATAACTTCTTCTTCTTCTTGTCCGTCTCTATGTTCGTGTAGAGACACAGGGAGGGAGGGGGAGGGAGAGAGAGAGAGTCCGTCTTCTTCTTCGCCTTCGCCTTCACCTTCACCTCCACAAATGCAGAGTTTTCTAGATGGAGGGAAGGGAGAATCGTCTGGGGGGGAGTCATAAAAAGGAAAGAGCGATTTCTTAAATTAGCCAATCATAAGATGACACCTCATCTTCCCACCTTATTATTGGAGCGAAAAATGATTATTCATAATTATGGTGTATGTCGGGTTGCCGAGGGACCGCGCTGACGGTTCTATCCATGAAAGAAATAAATATAGTTTAAATCCCACATATTATACTTTGAGAAAAAAAAAATATTAGTTAAAATAATTACCAAATAAAAAAATCCAACTATCTATATATTAACACTTATTATTACATAAATGCAAATTTTAAAAATTTTATGATTTATTCCGCACTACCATATACGATATGTTAGTGGTGAGTTGTGACTCCATAAATATCGGTTGTCGTTAAAAGGGTGTAAGACCTGTAAAAAACCGCCAGAAAGTGTTTCGGCAAAAAAGACTCTAACGCTCAAATTAGAAAGTGGTTTTCGAATGTAAAAAACCAGAATGAAAGTTTGGGATGGAAGAGGTTCCCTATGATAAGTGTGCTCAATGTGTGAGGCTCTAAGAAAACGTATCTGGTTTAAAGGGTTTTAGAATGTTTTATACATGTGAAAATCGTATACCGTTGGGATGTTTCAACCCTACTTTCCTTACTGTATCGATCCGAAAATTTCGAGAGTTTTAATATTCCGAACTGATTGTGATTCTCATCCTACGGAGAACATTCGTTTTCTGGAGGAACTCTTTTCTTAACTGAAAAATCTTAAAAATGCTACTTTCAAATAGGAAATCGGGGTTATAGGATATTTTGACATTTCCTTAAAATCGTTAGAGCTGTTGGCTATCGATCGATCGTTTGGCCGATAGACTAATAATTGAGTACCCGATCGAGGCTGTCATGCCTCAACCCGCAGGTCGAGCACCGGAATAGACCGTCGCAACTCCTCGAAGCACAGGTATGCCTTACTCGCACATCAAGGTGACACAAGACTAATATTATGTCTAATATCATAACCTTATTCAATATTCTAAATCAAATCATATAGTGAAAGAAGAATAAAATCTTTAGAAAATTTCTTTAAAACATTTATCTTCAATTTACATATAATATTTATATGCATGGTTCGATAGTGAATAAGGGTGGGTATGAATACATACCCGATAGTGTCTCTAAGTTCGTGGTATAGTATCTCAACGTAAGTTAACACAGTCTAAGTTGAAAATGTAATTATGAGGGGTGAGTATAATCCACATACTCAGTGACTGAGGTGCAATGACTATATAATGACAATAAATGAATTTATGAGAGTGGTAAGTCAAAATATCATTTTCAAATTTATATTTCATTCATTTATAAATATATCATGTAATTCAAAATAATATGCATTTTTATCATCAATCACACATCAATGGGGTGTAAAAAACTTATTTTATCCATAGTTTGACCTAATTAGGGTAAAATCCACCAAAGGATCATCAATATATCATAAGAAATAAACATATATATCTTCCTCATTCCTTTGGTATTGACACGGTCCTCACGTGATGCTTGTCTATTGGATTCGTTGGTCAGAGACAGTAGACTCAAACCCTTAATCCCGTGTTACCCCACCACGTCACACCGTCGGGTAAATGCTTAATACCGTAGTAGGGAGTGCGCTATAGTCACTATACACCATCCCATAATCATACACATGTGTCATACATTATCATTTATAAATATTTACTCGTAAAACATGGCACTATCAGGTCATCATAATATCATGATGCAATTGTCACAAATATCATTTTGAGACATGCCACAAAAACTAAAATATTTCTAAATCATATGTTAAAATTTATTTGTAAAAATCATGATCAAAAATATTTTTTATTTAAAGTCAGAAATAGTCGTCTCACTCACCTCGACCAGGGAGGGTACGCCACTCCCCCTAACTATCCTCGTTTCTCGAATGAATCACACATCGTATGACAATGTAACCCTACACCTAAATTAAACAATATGTATTGTTCATCAATTCAATTATAATATTTTATCGTTGAATTACAAGATACATATAGAAATATTCTCTTTCATAAAGTTAAATCTCAAATTTCATATTTAGAGAAAAATTCCTACAAAGTCTATCACGCGCAGGTTTAGTAAAATCATGATATTTTCTAAAATTTTGATCGGATTCAAATAATTCAAATTTTTTCCTAAAGCTAAGACATATATCTCCAACTTTTATGTTTAAACTAATTTCAAATTCTGAATACACGAATTTAAAAAAAAAAATTATCACTTTTTCAGTCTAAATTCTTAAAACCAATTCTGCACAGTTTTGGGAGAAATTTCATATCTCTCGGTATACTTCTCCAATTTAAGTAATTCTTAACTCAAATTAAAGATAAAATATAGATCTAAAACTTTTTAGTTTTGAATATCCTCAGATTTTAAATGTATAATTTTATAAAATTCAATTTTCATTTCAGTTTCAGTTTTAAAACTACTTCTGCACAGTTTTAGTAAAAATATTATAACTTTCTGCATACAACTCCGATTCAAGTGATCTTTATCTCAAATTAAAGATAAGATAGAGACCTAAAACTTAATGTTTAAAGTTTCTCCAAATTCTATTCATAAGATACCTTAAAAATTCACACAAATTACTGGTCGTACACAGGATAGAAAACAGAATTGGTGAAACATGCTAAATTTTCAAAAATCACCAAAAATCGATTCCTTCATGAAATGCTTCACATGATATACCATCTTAAAGTTTAGAAAGTTTAGTTTATAGAGAAATAAATTTCTTAAATTTTTGATTTCTACAGAATGAGATATTATAAGAATATTATACAAGACTAAATATAGAAATCAATATCTAGCATGCTAGCTTAGATACCAAAGTAACTAGTCATCAAATAATTTAATCTTAGCATAAGTTTGGATATATTACCTCCTTTATAAAATCTCTTTATCAATAAATACCAATACTTTTTTTGAATCCTTGAATTTTTTTATCACTTTAGAAAAATCAAATCGCAATGAACATAAATTCCTACACAATACTTATATACTTCCAATTGAAATTTAAGAATTTTCAAAAATTATTCTTACCTCTTTAGCTCCATAGTTGAACTCAAAAATAGAAATAAACTCTACATATTTCGTGAAAATGGTGGTTTGAATGAAGAAAATGAGTCAAACTCTTCTTAAACAAGTTCTTTTATAAATTTAGCCAAATATCCTTGATCATTGGATCATTCTATGCATCATTTCAACCTTCCACTTATCCTAACACTTAAACCATGTAATTGTTAGTTCAAGCAACCTCCATTCACTCCATCAGGTGACTTGTGGATGTTCATGTCAAGAGGGATAAGTGTCACAAGTTAGAATAAACTATTCTAGTTAGTTTTCATGCATAAATTTCTATCCAATAAGTTTTCATGCATAAATTTCTATCAAATGAGTTTTTTTGAATGTGGAACAATCCTATGTGGTTATTAACCAACCTTGCTTCTCTCTTGACCAATCATTTGGCTTCAATTATTCATCCTTGAGGGGTTTGCAACTTAGTCCCTCAACTTTTCTTAATTGCATTTAAGCTCCTAACTTTAAACAATTTACATTTTTTGTTCTTATAAAATTTTGTTCGAAATTTCTTAAATATGTGAAATTTTATTTAAATATATTTATTTAAGTTTGTAGGCCTTTTCTTAGCCATAATTGACTTCTTTAGGCCTTGTCGGCGTTTGCCGAGAGGATTTTTGGTTTACCGATAAAATTTTTGGTTTTTACGATTTTGAGACGAAACCTCAAAATAAATAAATAGATAATTAAAATTTCATTTTAGATGTCCAAAAAAGATATTAATATATATAATTATGAGGAATTGTACATTTTACATAGTCTCCGAAAATCGGTGTTACAGAGGCGGTTACTTTCGCTTGATGAATCACGTTCGGTTGGCGAGACGACTAAGACCCTATCGTTTGGGAGATTTGAGAGATTAATACCATTTGATAAACAGTCATAGAGAATATTGAATATCGATCGGTAGTTATCCTTTATGGGCCTTGGGTATGGGTCGTTTGAGGGCTAGCCTTTTTAATTAGACCTAGGGTTATGTCTCATTATTTGCTCCCGATTCGTGGTCTTCTTGATAAAAAAATGTCATGAGTAGAAACCTATTAGGGTGAGGTGAGCTTAATACGTTACAGAAACATGAGGGTGCTAGGTTTGTCCTGATCCTTTCCACTTTCTTGCCACGAACGCGGGAAGTGACCCCTTCATAGGGAATTGAAGACAATTTATTTCTCTATTTATGACAGCCTATTCTCGATAATCCGTTTCACCTACTCTGATTTAATTAAGACATGCTTATCCACTACTACGACGGATATTTGTTTCCTTTCGTAAAGAATCAGAGACTTTTTCTCCTCTTTGGGGGTTTTGCTGAGAGTGGCTCCTTTTTTAGAGTTGTCTTGTGAGGCGTTTTGGTATGCGAAACTCTATGGCTCGAGTAACTTGTACTGAAATGAGATCTCATTAAGGAAGGGAACCACCGAAATGAAATCTCATTATATCGGCCGTTATTCAGTTGGCATAGTGAGATCATCCATTACCAACGGGGGTGTGTCTTGTATCGCCTTGGATGATCTGTCCCTGTTTGTCTCCATCATCCAAATGCGGTGGGGATGTCTCTCGTACCATTTTTGGATTGGTAGGTCAGGTTCGGGTTATTTGGGGGTGGCAGAGCCCGAGCATGCCTTCTCCTATCCCTAGTACTACATTTATGTTTGTACTCTCTAATGTAGGGACTGTGGTTTTGGTATCTTTGAGTGACCTTGTTATGTACTTCTATGTGTAGTCGGTCCGATCTAGGGACTCGTATGCATACTCATGTAACCGAATATATTTCCTGCATAAGGATAAATAAAATGTTATGCTTTACTTACTTGAATTTTGTCTTGGTTCTCTTTTGTTCTCTTGTCTGGTTATGTGCTTCTCTTCGACTCTCGTCAGAGTAGATCTACTTCTAGCTTTAAACTCCATACTGAGGTGTTGAATAATACCGGCCTTTTGAACCGCCAAACGTTCAGTAGTTAGGCTGAGGGGTTGCTCCATTCATTCAACGGGCTCTATCTCGTTTTGATAATATGTTCGATTGATAGGAACTGGGCGACCTGGACCTACCATGGGATAAGGAACTTTTAGATTGAGGGGTCGTGTCCACCCGTTCGGGAAGTTTCATCTCTTATTGACAACACGTACTAACGATAGGATCTGAGCGATTTAACCCCGCTATGTGATAGGAAATTTTTAGATAGAGGGGCCGTATTCACCCGTTTAGAGAGTTTCATCCCATATTGACGACACGTTCGGACGATCGGATCTGGACGACTTAGACCCGCCATGTAATAGGAAACTTTTAAATATATGGGTCGTGTTCACCCGTTTGGAGAGTTTCATTCCATATTGACGACACGTTCGGACGATCGGATCTGGGCGAATTAGGCCCGCCATGTAATAGGAAACTTTTAGATAGAGGGGTCGTGTCCACCCGTTCGGAGAGTTTCATCTCATATTGACGACACGTTCAGACGATCGGATCTAGGCGAATTAGGCCCGCCATGTAATAGGAAACTTTTAGATAGAGGGCCGTGTCCACCCGTTCGGAAAGTTTCATCCCATATTGACGACACGTTCGGATGATCGGATCTGGACGACTTAGACCCGCCATGTAATAAGAAACTTTTAGATAGAGGGGTCGTGTCCACCCGTTCGGAGAGTTTCATCCCATATTGACGATACGTTTGGACAATCGGATCTATCAATTAAGGAGTAAAAATCGTTTGATCCTTACTGAGATGGCTTCTTTGACCGCGGATAGTTCCTGAGTTTACTGATAGTAGGTACGTATGTTCTCTGAGTTCCAAATCCTATGCACTGTCGATCCGTTTAGATTGTCAAGAAGATAAGTACTTGGTTGAATCACAGAATGTACTCGATATAGACCTTCCCAATTAGGAGCGAACTTGCCCCCAGGTTGGGATTGACCAATGGCTTCCACCTTCCTTAGTACCAGTTCACCGGGTCTGAACATTCGGTTCTTGACCCTACAATTATGGTACTGTGTCATCTGTTGCTAATAGGCCATCATTTGTGCCAATGCGGATTTTTGTACTCTGGAAGCAAGTCCAGCCTTTTACACAGGATACGTTCTTTTTTCCCGGTGTCGTATTGAGCTATCCTAGAGTGAGTGAATATCTATCTCCACGGGTATGATTGTTTCGCTTCCGTAAGTTAAACTGAACGGTGTTTCTCTCGTTGCTCTTCGAGATATAGTGCGATATGACTAGAGAATACTGTAAAACTCTTCAGCCCTCTGCCCCTTGGCATCATCTAGTATCGTCTTTAATCCTTTCAGGATCATTCGGTTGGTTATTTAAGTTATCCCGTTGGTTTGTGGGTGGGCGACCGATGAGAATCAATGTTGAATTTCGAGTTTTTCACAAAACTCTCAGAAGTGCTTGTTGTCGAATTGTTTTCCGTTATCCGTGATAAGGACACGCGGTATGCTGAACCAGGTGATAATATGGGCCTACACGAAGGACTGGGCCTTGACTGCCGTGATTTGAGTTAAGGGTTCGGCTTCCACCTACTTGGTGAAGTAGTCAATCGCTACTATCAGGAATCTATACTGCCCCGTGGCTAGGGAAAACGGTCCGAGGATATCCATGCCCCATTGGGCAAACGGCCAGGGGCTAGATATGGGGTTGAGTTCGGTGGAAGGTAGCCGAAGCACTGAGGAGAAGCGTTGGCACTTGTCGCATCGTTTCACATAGTTGTCGGAATCGACCTTCATGGTTGGCTAGTAGTACCCCTAACGAAGGGCTTTGTAAACTAGATTTTGAGCATTCAGGTGGTTACCATAGATTCTTTTGTCGATCTCTCAGAGGACATAGTCCCCCTCTTCGGGGGTTAGGCACCGCAGATATGGATGAGTAGACGACTTTCGGTAAAGAATTCCATTAATTATGGCATAGTGAGCGACTTTTCACTTCAACTTCATTGCTTCCCTTGGGGACTCCGACAGATGGTCATGTCTTAGATACTCTTCTATGGGGTCCTTCCAACCAGGGGACCGATCAATAGGGAGAGCTTCTTTGGGTTCGTCAATGCTGGGATGCGGTAGGCTTTTAATATGCACTATTTGACTAGAGGCAACAGAATAAGAACTAGCCAACTTCGATAGAGTGTCAGCTCTCGCGTTCTCCGACCGAGCGATTTGCTGGATGTCAACCTTGCCTGATCGTTCCATCGTCTCGTGTAGTTTACTCAAATATTTAGCCATGATTGGGTCTTTGATTTCATAGACTCCCTCGATTTGTTATACGATCAACTGGTTATCCATGAACACCCTGACGTTCCGTGCCTCCATACCAATGGCAATCTGAAGGCCTATTAGTAAGGTTTCGTACCCCACTTGGTTGTTGGTGGCCTGAAAATCAAACTAGAAAACACATTTTGCCTTAAAATCGTTCGGTCCTACTAGTATAAGCCGGACGCCACTTCTTGAGGAATTCGATGATCCGTCAACATGAATGGTCTACTCTGGGGTCAACCACTCTTCTTGATAGTTAGGAGGCTGACCTTCGGACGGTGTAGGCAAAGTACATTCGAAAATAAAATCGGCCAATACTTGGCCCTTTATCGCTGGTCGTGTCCGATACTGGATATCGAATTCGCCTAGTTTCATACTCCATTTGATAAGCCGGCCGAAAGTGTCTCTCTTTTGGAGGATTTATTTCAGCGGTTGGTCGGTGAACACCACAATAGTATGGGCCTGGAAATACGGTTGAATGTGCCTTGTTGAGATGACTAAGGCATAGGCTACCTTCTCGATCGGTCGGGAGGGGGTTTTGGCCTCCTTAAAACTACTAATGTAGTAGACTGGTTTTTTGGCGGTGGATTCTTGTCTTACCATCATAGAGCAAAGCGCTCATTTGGAGACGACAAGATATAGGTAAAGTTCTTCCCTGGGGATGGGCCGCGAAAGTAGTGATGGACTCATCAGGTATTTTCTTAGTCGTTCGAAGGCTGCCTGACATTCGGATGTCCATTCGAGCCATCAAGACTTCTTCAAAGTATCAAATATAGGTTTGTATTTCTCGCCGACTCTGGACATAAACCGACTCAGAGCTGCTATTCGACTAGTAAGACGTTGTACTTCTTTTAACGTCTGGGGAGACGACATATCCAATATCGTCTGTAGCTTCTTGGGATTGGCCTCTATCCCTCAATCGGTGATCATGAAACCTAGAAACTTTCCGGAGGCGATCCCAAAGGTGCACTTCGTCGAGTTCAATCGTATGTTATATCGTTCCAATGTCTGAAAGGTTTCTTCAAGGTCTGCGACATGGGCTTCTGCAGTGATGCTCTTGACTAACATGTTATCAACATAAGCTTTAATGTTTCTGCCTAACTGGTCTTTGAAGACCGTATTGACTAGCCGTTGAATAGTGGCTCCAGCGTTTTTTAGACCAAAGGGCATGGTAGCAACACGTGCCGAACTCAGTGATGAAACTGGTCTTTTCTTCATCTTCAGGCGTCATTCTGATCTGATTATAACTGGAATAGGCGTCCATGAAACTCAAGAGCCGGTATCCTGAAGAGTTGTCTACGAGCTTGTCGATATTGGGGAGCGGATAACTATCCTTCGGGCATACTTTGTTGAGATCGATAAAATCTACACACATTCTCTATTTGCTGTTGGCATTTTTCACCAAGACCACGTTAGCTAACCACTCGGGATACTTGACTTCCCGAATAAACCCAGCTGTTAATAGCTTTTGAATTTCACCCTGTATGGCGCATTGACGGTCGAGAATGAATACCTTCTTTTTCTGTCTCACAGGTTTGAAACTGGGGTTAACTGTTAGCCTATAGGTTATGACGGATAGGTCTATGCCTGGCATGTCTTCCGAGGTCTAGGCGAAAACTTTAGAATGTCGTTGTAGACAGGTGACTGAGGCCTCTTGCAATAGAGGTGGTAGGTTGGTTCCTATCCGGACGGTTTGACTGGGGTCACTTGTTAAAAGGATTTCAACCGTTTTTTCGCCCAGCTCGGGTTTTGATTTCAGTTCAATACCGTCCTTAGGTTCTAGGGCATTGATCGGAAAAACTTCTTACTCGTCTTGAGCCGCAAAAAGGATATAAGGATTAGGATCGCTACGTATGGTGGTGACCCATTGTGGTGTTTTGAACTTTACCTTCATGTGTCTTGTGCTTGACAATGCTTTTAGTTCATCTAGACTGGGCCTTCCAAGAATAGTATTGTAAGGAGAGTAAAGTTTCACCACATGGAACAAGACCCGGGCAGTCGCATGATTGAGGAGTTTCCCGAGAGTCACGAAAAGGTAGATAATACATTCGGGATAGGTGGGCTCATCGGAAAGTCTTCTAAGGGACCCAATAGGCAGCAGGAGTCGGGACGGATCAAGAACCATTCGGCAGAAGGCGTTCCAAGTAAAGAGGTCGCAGTCAGCCCCCTGATCAATAAGAACCCTTTTCACAGTGTGAGATTTTATCTTGAGGGTAACGACTATGAGGTCGTCACAGTGGAGATCTACCCCTGACAAATCATCATCATTAAAGTCTATGATTGGCCTTCTTCTCTTGGCTGGCATTGCGCTGGGGATAATTGTAGTAGATATCATCACGAGTTTTCAAAAAATCAGTTTGTTTCCCACAGACGGTACCAATCTGTTGGAGGTGGCTTGTGGCTCCATAGATACCGACTTCTTGTTGACTCGAATAGCTGCCGTCAGAAGGGTGTGAGATTTGCAAAAAACAGTCAGAGGTGCTCCGGCGGGGGAGACTACGACGTTAAAATCAGAAAAAATAGTTTTTCGAATATAAAGAAACAGACTGAGAGTTTGGGATGGGAGAGGTTTCTTGTGATAAGTGTGCTCAATGTGTGAGATTCTAAGAAAACGTACCTAATTTAAGAGTTTTATGATATTTTATACCTGTGAGAGTCGTAGCCGTCAGGATGTTTCAACCCTACTTTTCTTATCGAATCGATCCGGAAATCTTGGGAGTTCAATATTCCGAACTGATTGTGATTCTCATTCTGTGGGAAACATTCGTTTTCTGGAGGAACTCTTTTCTTAACTAAAAGATTCTAAAAATATTGTTCTTAAATAGGAAATCGGAGTTATAGGATATTTTGACATTTTCTTAGAATCGTTAAAATTGTTGACTATCGATCGGTCGTTTGGTCGATGGACTAATGATTGAGTATATAATCGGGATGGTTACTTTCGTTTGATGAATCACGTTCGGTTAGCGAGGTGACTGAGACCCTATCGTTCGGGAGATTCGGACGACTAAAATCTTTCGATAAACAGCCATAGAGAATATTGAACATTGATCAGTAGTATCCTTTATGGGTCTTGGGTATGGGCCTTTCGAGGGCTAGACTTTCTAATTAGGTTTAGGGTTATGTCCCATTACGATGAAAATCAGACCTATTAAAAAAAGGTCAAATTTTAAACAAGATGAAAATTAAAGATTTTTGATAAAAATATTAACATACTAATAATTTCACTTATTTTTTATGAAAAAGGAATCGATGTTTACTAACAAAATTTTGTGATTGTAAATATATTAGTATGTAAGAGCAGAATATAATAAAATAAAAATAATTTAAAAATTTCTAAAATGGGTAGAGATTTTGGAAGCAGTATATTTTTCAAGAAAATAGAAGCTCGAAATTAAAATTTTAAACTTATTTCAAAATTTTGCCTGCGTCTATATTTTATAAATTATTCAAATCATCTCTTAAAAGGGAATTGTATCTGCAATTTTTTCATTTAAAATGTTTTTTAAAAAAAAAAAAAAAATTAAATTTTAAAAAAATTTTTAAAAAAAAAAATTTTATTTTTTTAAAAAAAAGAAAAAGGGGAGTTTTTAAAATTTTAAAAGTAGTTCTAATTTAATTTTAATAACAGAACTCATGAGCCACTATATATATGTATATATAGATTCCCGAATCAAATTCCTGATAACCACACTCTGAAGAAAATCAAACATTACTTAAAACTTATTCTTCTCCATATTAAATTCTAAATAGGTACTTAAATGTTATCATACCTCCATAACAAAAGAATATGCAATATAGTTCATCAAAACGAACAAGCCAAAAATCATCCTCTGCCTTACATTCTCAGAATTTCTAGGAAAGATGCTGAGCAAACAATTGGCCAGGAGCCTACTTTCTTACAGCAAGACATAAATTGTAAATGCAACAATTAAAGAGGTAGTTTAAAAATATCAAACCTAGCAAATACAGTTTGGTATCAGCCTGATTGTGCATACAAAGTGTCTTCCCAGTACGGTTGCAGTGAAGGCAGACTGTCAACAAAAAATGGGTGAACAAACAGAACAGCTACTGCATCTTCCCCGCTGTGTCTGACTCCAAACAAAGGCTTGAACGAGCACATCTGTGATTACACTCATGGAAGTAGTTTGTGGGTGCAGGCATAATGATCTGATTTCCCAATCTCCAGTCTAAACTTCCCTCAAAATTGGCCAACCTTTCTTGATAATGTCATTGATCTTTGCATCAATCTGCCTTTGAATCCTGGGAGGGCAAAGCTCTGCTGCATATCCATTCAATCTTGCTGCAAGACTTGATCTCTCAAGCTCTTCCTCTGGCAAGTTTCCAATCAACTGAAGGAGGAAAGGGTTCCGCTTAAGCTCAAATTTCTGCACATAGAATGCTGTAATACATCAGCAATTATCAAACTTTGAGGAAACAACAGAAATAACAGCTGAGATTTGGAAAAGTGTTTGAACAGAAAAGTTAATGCTCCAATAAAATGAAAGAGCCCTCTCTTGTTTCTAATCCTCTTCTTTTTTTCTTTCAAATAAGTAGAGTACCTCTTAGTTTACAATGTGGCACCTCGTTGTTTTCTGATGCAGATAAGGCCTTCTCTAAGAAAACATGCTGGTACTCAATTTACAGCTATGTTAATGGCTGGCAAATAGAGCAGCTCTTTTGGGCTGCATGGGGAAGGAACGAATATCCTATGGGTTTCAAAATCTGTGTTTTAGCCTCATGCATTGGTATTCCTACATATGCATTTTTTATATCCATATATGTTCATTAGATGAACGGAAGTATGGTGGACCATCGGCTAAAGTAAATCATTTTGATTTCACATAAAACCTCTAGCTAGAATTTCTGGCCATCACAGGAACTAATCCAACCAGCTAAAAAATTGATGTATCCTGTTTCTTGAGATGTGATGTCTTTCAGCAGCCCTAGCAACAGGCAGGGAACTAGGGAAGAGTCAATAGAGCTTATACAAAATACAAGAGTCCAAGTCTATACAGAAGCCTCATATTTGTCACTTTCAATATAGGTAACCGATCATAAACATCTACTCACCGAGTTCAGAGATTTTAAAGCAAGTAATCAATCAAAATTTAAAATATTTAATAGCAAACCTGATGTTCAGGCTCAGCTGGATAAAATGTTCCAAGTGACTGAATTTGTGTTGTCACAATGCCACTCTTTGATTTGGTTTGTTCTTTTTCTTTACTGACAACAGCCAATCTGGATTCCTCAGTTCCATTTGTGAATATTATAGACCTGCTTACAAACAAACAGGATCTTGTTTTAATATTGAGCACTGGAATAAAAAAAAAAAAAAGAAGCAAATTACGTTCTTCATGAATCCTACCTGTACTGGGGGCCCACATCAGGACCTTGACCAAAAACTTGCCTTGAGTCATGGCTGGACCAGAACACCTCTAAGAGTTGCCTATAATTAATCAACCTAGGGTCATATTCAATCTGCATATCACACAAGTTAAACAAAGCCACCATGATGAAAAAGAAATCCTCCCCGTTGTTAACAAAACAAACGTAAGGAAGAACAAAATCTTCTGCAACGACAAACATCCACCTTTTTTGATGACTAAGACATTAGTCTAACAGCAGCAACTGCTGCAAGACCAAGGATATCAGAGAATGCATTTGTCTTGATGGCATGATGGCAATTGATCCATAGGACAGGCATATTGGCTCAGTCATTATAACTGACCAAGCATAACATAATTAATTGTAGCTCATGCAAAGTCTTGTGCACTAATGTGAAATTTATGTCTGTTTTATAAACAATTACCCTTCATACTGCTAGAACATTAAGTTGCTAAAAGATGGCATAGAATATTAAAGCATGCTCTAGTATTTCCTATAAACACCCAAACCAGCAACAACAAGGCCAGAGGCAAGCAGGGACCAAAGAGAGGGAAAAAAGTCTAGTATTTCCTATAAACACCCAAACTGTCAAGTTCTTAAACCACATCAAGGCCAGATGGCAAAGCAATAGGGAACCAAGAAGTAGAATAAAAGTGGTTACGGCTGCTTATTGTAGCAATTAATTTATCGGTCACCACATGCACCAAGCACAAGATAAAGATCCTTCATATTCTAAGTTTGTAAAATATTCATCTGCCTTGGCAATTCCCACCTTAATGAAATTCTACTAAATGCCCCTGATAACTTTGGTTATTCCCAAGTATAAAAATGCTTCAAATTTATCCTAAAGCCTGGATTAATATTAATTCAAGAGTATCACACTAATACAACACACATATTTCAATGAATATTCATCCTTAAAAGAAATAAATTGTTTGGTTTAAGTTTGCTTTCTTCATTGTAAACAGAAAATGAAGAATGAAGCATAAGAGGAAGCTATGCACAACTGAGAATGAGACTACCTTTTAAGAGAACAGAAGTATGAAAACAACAAAGAACTATCAAAACCTTACAAATAGTCTGCTTTTGTTATGAAATCTTTCAGAGAGAGGGAATGGGGAGGAAGTGAGATCCATTAAGTGGTTGAATCTGGAAAAATGAGGGTCATGATCATATACAATGAGGCAATGCTGTGACTGAACAAAGTTTTGGTCTCAAAAGTACGCCTCATGCCCCATTCCAATTTTATTTGTGATCGTCTTGGACTTAAAAGTTTGGAGGTATCCTTGGTCTGGGGGCCCATACGCTAACCCTAAACTTAAAATCCTTCACAGAAAAACAGGAACGAAGTCTAGTACCAAGATAACATTAAAATGCAACTTAAAGGGGTCTCTTCTCATAACTTGGACAGCTAACTTCATAAAACATATAGTATTGAGAGAACTAGATAATCCTAAATTAGATTTTAATTCATAACATGAACACATCCCTGGATTTAATCATACATAAGTTTAGATAATCTTAAATCAGAATCATTAGAGTATTTCCGTTTAACTTTCTCAATCAATCAGCCATTTTCAAAACCCTAATCATATCAATCCATCAAATTAACCAAAACAGCAGTGCAAGATTGAACAAATCTCAAACTAGAGAGAGAGACCTGTACCGACTCGGCATGATCGCCGGGACTGCGATACTCGGGATTGGATTTGGAACCGCCGGAATAACCGGCGGTTGTCCGCACAACACCGCGGATGCAACCGAACGCAGCTTCGGATCTCCAGAAGCTACCGAGAGCGAAAACCGCTATCTTGAGAGGCTGGCTTGACGGATCCAAATTCGGTACAGAGATCCGGTCGGGAAATCTTATGCCCAGTGCAATGTCTGCGATTGCAAGTGCGATGATTGAGAAACCAAGCGGAAAAGCCTTCGTGTTGAACATTTTCATTTTTTGGTAGAGAGAAAGAGAGACGTCAGTTAACTTACCGGTTCAGACATTTCAGAAATTGGATGCCTCGTGTCGGAGTGGCTGGACCGTATCTGGTCCGCTCACGTTCACTAGTCCGGATTTAGGCTTGGTCCAAGAAACCATGAATTTTGAATTTAAATTTTAATTAAGAATTTTACATATAATTTTTTCTAAATAATAATATCCATTTTTATTAACTAATAGAGTGAAAATTCCAAACTGAAATATTCCCTTTTCAATATAATAAGAATAATATTTTAACTATTTTTTATGTGATAATCGGGTCAGAGACCCAAGAACAATAAAATGTCAACAAAAGTTATTTTTGTATATTATTGCATAAATCAAATAAGTAAAAATAAATAAACCCATTTCAACGTAGATGTCTTTATTGAGAAAATAAACAAGATAATTCAATCTAAATAATTTTGAATTTATAAATTTTTTTAATCAAACAAAAAATTTTAAAACATATTAATATAAACTGTCAGTATTATTCATTCTATTAAATTATTGACTCATTTGCTCTATCTGATATTATTTAAATGACTATAAAACGGTTCAATTTAAGTGAAACTTATAATGTTTATACATAAATGATCAGAAATTACTCAAAACATCTATTTCAAAGAGTCAATACTTAAAAGATCCACACACGGGCTCACAACTCAGAAGGGATCACTCTAACCGACGGAACAACTGTCGATTGACGGGTAAGTACAACCCGGTATTATAGAATGACTACCCTCTATCGCCACTCAAGCAATCTACCGAAAGACTTTAGTTACCCCGTTTCCCAAACGATAGAGTTTAAGTCACCCTGTCTACCGAACGATATTCGTTAATCAGGATTTATCTCCCCGAAAGGATACTTAGCCCACTGGTCCACTGAACGAGCAAGTCTCGAAAGCCCTACAGTAGCTAAACAACCGATCGAAAGCTGACGGCCTAAAATGATCCTGATGAAGGGTCAAAGCACTCCAACGACTTCAGTTTCCTACTTAAGAGCAATATCTCCAGAATTTTACTAATAAGAAAAAGATCTCTTCGAATAACAGAATTTCCCATATGATAAAAATCACGAACGTTTCAGAATGTTTAACTCCTGAAATTTCTGAACCATCTCCATAAGGAAAGTATGGTTATAACGTCCCGAAAACACACGACTCCGTCAGGTATAAGAGACCTTCAGATCTTTTAAGTCAGGTACGCTCTCTTGGACTTATATATTGGGTATACTGATGACAGGAAATCTCTCCCTCTCTAAATCTCTCAGTCTGTTTCACTACATTCGAAAACCGATTTTTTTGACTTAAACGTCAGAACTTTCCCCGTCAGAGCACTCTTTGGCGGTTTTTGCAGATCTCACACTCCATCGATGGTATTTGTTCGAGTCATTAAGAAACCGGTATCTATGGATCCATAACCCACCTCCAACAGATTAACGCCGTCTATGGAAACAGTCTGGAACAATCTTTGTAAGACTTACAAATCACCGTGCAACCATGTCTCTGAGAACCAAAGTATCCTCGAAAGCCAACCCCATTGTAGACAGTCGCACCGCAATACCATCCAAAGCCACCCCTCCTGTGGTGCCCAATTATTCCATTTGTGATTGTATGGTTTCTTGTCATACATCTCACCCGGAACAGGTTTCACAACCTGCAACTCAAAAACAGTCGATTGTACCTCCTGATCCGGAACGAGCCAGCCATCTCCATATAGATAGGTTAGAGTCTAGACTCCAAGATATAAGCAAAAAATTGGAAGAACTCAGTCGAACCCTTAGGCCAGACGGCTAGTCATTCGCAACGGACTCTGGACATGAACGTCCCCAGCGACAAATGCCTCTTGTGAACTATGAACAATCGGTGATATCTCGTTACAACCCAAAAAATCTGAGAAAACAAATCGATCAATTTGTAACCATCGAATTTAGAAAGGTAGGTGCGAAAAAGGATGAAAGTCCTCCCCACCCTTTAGGAGTATCGTCTTTTGATTCAAAGATTTCCATGAAACCAATGCCACGAGACGTCCTTTACCTCCCATGGAGAAATACGATGGAACAACCAACCCCCGTAATCATGCCGCCCACTTCATAACAGTCATGGTCTCTAGGGACTTGTCAGATGCGACTATGTGTAAGCACTTCCCTACTACGCTCAAGAACAATGCCCTGGTATGGTTCAACTCTCTTGTGCCATTCAGTATCAAGAGTTTCACCAAATATCGGCAGCAGTTCGAGACTCACTTATCAGCCGAGGAATTAAGCAAAAGTCCACCTCCTTGTTATCATTGCGGTAGCAAGAAGACGAACCCATGAGAGATTTCCTAGAGAAATTCAAAGTAGAGATGTTGAAGGTCCCAGTTTTGGACCATTCTATCGCATTAGTTGCCATTCTAACGAGCCTACGCCCATCCGACATGAATACCTCCATTACAAAAAATCCACCTTCGACCATTCAATACATTGCGGTAGAAGAAGCAGAGGCGTTCGATCGACGAAGGAGCATTTCAAGCAGAAAAAAACACGGTCGATTGCCTTGTCAGCCTTTCCCAAAGAAGAGTAGACCGGGGCCTCCGCCCTCACGAACGTTCAGCATTTACATGCCACTAAACGAGACACCGAGTCGGGTCCTATATCAAATCAAGAATAAATCGTATGTTAGATGGCCCTCCCGCTCCACAGTGGAAGACTCCAAGAAGGATAAGTCCAAATACTGCTATTTCTATCGGGATTAGCTCAAAGACGAGTTTGAGTTCTTGGTTCGCAACGGAAGGTTGCAAAGGTTCATCAGTACGGAAGGGAGGAATCCACCTTCCCCAAACTGGCGCAATCCGCCACGGGAGAATGAGCCGCTTAACCAACCGAACCCTAGGCCCCCTACGACGAACCATAAGGGGTGATCTTTCAGATTTATGACAAAAGCACCCTGAATGAACCTTATGTTCCCATCGGCGTTTGTCCGGCATACGACTTGAAATTTCCTGTGCTCTTTCCCTGAGAAAGAATCCTACGCATTCTCTTCCTCTAGTGATCATTCCTATTACGGCTCATGATACACGATCCTCAATGATCGACAGAAAAATCAATTATTATTTGCTTTTGCATTATGGCTTGTCTCGCCAATCGGTCATGGTACGCTTAGTCTTCTGCATCGAACAAATGTGTTGTCAAAATCGAGATGGAACTCCCCGTACGAGTGGACACGACCCTACTATCAGTCGTTTCCTACCGTATGTTGGGTTTAAGTCGCTATGATCCTACCGAACGAATATGTTGTCAAAAATGGGATAGAACTCCCCGAACGGGTGGATACGACCCTACTATCAATCGTTTCCTACTGTACGTTAGGTCTAAGTAGCTCTGATTCCGCCGAACGAACGTGTCATCTAAAACAGGATGGAACTCCCCGAACGGGTGGATACGGTCCTACCATCGATCATTTCCTACCGTATGTTGGGCCTAAATCGCCATGATTTTACCGAACGAACGTGTCGTCAAAAACGGGATGGAACTTCCCGAACGATGGACACGGCTCTACTATCAATCGTTTCCTACCGTACGTTGGACCTAAATCATCCTAATCCTACTGAACGAACGTGTCGTAAAAAACGGGATGGAACTCCCCGAACGGGTAGACACGACTCTACTATCAATCATTTCTTACCGTACGTTAGGCCTTAGTTGCCCTGATCCTACCGAACGAACGTGTCATCAAAAACAGGATGAAACTCCCCGAACGGGTGGATATAGTCCTACTATCAATCGTTTTTTACTATACGTTGGGTTTAAATCGCCCTGATTCTTCCGAACGAACATGTCATCAAAAATGAGATGGAACTCCTCGAATGGATGAACATAGACCTACTACCAATCGTTTCCTACCGTACGGTGGGTCCAAATTGCCCTAATCTTATCAAACGATCGTTGGGATGTAACTCCCCGAACGGGCTAGCACTGCCATACTCTTACGAGCATTGGGCTTAAATCGCCCTAATTTCTGCTAGATAATGAACTTAACTCTCTGAACAAGACTATAAGGCCTATCAATGAGAAAACCCTCTAAAGGGTTCATAGCATTTGAAAGATCCCCTTTGTGAGAAAAGTCACTACATTTCGACAGAGTATCAGACAAATGGTCTGAGCGACACCTTCGGCCAGATACATACAAAAAAGAAAATCTTTTCATTATTGAGACGATACAAAATTACACAGGATCAAAAGGAACAATAAAGGCCATCTGGGTAGAGCCCCGATCCGTTGTCATCCCCTCAACTAACCCCTCAAGAGGAGGTAAAGTCTCATATCTACCGGTCTGTCGAAAAATCTCCTCAGTATACCTCAAACGCTTAAGCAACCTACGTTGAGAAAACTGGAGGTTGGTATCGTCCTTGGTAACAGACATTCTGAGGTTAGCCATCTCTCGTTTAGCATTCCAGAGAGATTCCTCCCGAAAGTGAGCTAACGTCTCGATGGCCGCTAACTTCGCTTCACGAATACACGTCTCGGCTTCCAATTTTTCACAACGCTCTTGAGATAGGGTCAGGTCCTACTGCAGACGTTTGATCTGCTTGTTTTTTCCCCTCTTAATATCCTTTTCCTTATTCTCAAGAGTATATTTCAACGCCAGTATCTGGTTAGCCAAGCGAACAAGGCGTTCCTCGGACTTCTTCCTCCGTAATCTTTGGAACTTGGTCAAAGCCATAATCTGAGAAGAAGTACACTCGACAGTCAAAATGATGTAATAACAAATATAAACAGAGTTCAGACAAAAAACACTTACTGTCGATAGAGAGAGTGAAGAGCCCTGTCAACATGATCCGAAGTCATTGTATGGAATGCGAGTTCAGAGTAAAACTCAAACCATTCGGCCAATTGTAGCACCTCCTTCGAATCGATACAGCTATACTGACGGTCTCCCATACAGACTGCTACCGATCCTTCCTCTGGATTATCCTCCTGAACGTTGAGCGACTCAAACAAAATAGGAGACGGAAGGCTAGTCTCGTCTTCCCCATCATACAGGAAACACTGGGATACTTGAGGAGATCCTTCAAACGCCTCCCCTAGAACAGGGGCAGAAACATCTGGCCCCATCAAAGTCTCTCCTTGCAACAGTGAACTCGGAGTTAGAGCGCCCTTTGTCGCCTCGGAAATTCCCTCGTTCAGGGCTTCTTTCCCACTGCCCCTAGCTGATGTGTAAACAATCGTCGCCAAAACATCTGACTGACTCCCTATTGGTTCGACATGCTCTTGAGGAGACGCATGTTCTCTAGTTTCCACTAGTCTCTCTTCACTAGCAGATGGTTCACCCGACCGAACCCTTGGTCTCTTCGACCGAATCATGGGAGGACTATCGGTTATCTTCACCGACCTCTTTGTGTTTGGTCACACCTCCCGATTAGTCGAAATATCCTCCAAGAGAAGTGCATTCACAGACGGTAGAGTTTCAACCAACTCCTTCTCCTTCTACTTCAGTAAGATGGGCTTATTGATTTGCCTCGTCTCATCGACTAGCAAACTAGACAGCAGTAACATCTGGTCCTCCTCTAAAAAATCTATTCAGATTCTCTGTTAAGTAGACTCACAATAGCGCCCAATAAACTATAAGAAGTAAGAGTGACGAAGGAGATCCGGGATTTTCATATTCAACAAGGGCACTTGATCAGCACCCGAAAGTACCGAAAGAAGATCCTTATTTAAAAACCTTACGTAAAAGAATTTCTGCATCCAGTACTTGTCTTAAGATTTGCTGTATAAGAATTTCAAATGAGACTCCCGGTGGGTCTGCAATTTATACTAACCTTGAGTGGAGCCTCGAGCACTATATCGTACCAAAGAAAAAAGGGTCCCCAAAATCTACAAGTCAAAACGGATACGACAAAATCCTAACAGAGAAATCAGAGTGATCACAAAACACCAAGTACTAGAGATAAGCAAAGAGGGGTGGACATTCCAGTATCTCAAAACCTCTGCCAGAGGGCCCGTATATGAGACATTCAAACCGTACTTCACACATTGTTTATACATCGGGACACAGTCGTCGGGGGTATGATTCTCCCTGTCCTCTTCACCAGGCAACACCAGTTCGAAATCGCTTCCGAGCGACATGTCCTTTTGGACTTCCTGCAGTTCCTCTTCGGTTATCGTGCTCCGTATGTTGTCTATGCCTCTCAACGAAGAAGAATCTTTCGACATTTTTTTCAGAAAAATCTTTTCACAAAAGATCAAGAGGGCGGCAAACAAGAATACTAGATTATGTGATATCTTAATGGACACATATCCTTATCAAGCATATAGGAAACGATTCCCGAAAATCGAAGCGATCGAGGTCACGCCCAAAAGTCTCATGCCTTTTCCAATGGTTATAACTTCTGTCGCATTTCTCAAGAAAGAATGCCACGAGTCAAGGGCAAATAATGGGCATGACCTAACATCTGTTTCAAATGGTCAACATTTTAAAGGTCCACACATGAGACCCACAACTCAAAAGGGATCGCTCCAACCGATGGAACAACTGCAGATCGACGGGCAAGTACAGCCCGGTATCGTAGAACGACTACCCTCTATGGTCACTCAAGTAATTTACCGAAGGGCCCTAATCGTCCTGTCTCCCGAACGATAGGGTCTAAGTCGTCTCGTCTATCGAACGATATTCATCAGTCGGGATTTATCTCCCTGAATTGATACTTAGTCCCAGTCCACCGATCAAGCAAGTCTCGAAGGCCTTGTATTAGCTAAACGACCGATCGAAAGCTGACGGCCTAAAACGATTCTGAAGAAGGGTCAAGGCACCCCAACGATCTCAGTTTCTTACTTAAGAATAGTATCTCTAGAATTTTACTGATAAGGAAAAGATCTCTTCGAATAACGAAACTTTCCATATGATAAGGATTAAGAACTTTTTGAAATATTTAACTCTCGAGATTTTCAGACCATCTTCATAAGCAAAGTAGGGTTGTAACGCCCCAAAAAACACACGACTCCGTCAGATATAAGATACTTTCAGACCTTCTAAGTCAGATACGCTATCTTGACCTTACACATTGAGCACACTGATTACAGGGAATCTTTCCCTCTCTAAACCTCTCAATCTGTTTCACTATATTCGAAAATCGCTCTTTCTGACTTGAGCGTCGGAATATCTCTTGTCGGAACATCCTCCGACGCTTTTTGCAGGTCTCACACTCCATCGACGATAATCGTTCGAGTCATCAAGAAATCGATATCTGTGGAACCATAACTCATCTCCAATAATAAGGGTTGATAGTGTTTAATATAAAAAAAAATAATACCAATGTTTGGTTGGCATAGCTAGATGAGTATTGCAACCCCTTAACTAAGCGTTTGACTTCGAATCTCTTTAAAAAAAGAAAAATTATATTGGGAGAGTCTCCTTCTGATTAGGACCCAACAGCTTCTCGATCTATATTAGTCAGAACAAAACTCCGAATATTGAGAGCTGAACCAAGTTCAAGGCACCAAAAAAATAAAAAATAAAAAATAAAAAATAAAAAATAGTAATTTTGAAAATAATATTCTTATAAAATATTTTAAAATTTATTAAAATGATGATAAATTCAAAACTATAAAAGATTAAGCCAAGTCTAATTAGGCTCTTTCAAATAAGATACAGTTGGAGCAATGTGTCATCTTCCCTCTCCCTTTATAGAATAGAATTCTCGAGTTTAAACTCTTTATATACCAATAATAATAATAATAATAATAATAATGATAATAATAATAAGGGAGTATCAAACTTTTTTGAATTAAATGATCAGATATTTTATCCTCTTAACTAGAGTCTCGAGTTTAAGTCCTTTAAACTCTTTATATACCAATAATAATAATAATAATAATAATAATAAGGGAGTATTAAACTTTTTTGAATTAAATGGTTAGATATTTTATCCTCTTAACCAGAGTCTCGAGTTTAAGTTCTGAAAATAGGAAAAAAAATTTAAAAATTTAGAAAAATCAACCTCTTAATAGATTTTACAATACTTAAATCGAATTAATCAATCAAAATCTAAATATTAAGTGATAGTAAGCTATCAACTTGCATAAAAAAAAATAACAATAACAATAAATAAATAAAAATAAGAGACAGTTGGGTTTGGGCGTCCTTCGAATGCCATTTTCAAGCTGGTGCAATGGATTTGTTATAAGGTGCAATGGATTTGTTATAAGGGTTAATGGGCCTATGTTTCGGCCTTCCTATGATACATCAATTTTTGCATAAAAACTATTTTTTTTTTTTTAAGAACGGACATGGTCAAAATTTTACAATCTAATCTAATCTAATTTAGTTTAGTTTAATTTTATTCCTCTTTAATATTTTTAGCTAAAATAAAATAATTTTAATTTAAAAAATTTTAAATTTTATAAATAAAAAATCAAATTTCTTTATAAAAAGAATCGAAATTACCATTATATTAATAATTTTTATATTAAAAAGCCACGTATCAATTTTTCTAATGGACCCGGGGCTTGGGATTCAATCCCTTCTGCTACCTTTAAGATCAAAATTAATTAATATAATAAACATGTTTTTACTCATTTACTGAGAAATTTAAATATTTTCAATAAATAAATATTATTGTTAAGAATAAGATAAAATAAATAATTTAAAATTCTAAAATCTCTGGGGTAGAGTGATTCCATCCAAACAAGGTCTTCATTAGATGGCGCAATCATAAAAGGCAAACTATGGCATTGAGGAGGGCAACATGGAGCATTCAATAATGTTTCAACCTAATTCATGTGGAATGTAGGCCGAATGTTAAAATCCTTACGATGGATATTCATGAATCAAAACAACTATAGGTTGTGATGCTTTGCCAAATGAACATATCATGACAATTCATCAAATGGGCAACAATTTTCCGTTTGAATCATTTTTTTTTTACCATTAGTATTTATAGTCATATTTTGATTTCGAATATTTGTAAGATCCTATTTAGTAGTCAATTCTCCTAACATAATATTTTCTAATCATAAGTTTTGAATTCAAGATTTCGTTAAGAGATATAACATCTCATCTCGCAAAACTGATTGTCTTTTAATTTTTCTTTTGAATTGATTGTATAATGTACCATGAATCCATTTTTTATTAAAAAATAAAAATTAATTAGCTACAAAAATGTTAAAAGAGTCATGTGTTTTCTCATGAAATCCTACCTACCCTTTTCATACAAATGTCAACAGTAATAAAAAGACATTATTTTCGACAGGCATGTTGGGAATTTGAGAATGTTGTCACATGCTGTTATACGGCATCTTTTGTTGCTGGTAACCCTTATTCTCTCACCAACATCTTTGGACAATTTTTAAAAATCTTAAAATAGAAGTTATCATTTTTAATAAATGAGTAATATTTTAAAGAATTTTAAAGATAATTTTTAAACTTTAGCAACATTTAAAAGATTTTTACGGCCATTACACAATTTTGAATAAAATTTTTAAAAATATTTACCGAAAGATCGATAAAATACATATATTATTATTATTTTTTTAATCTGGCAATTCCCTTTCCTCCCTCCTATTTCGGTATAATGCTACATGATTTATTGATTTATTGCGTATATCTAATAAATTTATTGCTGTACAGCTAAAAAGTTAATAGTTGAAATTTTGATTATTAATTAAAAAAATGCGAATAGCCCATTTCTTTTACTAATGACCACCGACCTGGATTATTAATGCGATCAAACGTGGGATTGTTTGAACAGAGGGAATGAGAGAGAAAAGAACATTGGATTGGAGGCGGTGTCGGTTCGTTGTTTTGTTTGGAGTTGGGGTTTTTGGAGGGAATGCAATGTAAACAGGAACAAAAACATGTGCCGCCGAAGGAAAAATTCAATATGTGACTGCACTCTGTCTATTTTAATTTACTTTTCTGAAATGATTGGGGGAAAAATCATATATATATATATATATTTAAAAAATTGATAATTAGGTATCTTTTAAATAAGATCTCAATTTTATATATAAAAAATAAATATCGATAGAATTTTATTCTTTAAACATCAATCGAACTCAGATCGTATTTAATTGGAGTTAAAATAATTATCAAATATCAGTGATTTATTAAAATAATATATGTATATATATAAATTTGTATATATATTTAAGATTGTAATTGGTTTCAAGTCAAATTATATTTAATTGAATTCAAAATAATTATTGAATACCGATGATTTATTAAAAAATACATATATATATATTTGTATATATATTTAAGAATGTAACTTGGGATACTTTGTTTTTTTTTTTATTATATAAAAATTTAAATTTGAGATCTCTAAATTAAAGAAAAAGATTATGATCACGCTGTGTCGATACTTTGTTTCACTTTTGGGTTAGGTTCTTTCCGTGAAATGTGAGCAATAAAATATAACAAAGTCATTTAAAAAACATTTTTTTTTTTAAATTTTAAGTTTGAGGGTAGTAGCAGCCCTCCGCATCCACTCTTTCACCACTATTCTTAGATGGGGTAGCTTGTTAATTTTTATACTTTTTAATATTTGAATTATTAATATTTAAAGCATTCACTTCAAGAATTCCAACTCAAGTAGTTCTTAAATCAATACCACATTTTTTAGAAATACCATTTTTCTGCATGTCTATGAAATTCTCACATTACATAATTTCCGTCGAAACAATGAAAATTTTAGCAATTCTTCAAATTTTCAAACAAGTCTCGAAAAAGAAACCTCATTTAAAAAGAAAAGAAAAGAAAAGAAAATCTCTTTATGGAACTCATTTTAACATTTGAGATGCGTCCGGCGTCGAGTTGAAAGCAAGAGTTGATATAACTATATACTGAATTTTTTTTTTAAAAAAAAAACCAATAGATATTTTGATAAATATGATTAAAAATTTCTAAAATATTTTTTATTTTTTAAAAATTATCACTTGCGCCCCTTCAACAAAAAATTATAACTTCGTGCTGATTTTTCATGCACGACAGCGTTGGGGTGTGATGTAAGGGACAAAAATGGAAAAGGGCATTCCAATCCTCTCTCGTGAGACCCAAAAAGGGGGCATCGAATGGAACAAAAAGTGGAGCCACTTGTGCTAATGACTCGAGTTTTTTAATAATTAATCTATTGAAATAAAATATTAAATTTTTTAATTAAATTTTAAATTTAAAAATAAAAAAAATTATATTAAAAGATTTATATTTTAAATAAGATTTTTAAATATTTAAATTAAATTAATTGAAATATAATGTTGGATAAGAGAGAAAAAAAAATCGAAGAGGCTTGTGGCCTAACGGAGGAGGCAGAGGCTCCGTCGGAGCCGCTCCGCTGGGGCCCAAGAGGCGCGCAAACCTTTCATCTCTAGTGGAGCCGGTGCAGGCTTTTGTTTCCGAAAAAAGGAAAAAAAAAATTGTTACATTTCATATGACAACTCGAAACATGGTATTTTCGCATACACTTTTGCTGATTTTCCGGGTTCTTGTTTCGCGGAAGTCGATGAAGCCAATTGATGAGTTCTTTGAATGATTTTTTTGAATTTCATTCGTTGTTCAATTTCCACTTTTCCTTAATAAAATAAAATTTTAATCTTAATAGAAAAGGCAAAATTTAGTAACAATAAGTTAAAATGAAAATGCTATTATCACGATTAATGTCAAAACTTCCAAAATTTATATCAGGGATATGAATTGATAAAAAATAATATTTTACAAAATTTTAGTCGTATTTAGTTAAAAAATTAATTTTTAAAAATTTATACATATATATATATTTTTAATTCCAGCGGGTAAATCCCCGCCCTTGCTTTGCCACTTGCCTGCATTGTTTTTAATTACTGAACTTTTACCATAATACTTATTATGAGCCTTTTCTTTAAAATTATGTATGCATATAACCCCTTTTTGGACTAATTTTCTTTTTTTTTTTCTTTCCTTTAATTTTCTCAAAAAAGATAGGTCATGGTGGTTAAGCATTAACAAGTTGCCCGGAACTAGCAGTGCAAAAGATCCTCATGCAGATCTTCCTCCGTCACCCCTCCCCCATCTTGAATATTTGTAAAGAAAACAAACTTATTTAAATAATTAAATTATTTGAATAATGGGGTCTTCAACTTGAAGAACATTTGCTCTTGGAATAATTATGGGCAACAATTGAGGACAAAAAGCAAAAGCCCAATACAAAGAAGGAAAAAAAAAATAAGAACCCATTGACCATGCTGTCTCATCTGATTTAAAATAAGATAATAATTAATTTTTAAATTAATATCTAATTGATTCTGTGAATAAATATTAATTTTTTTTAAATAAGATTTTAAATTTAAATTTTATATATAAAAAAATAAATTTTCGAAGAGATATGATTTTGGGACCCAATTCAGTCTGTTTATATTAAAAATAATAATTAATTTTTGATTAAAATTATTAATATATTTTAATGAATTTAAATAAATATTTAATTGATCGAATAATGTTGATGAACTCGGAATTTAGTTTAATTGGATCGTCAAATATTATTTATAAAACAATATAATATCATGATTAGGTTATCATGAAAATTTCTTAAAATGAACGGTCATGATCAGACAATTAGGAAGGAAAACGACCCATCAAGTGGTGGTGGTCGAAAGTCATATCATGTGGGTGTCTCATCTCATCCCGCATTTTAAAAATATATATTTATGCGATAATACAGCTCATAATAGCAGCTGGCGGTGACCCCAGTCCTGTCTCGTAGTTAATTTCTTTCTTGAGGGTATAATGGTAACATCACGTGTAATTCAAAAATTTTAAGAAAATTCTTTATAATTAGTGAAAATCTTAATTGCTTATGATATGTGTCGCTAGACAATGTTGCTGTACCTTTTTAAATTTGACGCACCCACCCAACTCCAAAAAGAAAATAGCTCTCTCTCTCCCTCTCCCCCTCCCCCTCCCCCTCCCTATTTCTCTCTCTTACTCACTGTTCCGCAGGTTCCTAAAATTCTTCATTTGAGAAATTCGTAAGCACAAGTTCCAATTCGTTTCCTTGATCAGATCTCAGTTCCTCCGGTGAGCACTCTTAAGGTTGTCTTTTTTCCTTTTTCTTTTCAATTTTCGAAAATGTTTCTATCCTAGTCGACTGAATATAGGAACTCTGGTTTTGTATTCTCTCTCTCTCTCTCTCTCTCTATATGGATATGTTTATTACTGTGAAATGTGTGCATATATATATGAGTTTGAATGGTGGGCTTTTTGAATTTTTTGCATTTGGGACTTGGTATCTTATAGAACCAGTTTTGATGATTAATTTGCTCTTGATTTTTGGTGATTATTGAAAAAGATTTTAAATTTTGATGATTAATAAAACAATGTCTAATTGAAATCTGAAGTATTCAATCATATTCATGCCAATTCTCTTTCTCTTTCTCTCTCTGGCTCTCTCTGTGGCTTTTATCTGTAGCCTACTAGATTGAGATGACTGATCAGGCTGTCGTTTAAATGCGTCACACAGAAAAGAGCAGATGAAGATTCCCAGTTTCTGTTTTTCAATTTTATTTTTGTGCTTTTATTTTAAAAAAAATAAAAGGGCACATTTGTAATTTTGGATCAGTTTTGTTTTCCAACCTTGAATGATTGATATGCATATGGTCTAATGTAACAGGAAACCATTTTCCGCCTTTTTAAATTAATTGTATCAGTCAAACTAAATTAATTTTAATTTGTTAAAGGAAGGTGACAGATAGTCCGACAAATCTTAGCCATCCAAAATTTAATTTCGGACGGTGAGGATTTGTCATCACAATCATCCCAATGGGCAGTGATACCTATGGATCACAAAATAACGCTTTATAGTTTATATGGATGCCACTGAATTTTTACTTTTGGTTATCAAATTTTTGAAACACTTTCTATACGATCATACTCTTTTTTACAAATGTAAATTTCGTTCTGGGTTTCTAAGGTTCATGAATGAAACCTAGTACAAAAGACTCTTAAGTATCTACTGAGATTCCATAGATTCCTCTGCCAATATTGACTTGGAATGGGACATGAATTCAATGAGTTCAAGCTGATTCCAGTGTGTTTTGTAAGTCTGAGTTTCAACAATTGCATCACACACCAACATTTCGTATGTGCTGTTTGATGCTTGCAGGCTATAATATCTTACCTTAACCTAGGATGGATCGTCGAGGTTGGCCATGGAAGAAAAAGTCATCTGATAAGACTGTGGTTGACACAAATGTGGCTGCAGTTGAAGGTGTTGGTGCTTCTTTGGCTTCATCAAATTCTCTTGGAGAGCAGGTCCGATCAATATACTCAAAAATTGTACATGCTAAAGTTTTTTATCTTCGGGATATTCTAAGATATCGATGTTTGGTTACTTATATGTCTGCCTATGGATAATTTTCAATTTTGATGGTCAGGAAAAGTACAAAAAGGTGAATTATGTTCAGATATCTATGGATTCATACACACATTTGTCCGGGTTGGAGAATCAAGTTAGTACATTGGAAGATCAATTGAAGAATTTTGAGGATCAAGTCAGAGATCTGAATGAAAAGCTGTCTGCATCGCATTTGGAGATTGATGCAAAGGAGGATTTAGTAAAACAGCATGCCAAAGTAGCTGAAGAAGCTGTTTCAGGTATGATACTGTTGATTGTCTAAAGTTTTTCTGACCACTCTTTGAATGCCTACATTCTAGAGATGGTTTGTTTTAGTATTCTTGTACTTCCTTTAAGAATTTATTGTTTGTTTTAGGATGGGAAAAGGCTGATGCAGAAGCTTTGGCATTGAAAAATCAACTGGAATCAATGACTGCGTCAAAGCTTGCTGCTGAGAATAGGGCATCCTATTTGGATGGAGCGCTCAAAGAGTGTGTGAAGCAGGTGAGAAACGTGAGGGAGGAGAGCGAGCACAGGTTGCAGGAGACTATTCTTACCAGAACGAAGCAGTGGGACCGAATCAAGCTTGAGCTTGAGTCGAAAATCATCTGCTTAGATCAAGAACTTATTAGGTCTGCATCTGAAAATGAGGCACTTTCGAGGTCACTGCAAGAGCATACAGAAATGTTGATGAAGCTTAATGACGAGAAATCTCAGGCTGAGGCTGAGATTGAAGTTCTAAAGGGAAACATTCAGTCATGCGAAAAAGAAATACACTCTCTGAAGTTTGAGCTGCAAATAGTTGCCAAGGAGCTTGATATTCGGAATGAAGAGAAAAATATGAGTCTCCGATCTGCAGAGGTTGCAAACAAGCAGCACTTTGAGGATGTCAAGAAAATTGCAAAGCTAGAGGCTGAGTGCCAAAGACTGCGTGGCCTTGTCCGTAAAAGGTTGCCTGGACCCGCTGCAATGGCTCAAATGAAGCAGGAAGTTGAGAATTTAGGTCGAGAATTTTGTGAATCTCGACCTAAAAAGGCTTCTGCCAGAAATCCGAACTTCCACATGTCTTCTTCACCAGAAATTTCCATTGATACCTTATTACAGTATCAAAAAGAGGCAGACTTCCTTACTACGCGCTTGCTGGAAATGGAAGAAGAATCGAAGATACTGAGAGAAGCTCTGGCAGCACGTGATAATGAACTGCTGGCTTCTAAGGACTTGTGTGCTAAAACACTTGACAGTGTCAAAAACCTACAAGCGGAAATGCAAGCCCTCAAACAGCAGAGAGGCTCTGCAGAACTTGGTTCTCCTGCCCATTACATGTGCAAACCATCAAGCTTAACTTCAATGTCTGAGGATGGGATAGAGGGGAGTGGGAGTTCTTCTGGGTCTTGGTCGAAGATGTCAACTGCTGGAAATTCCCATTTGATACGACATAAATGCATCGAAAATGCTAATCACTTGGATTTGATGGACGACTTTCTAGAGATGGAGAGATTAGCACGTTCAAGTAATGCTGATGGAAGTTCTGAGTTAGTTTCTCCCAATGCTGAAGTATCAACTGCAGAAAGAAAACTGGGTATGGATGAATTGCCCTTAATGAAACTCCGATCAAGAATTCCCATGATCTTTGAGCCTCAAGATAAAAATACTGACTCGAGGAAGGTCATGGAGGATATAACTTTAGCCATGCGGGAGATACAAGATTCTTTGCCTCAAGACTGCATGAGCACGTTCTTCAATCAACGGGCTTCTTCTCAAGAGGTAGGGGAAACAGGAGAGAGCAAGCATTCTTCGGCTCAAGATGATAGGCCAGATATTGATGATAGTCATTTGATAAACCAGGACTTGGTCGCTGCTATTTCTCAGATTAGTCAATTCGTGTCCTCTCTGGCAAGAGAAGCTGTGAAAGTTCAGGACAATTCTGCTGTAGGAGGTTTGTTCAGTAAAAAATTAGATGACTTCTCTGCATCTGTTGATAAATTTTCATCAAACAAGATCAGTTTGGATGACATTGTGCTTGAACTTTCTTTCTTGTTGGCTGAGGCCAGTCAACTACACTTCAGTGTAGTGGGCTACAAGAGTCATGAAGGAGGTACAAGTCTTGATTGCATAGACAAGGTCACTTTGTTAGAAAATCGAGTCATTCGAGACAATTCGCCGAGACATAGATTTCCTGATTCCTCATCTGATCCTGATGTCCCTCATGAAGGAAGTAAGAGTCCTGGTGTTGGATTGGACATCACATCATGCAAATGCTCATGTGCAGAGTTGGAACAGCTAAAATTGTTGAAGGATAACTTGGCTACGGATCTTGACAACACGAAGCTGCAGTTGCAAGAGATGGAACAAAACATTGCAGAACTTAAATCGCAATTGGCCTCATCTCAAAAATCATATAGCTTGGCTGAGACTCAATTGAAGTGCATGGCTGAATCTTACAGGTCATTGGAAACTCATGCTTTGGAACTAGAAGCAGAGGTAAATCAGCTAAGGGTGAAAACGGAGAACCTAGATAATGAACTTAGAGAAGAAAAGCAAAACCATCAGGATGCTTTGGCCAAATGCAAAGTTCTTGAAGAGAAACTTCAGAGGTTAGTCATATATTTGGCTATTCTGAAACTCTAAATTCCTGTAAAGATTTGTTTGATTGGGTTACTAATGTAGCTGCATGCAGTGTTGGTCTTTGGCCAATGAGAAGCAAAAACTGATTTTTTCCCACTTATGTGCATCCTTCTGCTATTATTAGGAATGAGAGCAGCTACTCAACAAGTTTGTTATCACCTCCAGCAGATTCTGATGTCAAGCTCAAACAGGTACTGAACATTCAAGAACTCATTTTTCTGAAAGTGATAGTCGAGATGGTGTTCTTGTCATTGTTAATGTTTATAAAATGACAGTGATCGGTCTATTGAGTTACTGTGTGATTGCTCTCTTTGTAAGGCCAAAATGATTCACCGACTGAAACTATCCTTTCCGGGGTAGTTATTAGGACAATCCCTACAATTGGACCTGGTGACAAAGCCAAAAATCTATATTGGGGAGGGGCCCCGGGGGGGGGGGGGTAAAATACGACATGCAGCAAGACGGGCAGAGACTGATTTTAAGGGGGGGGGGAATGTTATTTAAAAGAAAAATGGTGGGGGGGGGGTTATTGGACCAATTTGCTTTAGATTTGTCTTTTGGATATATCTTATTGCATGTATCTGATAATTCTGATTCTAAGTTGAGGCTTCGAAATCTAGAACTTGGTTTTGTTTACCTGAAATCATTTTGTGGGCAGGAGAGAGAAATAGCTGCTGCTGCAGAAAAGCTTGCAGAGTGTCAGGAGTCTATTTATCTTCTGGGCAGGCAGTTGAAAGCATTGCAACCTCAAAAAGACATCACGGGCATTCCTCAGATCAACAAGACACTTGAATCAAGTGACAGATTAATGGAAGAAAAACCTCGTACCAGCACAAATTCTATAGGCACAAGGCGCTCTCATGAGTACGACCGAGCAGATATGCACTACATGTCATCGCCTGATGTTGAAGGTCTATATGTGGACTCCCCATTGCATATTTACAATTCTGCATCAAGTCCAACTCATGTTGATGCTAATACGCTACTTCGATCTCCGGGAAACTCATATCAGCAAAATCAGAAGCCTCCTAAGTACAATTCCTCTTCAACATCCTTGGTTATGGTTCCTGAGAAACATCCAAGAGGTTTCAGCCGCTTTTTTTCTTCCAAAAACAAGAGTGGACATTAAGATTTGTCAGTCATTTTTTGAATTACATTGCTGAAATTTGCTAGCCTTCAACTTTTGTGCTGTAGATATGCTAATAAGCAACTTGAGGCTCCTCTTGAGCCCCATTACTTGAAATGAAACTCTTGGGTTTTCTCATTAGAAGTTCTTTTCTCTTAGGAGAAAATTGATTAATACTAGAAAGACCAAATAAGTTGATAATTAAATGGATCGAATCTTTTCTATTGTCCATCTAAATCTTTTGATTTAAAAAATATTTTGATCAATTCAAAATTATTCATATTTGAAAGATTTTACATAAAACTTAATTTATTTGATTTTTAAATGATTTAACTTTTATAGATGTGCGATGTGCATAATAATCCTACGAGGAAAAAAAATGAATTATGTTTTAAATTCATTTATGGTTGCAGCATTGCTTGCAAACTCTCTCCCTCCCTCTCTCTCTCTCTCTTTCCTTTTGGTTAGGAACATGTCAAACAAATCTCTGAGGGATAGCTCAAGCGGTAGAGTTTCTCATTTCCATCCTCTTTTTTTGGTTCGATCTCGTTTATTACATCTCCTTATAAAAAAAAAAATGTCAAACAGTTGATTTGAGTGGAAAATCTTACAAAGAGCCGGGGAAAGTTGTGACCCAATGGGATTGTGAAGACTCATATGTTGGGGAGATTTTTAGAAACTTCCACTAAGCATCTTTTTTCCCTTGTTCAGTTTCTAGTGATTTTCAGAATTTCCAACGATCAACATCCTACATGAGGAGTTTGAGTTGTCCTGATAATTACCCATTTCAGATTCTGTTGCAGATTACAAATTTTCAAGGGAACAAGCAACAGGAAAGAAAAGAATACTAAATGGTAGACAGGCAACTATTTTTTGGGTGTTTTGCTTTTCTCCCATTATAGCCGATTCCGGAAGAATACCAAAGAGATAACAAATGAGTCAAAAATCAAATGGATCGTCTTTTTTATGGTAATATATTTTAATATTAATATTAATAATAATATTATTATTATATTGATATGAATTGCGATAATAAATTTAATCTATTTGATTTGTAATTTATTGGCAAATTGTAGAGATTTTGATCCATGCTTTAGTTTAGGTTTGTGTGGCAAAGAATGCTTGAAATGGCAAGAGCATCAGATATATGTAGCCCCTCGGTGAATATGAAACCAACATGTCCGTCCAGCTCACCCAACCCAACCCAACCCAACCCACGTCCCAGCCCAACTTGTCCATTTTTTGTCCATTTAAGCAAACCTACTTCCTTAAAATCCAAAAAGGAAAAAAAAAAAAATCAATAACCCAAAAATCAAAATTTGATATGAGACAATTTTCTTATTATTACATTTCTAAAAAAAAACTCTTATTTTGTGTTATTTAATAATTAATAGATCGAAAGAAAGAAAAATCAACAGATAATTGATAAGGTGTTCGGTTTATTAACCAAATATTAAGTTGAGAATGAAAAAAATTTTGCTAGAAATCCCCCTTTAAATAGAATTTTCACAAATACTCAAATCGGATTAATTGAAATATGATTCTGAATACCTAAGGTAAGAACAAAGAGAGCACCAAAGAGAGAGAAAGGGTGGTGGGCACCAGAGAGAGAGATGGGAAGAAAATCAAGAAAGAGACTAATAGCAGAGAATGTTGAAGAGATGCAAGCAAGATCATAAACCAGAAATCATTTCATTGTCAGCAATCTAGGGATTCTTCTTCATCATTTTGGAGGCAAGATCATTGGTTTGGCCTATACAAATCTGAAAATTTTCTAATAAATGTCTAAGGAACAAATTTAGGCCTTAGAATGCAATTGAGACATACATTTTTCTATATGTTTCCTATTCACGTGTGCATTTGACGCAATAAAATGTGAAATTGTATATAAACTGTGGACAGGCTTGAAATTGGGCATGAACAACTGTGTTAGCACAGCACGAGATCATTAAAAGTTGAGTGATGTCCTCAGGGGATCTTCACAATCCCTCTTTTAATTTCGATAATTTTAAATTCAAATCACAATATAACATAAAAAAAGAAAAAAATTAAGTGATCACCTAAACCAAAATAATCATCGTACATCTCTTTATACAATAATATAATTCAATTATTGTATTGATTTAAAACAAAAAAATAGAAGGCATAATACAAGTTTTTCGATAATAAATTTTGTTACTAGTAAATCTTTTTAAGGATTTAAGATAGCGCCATTAAATTAATTCGCTAAACTATAAAAATTTAGAGAAGAACTCAGGGGAAGGGGAACAGGGGCAAAAGGACATAGAGGTAACTATCCAACTTTTTTTTTAAAAGAATTAATAATATATTAATTTTAAAAATTATTATTGAAATGTTGCTTGTCCTCCTAAAAATTATACTCAACGTGAAAAGAGAGGACAACATGGAAGGACGGGACATGACGGAACTAAGGGGCGAAGAGAGGGGTGCGGAAGGGATGATGGAGTAGTTGTCCGGACCTTATTTAAAGGGTATCGGTATCTAATTACTGAATCAACAAAACGTTGATAAAAACTATAGTTTTAGACCTCCTCTACCCCCACCTTCCCTTTATATTGTATTTTTTCATCTAATTTACATTTTTCGCTTTGTTATTTGAAAAATCAAGAGGTGTAGCTGCATCTGTAAATTTTTTTTTCCTAAAAAAATTTAACAGTATAATTTTTAAATTTAAGAAATTTCTATATTAACGGTTAGTTGGTAAAAATCAAGTGTCACTTATGGTATTGTAATCATTTTAAAAGTGTAAATCCGTTTTGTAAAACCTCCACCTTAACATAATTATACCTATGAAATTAGTCATATGTGCAGAGATACTAAATCTCATCTCTCCTAATAATTTTTAAAATTATAATTTCAAATGTTATTTATTTTCTGAAAAATCAAATCCAATGTCTCCTCTATCCCTAGTCTCCCTACATATTATATTTTTTCTCCAACATAAATTTCCAACTTTTCATCAAAATTACCATTTTCCTTCACCAGAACAGTAAATCAATGGGGTGGACTCCTGTGCATAAGGCTAGAACTATTGTTTGGGGGGGGGGGGGAGGGCATACGTGCTTGGTTGTTGTCACCGTCCCTTTTGAATCAAAATCAATGAAGATAGGGAAATGAAAGTGCACATGACTAATAGGGTCTTGTGCAAGTAACCTGAAGACAAAAGAGCATTAATGGACAAATCTCCATCATTACCATAATACCTTAACCTTTAAGGTAGGGAAGGAAAGAAAATGACATGAAAGGCCATAGCTAGTTTGAACCATCTAAGCTTTAGCTGTATGCTTTTGTCTTTTGATCCCCCCAACAATACAAGCCAAAGCAATCAGAACCATTCAAATTGGTTGAGGTTTTCAAGTGAAATAAACCTATTCTTTTGATTGGGGACTTGGACTTCAAAAGGACCCCATTTGGAGGACATTTGGTCCCACATTCATGTGCACAAGAAGTACAAAACTATAAGCTGAGTTAGCAAATGTATCCAAATTCCAAACAATTAGAAACCCATCTTATCATAGGTTTGAATTCAACCTAAGAAAGCTATTATTTCATAAAATTCTACAATTTGATCACTTCATAATTGAGTTTTTTTTTTTTTTTTTGGATGGACTCATGTAGCTAACTACCTTGTAATATGCCCTTTAAATTATTGAACCCATCCTAAGCTCTCTGACTCCATTTATTTAAAGTCCATAAATACCTACCATGCTTATAGAATAAGAGCTGATCAATCTGAGATCACCAATTTTGACCCTTCTAAATAAGTTATTATTTTTAAATTTTGTGGGTGTTAGTCCAGCCAATTGAAATGGTCTCTTTCCTACAACATGGTGATGGGGGTTGGGGTGGGGGTTTATGAGGAAAAAGGGAATTATATTATTGTTTTTCTTTTTTGGGGGGGGGGGGGGTGGGGGGTAAGTCTTTCTCTAGAATGACCCTTAAAGGTCATGTACCTTAAAGGTCTCTCAAATACAATGTGAAGATCTAAACCTTTTAAAATATCAAGTTAAAAAAAAAAAGACCTAAAAATCTTCATGTGTTCAAGACCCATGAGGGAGCAGGCGAAAATCAAAAGGGCACAGTATGAATGCTTTGGTGTTGTACCCGGTAGGATCATACTGTTGATGACCCTTAAGATATAGGACTTCAAGTTGCAAGATAAGCTTTGCCCAAAGAATTCATCCGGTGTCAAATATTGACCTATTTATTAATAATTTAATAATATTAAATATAAGATTTATATAATTCGTATATTTATTCGTAATAAGTTAGGTCTCTAAATTTCAAAACTTAATAGCTGCTAAATCTTCATTCTCTCACATTCTTATTAATTAGTTAATCATGTCATAATCCCTATTTCATATTTCCTATATTTTTTTCCTTCCTCATATAGCCATGCCTCATGTTTTAACTTTCCAAAGTTAATGACTGAAATCTCGTCCTATCTCATTCATGATCACTTTCTCATATATAACAACAATAATAATACATTGAGTTTTAATCCCAAATTTCAGGATCCATCAAAGTCACCACTTTCATGCAAACGAACAGAAAAAGAAGGTAGACACAGGTTAATCAAACCACAGTATAGAGAGAGAGAGAGAGAGAGTAAATGTGGAGGGTGAAACAACATATCCTTTATTGCTACCAATATGCTCCAAGGGTGAATTAGGGTCAAAACCCACACCACTGGGGATGATCATCAAACAAATAATCCTCAAAAAAGAATTACTAAAAACAGTTTCGGTCAGAACAATTTTTGCATTTCATTATCATAGGGTTTACTACTCAGTGCTGCTGAGCAAGTCTTGAAATGGTGGAAACTCTTTTGCAGGTACTGTCATGGGATGCTGTTATATGTTGACAACAAAGACCACCGGCTTGTTTTCCCTTCCCCTTCAAACATGGTATCATATCATCATGGATGTTAGAGAGCGAAAAACAACCTCGTCACAGGGGATTATGAGACCCATGTCATGTTTAAATCCGAACTCCTCTTCAGCTTGTTGAAGGAGGCTTTGGAATTCTGGGTTGGCCAACAAGGAAATTGGCACAATATATCTACTTCTGTTTTCTCCAACATAGACTACAAAGTGGCCTTTCGGTACGTCTAGGGGAAGGCCGTATACATCATACCCATTTCTCTTGCCAAAGCTTGAGCACCTCTTGATAATGTGCTTGAGTGTTGCTGTCTGAGAAGACTTGCTTGATTTTCCAAGAGCCATTTGCTTGATTAGAGTTTTGGTTTAAGACTTTTTTCAGCTACTAAGTAGAGATGGAGGAAGAGAGATTTGTGAAGGTGGTGGGGAAGGAGTGAGGACCTAGTGGAGTACTTATAGGGATATTAATGGTGGGGTGGGGGGAGAGAGAGATGGAGAAAAGGAAAGAAGGAACAGGGTCATGTGGAGTGTGGGGGCAAACTACAGACCAATGGTGTTTTTGGAGTTGTGAACGTAAAAGGGCATGAAGAGTTTGATCCCATTGGGCCTTACCCAACCCTGTTGCTTCTCCTTAAGGCAAGGTGGACCCCCCCTCTCTCTCCGTTTGGCAAGAAATTTCAGGTTCTCTAATATTTTGTCTTGGCTTGACTATGGAATTCAAGGTCCTCAGCATGTTCTGTATTGATAAGTTCTTATTCCCTTCCCTATAACTTTCTTCCCAGGGGGCTTCTTGTCAATCTCTGACGAGTAGAGGATAAACACCATACCCACCTGTGCTCCAACTAAAATACATAAAAGAACACATAAAATATAATCAACTTTGCATCAAACCTATTGTTCCTCATATCCCTCCCATTATCTTTCATGTGGGGACACCTCTCCAATCATATTTGCATTTTTTTTTCACAACTAGTAAATATTAAAGCTATATAAGAGACATGCCCATAAATCCCCTCTATCTGTTTCCTAGGACACTAATTGATAGACTTTACCTGTGCAATGTATCTTAGAGTCTTTTAGTTTTGACACTTTTTGTGTGTGTACACTAATTGATACACACACACACAAAATTTTATGCTGCACCTGTTTTGTGTGTGTGTATATATATCATAACCCTCTAGACTTTTAGTTTTGACACTTTTGAGGGGTTTTGAATAGCCGTTCTTTTCTTCTCTTCTTTGTACCTCTTTTTCAATATAATGAACCACCCTAGGACATAGACTACTTAGTTAAACCACTTAAATTGTGTGATTTACTTTATTGATTGTGTTGGCTTGTTTTAGCAATGTCATTTCAAACTTTTGCACCGAGTCTCTTCTGTTTGGTACCTCTAGTTTTTGCACCAAAGCTTTTACATGTCTCTTAGATTACCCTAGTACTGCATATCTCAAGTTTGGATCCAATCAAATGGCCAATAATCAAATCAACTACTACGTTCTTATTTAGGAAAAAAAAACCAATATTCTCCACATGGTGAATGCAATCAAAACTAGATTTGAAGAAGAGGATATCCTAGACCAACAAAATCACAACCTAAACGTGTTTTAGATTCCATCCAAGGAGCCAGAAAATAAGAAATTGTGCACAACCATATTCATCGAGCAGCCATATAGGTCAGGCAAAATTCAATAACATCAACACAAATGCTGTTGGAACATAATGTTGTAAAATGGGAATGTGGTCTTTGAAGATGGCTTCAAGAAGTACAGCAATGCCACTTTTCTTGCTACTGTCCAATTGTTGGACCTGGCCAAAGTTTGTACCTAAATGGTATCTTTTCCGTTTCTTCTTTTGTTTTTGCTAGGTCAGAAATTCTGTACCTAATTGCACTGTAGGCCATAATACTAGTACCCCACACAGAAGCTACCTCTGCCCGGCTTAAACCCCAGTCAATCTAGTTCACGAGGAGACTTTTCCTAGCAAAGCTGTTAAATTCATTTGGCAGAATATGTTGAAAGTTTTCAGGCCACACAAAGTTAAGTTCAATGCAATTTTCAACCTCATCTCCTCAATCTTCACACCTAATCTTCATTTTGATCTTCAGTGGACACAATTACGTCCTAATAAAGTTCTAGTTTAATAAAGCACACTAGCTCATGCCATCAATGAACTTAAATCATTAGAGCTATAGCTACATAAGAGTACAGATGACCTTTTTTTTTATTGCCATAAGTCTGAGCTTCTTGTGGCACGCTCTACAGAATCTAATTTTTTGTCTGTGTCTCAAATTTATTAGGGTCAGGATCTCAGTGATATAAAATAGAATCGTCAAGTCAAGGGTCAAGGGATAAGACTTGGGATTTCAACAGTTCTATTATGTTTATCCTTGGAATGGAAAGAAATTCTTTTCCTAGCGTATTTGTACCATTCAGCTTTGGGGTATTTAGAAGGAGTGTCACTAGGTAATTCTTTTCACCGACTTTCTGGTAATACTAAGAAAGATACCTTAATTCTGTTACATTTAACACAATGTTCTGATAATTTTGATAATATCTTCTTCAAATGTCTAGCCCTGAGTACAGTTTGGCAAGGAAAATGCCTTTAATATCCTTGTGTATGTACATTAGAGCCTCACCACCATCATGTTCCCAGAAATGTTAGAAAGGTCTTGGTAAGGAAAACAAACAAACAAATAAACAAGTCAAGAATTAACTACTAGGAGCGATCAAACCAAGGAATCCAGCAAGAAGGTTCCACCACTTCTATTACTACTTGTACCAAAAATTGAGTCTTAGGTGTTTGCTACTGAGTAAGATTGATGTCTCCGCCTTAATGGGCTCCCCATGTGGCCCTGACAAAGCCTCAAAACCAACACCACCAAACAGTCCAGATGTACACAGACAAAGGTCCTTCAAATAATGAGTACCACCAAGTACCTGTAACCTGGCTCTATTGGGGGGGGGGGGAAATAGAGTTAATTCCCACGTTCTAAGGTTCATATTGCCTCTTCTAACATCTATCATTGGCTTTTACATCTCTTTTGTTTCCCATTTGTTGTAGTTCTCATTAAAAAAAAATAATAAATAAATTACACCACAAGGCCATGTGATTGATAAAGAAGTATGAAAACATTGTCATTCATGGCAAAAAAATATTATCATTATTGGGGTCTCTACTTATGCAACACCAGCTAACCTGCAAAACTTTTATTAATCTAAATTCAACATGCAGAGTCAGTTCCTCATGTTCTGTGGGAAAAAAAAAAAAAGATGGGGAAGATAAGAAGTTCTAGGTTGATGCTCCATCTCTTTCATAATACGACACCAAACATCATTACTCAAGAAGGGGAATATTCTTATCGATGACACTGACAATATCTTTTGACAAGCACATAATACTCTAGTCACTGTCTATCCTTAGTAAACACATATTACAAAGGCAAAATGGTGAGACAGTCTTGCCATCAGCACATCATTATGTAGTTCTGGGCACATTATTTTGAACTTAAGTTTCCTGGTACTAGACCTTACCAGAATAGTTGGTGTGGAATGAGATAGTTTGTCTGCGTGAAGACCAGCACATCAACCTCAATCAAATCACAGAGAAGGAATATCTGGAACATATCACATCGATGTGAAGTGCATCTGCAAAAGAAATGTAAAAAATCTGAACAAACGGTGCAATAGTTGGTACTGTTCAAAACAAATGGCTTCTGTGATGTAATCAAAGTCCTAGGGGAGGAACTCCAACACTGATTCCTATTTTTTGTCGTTGTGGTGTGCATGTATGCATCCTGCTACCAGGAGGAAAAGGATGGCATTTGAAGTTCTTCCAACAAGTTCAGACAAGGACTTCCATTTAATCAGGTTTACAATCTGTTAAAGTCTTTCCTCGGCAGCCAGTGGAAGTCATTCTATTGAATTTGCTTATAAAAAAACCCTAAGCCTGACAAGCTCGGCTATGGCATATCATTCTTCACACAAGATCTAAGAGGCCTCTAAAATGTATCAAGTTGCCTATCAAGGGGGTTAGGTGAAAGAGGGGTTGGAGATTGTCAAACTCATATTTCAATTGAGAATCACCTTAAAAGCCTGTATATTATGCACTGAGACACGAGAGATAACTATAGCAGGAAAATTAAATCTACAATGAAAGCCATAGGGATAGACTCTTCATAAAAATCCCATAAAATTACCACAACTTACCTTGCTCTCCTCATATAATTCAAGTATGCATCTGAATCAGATAAGAGAACTTAAATTTCCAGTAATTATCTCAAAGAAGACAGGAAGGAGACCCTAACAGGAGAGGGTAAAAAACCTCTTGCTCGTGGAATTCAGAGTAGCGTTGTTTTCATTGTTAGAATAAGGTCAACAGGTTAAAAAATATGTACATTTAAAGATGGATCAATGTCCTAAGAACTGAGACAATCGACAAGCCACTTTCTATTGCTGCATCTAAAGTCTTTCACATTCCAAACAAGCGAGGTAACTCCAGAAAATATTCCCACCATCACAAAGTAAATTCAATAGCCAGGGGCAGCTTGCAACTGTAGGCATTCTCCACTAATTGTGTAATCTGCTTGTTCAGCTTCATAATATGAATTTGCACCTATCATAATGCAGATATCATTTTGGTAAATCTTTGCCAAGAAAGATCCAAGAACATTTGAAAGCTTCTTGATGAAGCTTTGAGGTAAACATCTATATTATTACAGGAAAGCGACCATAAATATCAAATCCGTGAACTTCATCAAAGAATTGATGATGGTTCAAAGCTTCATATCAGAGAGAGAGTCAGCATCTCTATTGATGTTCAGAAGCCAGACTACTAAAATAAACAGTAACATTGATTCAACCTTTCCCTTTGGCCAAAGATTACATCATTATACATTATTATCTCAGAAACATTTTGAACTGCTGCATCTCCTTTTCAACATAGCCTGCTATGGATTCATGGATGAAAATTGAAAATCCTATAGTGGCCTTTTTGATGCTTCAATCAATTCATATTCAGCTACAACTCATATTAGTCTCCTAAAAGGCTTTGAATATTTATTTTCCCTTATGAGTTATGATCAAGAAAATTCTTACACGCCTAATCAAACAGTGAACTGCAATAGCTACTAAAAGCATGAGATTAAACAAACCATCTAATTGCCCAAAATATATATGTATCATTCAAATCTAATTTTCCTGGAACAAGAGTTCTAAATGCTCTGCATCAGTTAAGCAAGAAGTACAGTTTCCATGTAACAGCAGCATTGCATTGCAATAAGACCTGTTCTAACCTGTTGACGGGCTGCTGCAAGTTTGGATAGTTCATCTGCCTCTGAGAAAGTCATGAACCATGGGCGTAGCTGATGATCTTTTGTATCACCTCCTCTACTTTCATCTTCATCGTCAAGTGCCACTGCATAACTGAGCAGCAAGGTCAAGTCCTCAAAGCAATGCAAGACAGTTGGTATCAGTATCCATCCAAAGAAGCAAGAAAATTCACCTAGAGGAAGCAAGATAACATTATCAAGGATATGAGGCACAACCACCGCTGGATGATGGATAACATGTGAAAAGAAAGAAACTCTCAGAAGGCTTATAGAAAACAATCTCATTGTAGGACTCCACAACAACTGGTTTTTTGGGTGAGAAGGGGCCAGAATCATCTTCAGAATACAATTTGAGATTATGAAACATGCAAATTGTAAGACCTGTCCTATTATATGGTTCAACCATAGTTTATGGAGTAGACGATGCAATGAACACAACTAGCAGAAAGTTCAAAGGGCAAGGACATGATTCACTGTTAGATTGCAATGGAACACGTCCCAAAGCATTTAATTCCCACTACCATATTGGCATGTTTAGAAGTGACCCCAAAATGGGGACCATATATACTTTTAAATCCATAATTTGGATTTGCCCCTCTCGAAGCATCCAATTCATGTTACAGGATAAACTAGTACCATAGGGAAATGCTAGTAGTGCATGTCTTGGTCGTAAGTCTAGGTAGGAACCACCAAAAGGAAACAAACAACTTACAAATCCAACTTTTTTGTCACAAATATCACTATGAAAATAAAGGGTGATGCCAATTTCAAATTCACCCCAACCGGATTCTGATTACTCCAAAGGCGGGGAATCTACCACTCTTATAGGGTTCGCGAAACTGGAATGCAATTGAAACACAGCACGCTTTATCACCACACCCAGATCCTCATTTGTCGCCCCGCGAACATATACAGTCCATTTATGTGAATTAGTCCTGGTTTAATGAAAATCTTAACAGCACGATTTTAAAAATTGTTCGACATGGTATCCAAAAACATCAAGTTTATCAAGATTAAACGAACTAACTCGGTTGCCCTTTTCCCAAGGCAGAATGACACGGTCCCATATGCTATTGGAACTTAAATTTCAACATCCTTCAACTTCTTACTCGAATTCTACATCAAAAAATAAAATAAAAGTAAGAAAACCTTAAACATAGTATTCCAGGACAAAATGAAGAACTGGAATAGAATTATAATTACCTTATGGTCATTGTTCTATGAAGGACTTTCCATATTGATACCCTGTTTTTCTTGGAGACGATCATTAATGGGCATTTCACAAATTAGGGTTTATTTATTTATTTATTTATTTATTTATTTATTTATTATTATTTTTGCGAAGATTGAGGTTAGGGTTTCAGTTTAGGCAGATAGTCCATACATCAAACATCAAATACGTGTCACTCATTCGTAGAAAACGGCAACTTAATTTGGCGCGTTTCGTTAGCCTGTAAAAACGGTGTCGTTCTATATGATTGGAAGTTCTGCGATATCATCACCTTCACCATCTGCCAGAACCTTTTTTTTTTTAAAATAAAAAAAATGACTTTGCAATAATATGAAAAATGCTCAAAATGCTTGTAACACAAGCCCAAACATGGTCTTAACATTTTTGGAAAAAAAATTACAAATGCCAATTAATTTAACTAATAAACACCTATTAAAAATAATATCAAAAAATTGAAATGAATAAATAACAGATTAATTATTCAAATTTATCGAATTTTAAATAAACAATAATAAATTGCAGTTTTATGAATCAAATAAGTTAAATATTAATTGTTCAGATTTTATGTGACAATTTATGTTAAATCAGATACCTTTAATCAAGCAAAATAATAATAATAATAATGATGATGATGATGAGACGAAATTGGCACATTAAATTTTGCCCATTTAGTGATTCATTTGTTCCCCCACCCTTAAAAAAAATAATAATAAATAAATAAATCAACCCTTAGGCTAGGTTAGCTCAAAGACCTTTCAAAGGAAAACAAGGGTTACATGTACAAAATCAAGGATAACCTCATCTGACAATATTCCCTTTAGACATAGACCAAGAGTTTCAGCCTAGATAGGGAGGTTAAGGACCTCACCCACAATGCAGATGAATTCCAACATTGGATCAACCATAGCAGGAACCTAAGAACTGCATTAAACCTGAAAATTTTCAGAACCGAATTGGTCTAAAGGAGGAAAGAAAGCAACCCACATCAATGGAAATGAAACTGGTGCAGCAAATAATCAGAGCTGCTTGAAAAATAATGGCAATAATACAATGAACAAAGATGCACCACGTCCCTTACACAGCAAGAGGGGCATGAACACATTTTCCCCAGTTCAACAAGAACTTGTTTGTAAAACACGGGGCTGCAGTTTGCATGTTAGGGCTTTCTTTCATGCCAACCAACATTGAAACACAATAATGTTCACTAAATAAGAAGCTCCGCAGCCGCTCTTCCAATGTTACACCGAAGAAAAATAAATTAAACAAAAAAAAATCTGTGACCCATCCCCATGACTATATTTCACATGGGTCAGCCAGGAGGCTTGAGGTAGACCAATTTCTGAAGCAAACCAGCAGGGAGCCAACTACTAATTTGATCCACTCAAGGCCATCACCTTGCATTGCTCGTTCATGGCCAAGAGCTGAGCCTCTTTCTTGTCAAGAAGAGCGCTCAACCTCACATTCTCTTCCATGAGTTTCTGGACCTCAGCTTCCTTTTGCATCTTTTCTCCCTCCAGCTGCGTTGTCTTTGCTACTAGCCTGCTTCTCAACAAAATTAGACAAATGAGAATCTGTACAAATCCCACAATCACGAATTTGCAGAACCAAGAAGTAATTCTACCAAGATAAATATTCCTGAATAACACGTTTGTTATTCATTCCAATCGCTGTAGGTAAAGAAATAACGTCTTCCCCCCCCCCCCCAAAAAAAAAAAGGGAATGAGCAGGATTACAGACTTTCACAGGAGGGATGCTGGATATGGGTTGACAGTTTGTACATGTCAGCAGCAGATGGCCACAGCAGTGCAACAAGGATTTCAAAGTCTACATGCACCGCACACGATATTGCAGTGAGGCACCTCTAGTCTCTCTTATCATTCAAAGAAAAATAATTGACAAAGATTTAATGAAAATAAGTATCTTCCTACCACAGAGACCAATAAGTACTCATACTGTCTCACTAATTATTCTTTAAGCACCATACCGTAGCATCAGACAAGGTGAAGTATGCTTGTAAAGAAGAGGAATCCAGTAGATGGAACAGAACATATCTAACATGAGTCCATTAACATGGTCGAATGGGGCTTGGTGAGGTGAAACATACTACAAAGTGCTTCTCTCTAGACATCCGCCTAACTAGAAAACAGTTGTGACACAGAAAAGCTTAAGCAAAATAGGAATTTGAATTAACAATCACTAAATAGGAAACCAGCTTTCCAGAACCATATGGCACCAGTGCAACAGTTGAATCCGAACCATGATTCAGATTAAGTCTTACCAAAATCAGATTTTGTGTGCCATATACACATACTTTACATTTCCCCTTTTTAAGATTAAATATTTGTTCCTGAACATCTTCATTTTGGAGGAGAAGCAAACTCTCTGAATTTAGGACCAACCTTTCCTTCAGATATCTTACAATAAAAGGAGTCCTTCCATCGTAAATTGGTACAAAGCTTACATGATTAAATTTTGTACAAAGAGGGGATCCACAAAAAACAGAAATTCAGTGTGAGAGAGGGAGACTCGTACAGGAAAAGGCCAACAAAGAGGGAGAGAAAGAGAGAGAGAGCATTAGAGAAGACGTAAGGAAAAACACAATCAACACAATCATAGTTCTCAACTATCCAGTTTGAGAGATCGTATTTTGCTAAGACGTAGTTAAAGATTCATGACAAATCAGTAAGAAATCTGTTTCACAAGATGCAATGGAATGACAAAGGAACTCATCTATATGAGTAGCAAACCCAACTGCTTAATATAGAGGAAAATATGAGAAAGGCAACAAGATGATCCAAGAAAGAAGAAGAATTGGTAGAGAGATAAGGCCGAAGAAGAAAAGCCACATGCTATGATAAAGACTGCTTTGTTACTACTAGTTCTACCTAAATGAATCTCACTCAAAAGATCAAATCTGCACAAGAACATTGCAGTAGATATCTAGATATATCTGATTTAAGAAAATTACTGAAAGTGTTCTTAAAATGGTAAGACTAGCTACTAAAGAAATTACAAAATAGTCACTGTGAGCAAGTGCAAGACAATCTGCTTCATAAATAACCACAAAATGCATGAGCACTGTCATAATCTAGAAAGTATTAACACCAACCGTGATTGTTAGACAAGAAGAAAAGAAAGATATTGACCTTTCAAAAAGCCTCTCAATAGTCTGGAATTGCTTCTCTGAAGAAAGAAGAGTTTCTCTCACACTGATGAGACTGCTAACATAGGATTTCAGAGATTCAAAATCCTGCTTCACACGACAAAGCTCCTGTTCATTTTCTGCAGCCCGTTGCCTCTGTCTAGATGTTTCTTCAACCAAATCCTCAACTCTCTGCCGCATCTCATTCAATACGCTATTTGTACCCAGCGCAAACCTTTCCATCTCCTCCAATTTTACAGACATGTTCTCAATTTGGAGGGCCTTCTTTTTTATTTCTTCTTTTCCTATTGTTACTTTCTCTTTTTCCGTAGCAGTTTCATATTCTGCCATTATGACCCTCTTAACAAGAGTTTCCATTACATCTGAAACCATTTGCACGCTATTGAGTGTTTCACCAATGTAAGCTCCATCTTGTTCGTCAAAGAAACCTTGTTTATCACAAATACTGATCCACATTTCCTCGTCAGGACTGTCAAAGGAAGAAAGATCAACACTCTTAGACCAACGGGACAGAGGTAGCCCCTTTTTGTCGACAAGCCCCACCCCATCTAATTGTTTGATGCCACATGAAGTATGAGCTAGGTGAGGAACAGCCATGATTCTGGCTTTAGACTTCAAGTACGTCATCAAGGTTGCAGTAATTTTGACTCTGCGCCAAAGAACATCTAACTCTTTCTTTGCCACTTCCTCAGACCCTTCTATACTAGCCTTAACCTCCATAAGTCTCGCTTGCAACACGTCAACTTGGGATTGCCGCCTTTCCATCTCTTGCCTCCACGATATGTGTGTCTCACTTAGCTGAGACCTCAAGGTTGACAAGCCAACATCGTCCTCTGCTGCCATCTCCTCTCAGTGTTTCTTGGAAATGAGATGTAAAACTCAGTCTGCTACATACAAAGAAGATGAAACTCACAACCAAAATCCAAACCTATGCATCACTCTCCCTTTCTACTCACTCAAAAAAGGCAAGCATTGTGAAGCAGCTTGCTCCAATATGCATTAAAGCCTCAAAGTTAAGCCATCTCAAATTCCTAACACCAAGAAAACCATTATTCTTAACAGCATAGAATCTCATCTCAGCCTTTAACTCAAGATTTGGTACAAATTAAGCTACGAAATGATGAATAATATAAGCTCCAATTTCTTCACAATAAACATTAGAAATAGAAAACATATGTAGCATAATTCATTGGGTCTAAAGAACATAGAGAACCTCATTCTGCATATAAAATCAACCTCAAATCACGTATGCAACTTCAAGCAAGTCTGATTTGTGCCAACAAGATCAACAAAAGAAGTGATATGAAATTCTGCTTAGGACTATAAACAACATCAGGGAACATGGTACAAGCAGATATATGGAGGTTTGTGTACAATTGCACACCGCACACCCAAAATAGCAGCAAAATAAAAAACGCAACTTCAAAAATCAAACAAGCCCTACAAAAAATTCCCAACCAAAGTTCAACCTCTAAGCAACATAAATATTTTTGACAAGAACAACAACAGTAACAACACATGTAAAAAACTTAAAGAACACCCATAAAAACCCTAAAATTTTCCAACCCAACCCATGAAAGAAATGTTCAAATTCTTTATGATCTTCTCAATACAAACCCTAAAAGTAAGGAAATTTATCAACTACCAGTGATATAATCGGGAATAAAAGAATAAGAAAAACAAAAACAAAAAGAGCGCAAGAAAAACGTATAATCAAGAAATTTAGGAAAATGAAAAGAAGTATATACTATGGTTTTTTTATGTGACCTTTGCGAATCGAACAAATGGATGAGACCTTATCTAGTAAATGATCCCAATTGGGGGGGTGGTTTATTTGACTTGGAAGAGACGATGATGGTGTTTGATTAGGCCATCGTCTTCATAAAAAACACGAGTTGTGATCTAATGTAAGATTAGACTGACTCTCTCTCTCTCTCTCTCTCTCCCTCTCTCCCCCCCTCCCTCCAATCTTAACACCTTTTTCTCGAACAGAAAGAGGGAACATAAAACAAGAACAGCCAACGGAGCAGGTGGTACCTTGTTTTCTTTCTTTTTAATTTCTCCATTTTACATATCTAGACCCTGCATTATCCTAAATTTATAAATCCGATACCTCCACCTTTTTCTCTTTCTCCTGTGGTACCTCTGGTCTAGTTGTGTTGGCACCCTTCATGTGGAAGTGGAATTAAACTCTTTTCCTTCCCCCCCCCCCCCCAAAAAAAAGTTTCTTTGCCTTTTATCAGTCAAAGGTGTGCCCACATCGAAGAAAGGATCAATGTAGTGATTTTTATAGAATGTGAACTGTAATACCAAAAAATAATTTATTTAAATTAATATTAATGGGATGGATTTATCAAAAATTTAAAATCATATTTCACAATATTTAATTATCATTAAGATGTCTAAATGCATGTGATACATATTTTATAATCTTAAAATTTAAGATATAAATCTGATCAATGAAAATTATTTATAAAAGTAAATTATGAAAAGATTTATAATTTTTTTAGTATTTTTACATAAACATACTGATAAATCGTCTAAAAGATAATATAGATATTGTTCAAATCCAATATTTTATACTGAGCAAAAACCATTGCATCTATGCTCACCTAAAAAATTTCAATAAAATTAATAATTTATGAAATTTAAATATCAATCCCATCTTACTAGATTACACTGCAAGATTGGATGGAATTGAACTTGATTACATTAGCTTAGTAAAACTGTGCGGGGAGGAGGTAGGGGACAAAAGAACGAAGAAAAACCTCAACTCGCCGAGCATAAATAATGCTCCATTGATGAATTTCGCATTTAGCAAGAGAGTACATTCAAGCCATAGAATGCCTATTTTTTCCTTGCATACAAGCTATGGAAGTTTAAACAAGCAAATAAGGTTTTTGTTTGGTCAATACCCATCAGAGATCCACTACATCATCTTGGTACAACTGCCACAATCCAACCACTCAACATCTTCTCCAAGCGTAAACGAAGGATCCTCTTTAGAAATGCAAGGTCTAGTCAATGAAAACTGGTGCCAAGATAGGAATCATATATTCACAAACATGGGAAAATTGTGAGGAGCTTGCCACTTTCCATTATGAAGGCTATAATAATCGGATAACATGTTCAAAAATCAGATCAGATTATCAGAAACGATCACTGAACTATAAGACCGGGTATTGTTGGATTGCTTAAACTCATGAAGCTAAAGGCTACAAACCTCACACTGGTACAGTGACAGGAGCTCCTAGCTAAAAATGGTGCCATTGGAACTGGAACGGCTAGACTAGAAAGATTAATGTACAACAAAGTGGGTTGAACTATACAAGAGGGATGTTTCATGTGAATGACTGGACCACAGTGGAAGTGGCAACCAAGCCTGAGAGGAGGCCGACCATTAAAGCACTGTTGTAAGTGGATGGCTCCCCTTGCTGCGAGTTGTTCCTTGAATCAAAATAGGTCTCATTGAGGAATGGTCCGCCCACAAGTGCTCCAACTGCGACATTTGGATTGGGATCAAGTGATTTGAGCCATTTGAAACCATCTTGGCAGCCGGTTTTGGCATCAACAGGTATTGAAGCTCCCCTATGGTGTACGTATTGAGGATAGTTGCCCCCATATCCAACAAGGTAACTCATTCCCATCGGGTTGTTACCCAACACATAATCTGCCTGCAGTTATTTTGAAGTTACAACAGGAACAAGGAAACATGCAAAGTAGGGGGGAAAAAAAGGCAGGAAAAGCAATTTAATAAATGAACAACCCAAATTCCCTTCACCAAGTCATTTAGAAGGGGCAAAGAAATTCTTAAAAGAAGCACTCAAAATAGGAGCTTCCCCACCCCTCGTCATTCGATTCGTTCTGTTAAAAGACTTTTTACTAGGTGAACTAGCTGACACCCACGATGAGAAAAACTTTCTTCACATGATATATCCACTTCTCAAAGACTGACAAGCATACTTTTTGCTGGCACTGCTTCACACAAAGTTGAAAAACTGGGTAATAGCCAATGCCAATAGATGGCTGGATAGAGAGCAGAAGATTCAGCAGTGTGGTTAATTAGTCAGAAAACTACGTTGTGAAGGTCAAGCTACAAGCTGAAGGGTAAATAGATCTTCACCCATCTGCAGATTATGGCTGTATTGATTACAAACAAACAGGGACAAGACTTGAGTAACGAATGAATGCGGTCATTCTTGAAAATTTATCGACAGAGGAGCTAAGCAGCTAGCCAAACATTCATCCAAAACAAGTTCTATGATCAGGAAGATAAGTACCTGTGAAATGGCAAACTTGCGGAGGTCTGCAGGCTTGTATAATACACCTTGGCAGTAGAGTCTTTTGGTCTGAGAGGAAAGCATGTAGTCACTATAAATAACAGCTAGTAGTGCGGAAGCCACTGCGCTCTGCAAAGGGTTCCACTTGCTCACCCATATCAATCCACCTGCTTAAAAAAGAACATTGGGCTCATGGAAGAAAACAGACTTCCAAAATTCAAACATAAACATGGAAAAGTTGAAAATTTACTGAGAAAAATTAATTCCATTTTTGCTTGTCTTGGTGTTAGGAGTTAGATGCAAAATAATCTGGACCAAGCGACTATGACTCTGAACAGACACATGTAAAATCTATTGTTGGCACAGAAAGGAAAATAATGCTGGTGAAACCAAATGTAAAGAAGTGATTAAAAGTTTGTACAAGATTAAGTTAATTACAATTTTCAATGAAAATTTGTACGGCCCATATATAATCATCATTTTGCAAAATGATAAATTTCACATGGTTTTAGGAAAACAAAAGAACATCACATGGAACACGACTTGATGTTCAGAATGAGAAAAGAAGCATTACTGTCTGTTCTGTTGGTTGTAGCTGTTGGTGATCTGGGTATAAGCCCACACATGACGGTCTCAGCACTTCTCCTGTACATTTGAAGGGAAAGATTCTCTTTAGTTGGGATCCCATGTGCACCAAAGAAGTCTACCCTGGATAAAAGAACCTGCTCAGAGATAATCAATGGCATCAATCAGATCGGTTGCCAGTTTTCAATAAGCAACAGCATGGTTGTTGGTATGTTCTTATATGCATAAAACTTTGAAAAGCATGCACCAGGCAACATAAACTGAATATGACAACAACAGCAATAATACAAATAATATTTACTCCCACCAGATACCTGTGTTGCAGCATGCTTGTCATCCCAACTAAACCAAGTTGGAATTCCCCAATAAGCATATGTATTTCCATTTTGTGTAGTGACATAATTGAGGTATGACTGATCTTGAGTAGCATGATATAACCAAGTAGCTGCCCACAACAGCTCATCATCATATCCAGTAGAGTTATAGAACTCCTGCACTTTGGGGATGCTGATACTATAAGAACCCCTATATGTATCAGCAAACATGAATAGTTCCTGGGCATGTTTAAGGAGCAAACTTGAATACACAGAATCAGTTTTTTTAAAAACCAAAGAAGAAGATGCCATTGCTGCTGCAGCCTCTGCTGCAACCTCAGATCCAGGATAAGATGTGTTCACTTCGGTCAGAGGCCTTTTCTCGGTCATGACTTCAGGTCTTTGCCAACATCTGTGGTCCAATTCAGGATCACCTACCTAAAGAAAGAATGCACACAAAATTTTCAGACAATAAAATGTTATCTGTTGGGAGACACCAACAAGGATAGGAATGAGAAGCAACCACCTGCACATAAAGCACATTTGCAGCAGGATGAGCATTGATGAGAAAATCAGTGATCCACTTGAGCGAGTCTTGAGCCGGTCTCAGCTGATTAACTGCCTCCATCTGATCACCATACTCAAGAATTGCCCATGACAGCACGGTTGCAGTAAATGCCATAGGAAATCCAAACTTGATAAGATCGCCAGCATCATACATTCCTTTTGATAAATCCAAGCTTGCTTCCCTCCCATCTTCTAAACCTGAATCTCCTCTCCAACCAATCTTATCATCCACCAACTTCCCAGCTGCAACCAACACCAAAAACCTTATAACATTTCTTTTCTTATGAAATTCTACCTCAAAAAATATACCTAAATGATTCGCATATCACATTCAACAGGTTTCATCCTTTTTTTTTTTCAGTAACCAATCTAGTACTTCTCAAAGCTTTCATTCCAAAATTACATGATTGAGACTAGAGAGAGAGAGCCTCTCATCTTTTAGACCCGAATCGCCTCTCCAACCAATCTTATTATCCACTAAATTCCCAGCTGCAAACACAAATAAAACCTTAAACATTTCTTTTCATGTGAAATTCTAACCTAAAAAACATATACCTAAATCATTCCCATTTCACATTCAAAGGATTCATCCTAAAATTAACCTATCTAATACCTACCAAAGCTTTCATTCTAAAATTTTATAATTGAGTCCATAGAGAGAGAGAGAGAGAGAGAGAGAGAGAGAGAGAGAGAGAGAGAGAGAGAGAGAGAGAGTACATTTTTGGACATCGAAGAATTGGAGAGCAATGGCTAGAGCTTCAGAGTACTTCTGATTAATGGCAGAAGGATGATTAGGAACAAAGGGATGATTTTTGGAACGCCCATTTGTTTCCCATAGAGTTAACACAGCCGCCACAACAACAAAACTTGAAATAATTATCACAGCCACCAACCAACCCAAACCCTTGGATTTCGATCCCGATTCCGATTCCAACTCAAACCCTTTTTCCGATTTCAATTCCATTCTTTTCTCCTCTCCAAATCACAAATTCAAATTCATTTCCTGAACGAATAGAGAGATATAAATTCACGTTTGATCAACACCAAGACTCCGTCCAAACCCAATCAATTCAACAGAAAGCGACATTTGTCATTATGGGGGCTCTGCGTAAGACTCCAAATTTGCTCGAATGCTCTGAAAATTTTTTATTTTAGTGTTTTTATTTGTGGAAGGAGACAAGGACAGTGATGAGTAAAAGGGGGAAAACTTCTCGACGTTTCGTGACTCGTGACTCGCGATTCGCGATTCGCGATTCGCGAGTCTGATTCTTGAGAGACGGTTAAGACTACACGAAACCAAGTATTGGCGGGAAGCCAATGCCCTAAAGATTCCCTTCGTTTTTTATTTTCAAAGGAAAATTTGGGATAACCACTAAGCTGACGGCTGATAGCACCTTGCCGCCAGGCTACCATTCCCCCGCCCCCCTCCTTTTTTTCTCCTTAATTCTTGTTTATTTCTCTTTTCCATCCATGGGGCATCCAATTCCTACAAAACTGTTTAAGCCAAAAAAAAAAAAAAAAACCAAAAAAGTCACTCTTTGTCATTTTATTAGTTTAACCTTGGTCGCTAGATATATTTCTACAAATAATTTTATTATTTAAAAATCTTAATTATTGTTTTATGAATAAGTTAGAATCAATGTAAATCTATTAAAATATTAACGAATACCATTAATAAACTATAATTCAATTAATACTATTATTTTTTCAAAAATTTATCAAAAAAATTAATAAACATAAAACGTTTTTTCTGAGTATTTTCTCAAGTGAATTCTATCATCGGATTACAAAATATGTATCGCCTACAACATATGCATTTAAATTTTTTAATGAAAATTCTTAAAATGGAATTTGCCTTGTCATATTTCTTGATGATGAGCCAAAACACAAGGAGGAGAAACTGGGGGCGTTGGGGAGAAGGAAACGTTTGATAGCCATTGGATTGGAGGGGGTGGGGGTGAAGTGGAGGGTGACGATTTAGCCGCAAAGATGATACCCTTTGATGCATGGGGACAAGGTCGTGCGTGCATGACTATGTCCACAAAGGGAAGACGGGTTAAAACCAGAATGTCCGGCTCTTATTTTTAGCTTTGATCCAAAATCCCATCCTTTTCTTAAGTTTGGCAACATGTGGTGGGAATCGATTGTTTGGAAGTGAGGGAATATTTGCCATTCTTGGTGGATTCAAATCCTCGTCTTCACTTCATTGACCCTTTTATGTGAAATATTGAAGAAGTAAAACACCATTTCAATTTCTTGATATAATTAATCGGTATTCGAAAACATATTTTGATTAATTTAGTTATAACATTCACTACAAAAAAGTTATTTTTTTATAACAAATTTTGTGATGAATTTTAAAAAAAAAATTCGTTGAAAAAACGATTTACGACAAATTTAACAACAAAATATTTTTTATCGCTATCAGTTCGTCGCAAATTTTAAAAATCAAAAATTAAAATTCATCACAAATTTGCGACGAACTTGGGTTCGTCGCTAACCTGCGACGAAACATGGTTCGTTGTTAATATCCGACGAACCTTTTGATCGCAAATTTCGTTGCAAACATGTTTAGTAACGAATTTTGTAACGAATCCGGATATTTTGATAAAAAATTTAGTAATAAATTTAAAAATTTTGCAAATAAAAATCAAATTGAATTCTATAATTTGATCATTTTTCCTGTATACCTTGTTCCTGCCTCTCATCCAATATCAATAAAACAGTCATTTAATAGTATCTACAAACCATCAAACAATATCATAATCAACCAACCATCCAATATCAATATCAATATCATCAACAAACTACAAGACAAAATCACAAATACAATATGATACAAATACAAATCACATTCAAAGATAATGTCAACAAACACAATACAAAGTCACATATTCAAATACAAAAATCACATTCAAGAAACACCACCACCACCACCACCATCATCATCGAATGTGATGACCACATTTCTTGTTAAAAATTTTTCTTATTTCAAACTCCTCCGCCTCGTCCCAAGTGAACTGTCGCTGCAATAAATAAAAAAATAATTAGTTATATTAAAATTATAAAATTAATTTTAAATTTAATTTTGTTTGACTCATTTCTTATTAAAATCAGTGTTCATTTTTTAATTATAAGAAACCTAAAATTAAAATACTGAATTAAAAAATTATTATATAAATAAGAGAATATATTACATGAGATAGAACATTACATAAAGTAAAAAAAATAACTCACAGAATCATACCCAACTTTTCATTTCATTTCAGAGGAGCAAACTTTGAAGTTGATTCGATTTTTACTCCATTCTATAAAACAATATAAAAAATCAATATTTTTGTATAAATTTTATGCAACAGCATATGAAATAGCGAATGTACCTTATAGCATCGATAATCCTTTATGCAGATTTATCCCCACATTTGAACATGACACACTAAAACAAATAAAAAATAATATTAAATAAAACAAAAAAAAGAAAAAACAAATTAAAAAAAGAACCAGGGAGGGGAGGTGCTCCCCCTTCCTCCACATGGGCAGCTGCAGTGCCCCTCGGGCGCCGCGCTCTGAGGGGCCGCGGCCTGCAGAGTGCGCTCTGGGGCGCCCTCGCGCGCTCGAGGCCGGGAGCGGCCCCGCCCGGCGTGGGGGGGGGTGGGGGTTGGGGGGGGGGGGGGGGGGGGGGGGGGGGGGGGGGGGGGGTGGGGGGGGGGGGGCGTTGCAAATTTTGTGACGAACTCCAAGGTTCGTTGCAAATTTTGCGACCAACACTTGGTTAGTTGTAAATTTTGTGACGAATACAAGGTTCGTTGCAAATTTGGCAACCAAATATGGGTTTGTTGTAAATTTTGCGACGAACTTAAAACTTTGTTGCAAATTTTGCGACGAACAATTTTTTGTTGAAAAATTTATTGTTAATTGGCGACAAATTTTTGTTTGTCATAAAATTTATCGTTAAAAGCATGTTTTTTTGTAATGATTGTTAGATGTAATTTAAGAAAATTCTCTTAACATAATTTTTTTTTTATTTTTAAATTTTAAATTTAAAACGAGATTTAATATTCTTATTTATTAAACCGTCCTAAAAACATAGGAAATCAAGTTGGGGGCTCTTAAAACCTCATGACATTGCCAATCACGAGCTTGCCAATTCTCAATTAAAATGTCAATAATGACATATTAAGATTAAATTAAAATTTGAACTTGTAACCTATCATAAATGGTATTGCCCTTATTAACAAGTAAGCAATCTAAATTTGAGATGCAAAATGTTTACGATTGTCAATGCTAATGGTAAAAAGAAAATAATAACCTATTAATGCATTTAACTATATTGATTGAAGTTAAAAATTATATTTAGTATGAATTAATTAAAATAACTTGAGATAAATTAAACATTGCAGATTAGACCGGCTGATCAGCCGTTTAATATCTCAACAATAGTAATTATATGAATTTTTTATTTAAAAAAAATATATTAAAACAAATAATAAATTGAATATTTGAGAAGTATTTTCTCGATGATAATTGGTAAAAAAAAAAAAATGTTGTGATTATAGTTAAATTCTTCACTTGATTGCGAGACTATTATTTGCTATTGAAAATTACTTTTCGGGGCAAAAAAAATATTTTTAATTAAAAGTAAAATAATATAAAATAGAAATAAAGTAAAATAAGTGAAGAGTTTTAATTAATGTAATTTATTTAGTGATTGAAAGAGGGAATATCACCTTATATCTTGTATTATATAGTGAATTTGGCCTTTCTAGCAAAGTTGGGGTGGAATTGGTGTCAGGCGATTCAACCCTCGATGCGAGGTCTTTCAGCATAACTATCTCAATTGGGTGGATCTTTTCACATATAATAAGTGTACTAACTGCTCTAATTTATGGCGTGGTCTCCTCAGAGCTTGATAGGTTTTGTTGAGAGGGATCCGATGGCAATCGGGGGATGGATCAGCAATTCATTCTGTGAGGACAATTGGCTTGGGTTAGATCCTTTAATCAGGAGGGTTGGTCAGGGATTACCTCTGTTTGCTTCTCGGGTGTGGGTTAATCAATGTATCACCCTGAGGGAATGAGATATTGACCAGCTGTCCACCGTTCTATCAAATGAGTATGCCCAGGAGATAAGAGCTATAATAATTCTCCAAAATCCAAAGCTCACGACCGCTTTTGTTGGAGTGGTAATTCTTTCAGGATATTTACGATTAAATTGGCTTGAAGATTCAATTCTAAATAATATGAGTGATTGGAAGTGGATTTGAAAGATGAATTGCTAGAGCGGGTGAGGCTTTTTATCTGGTTTGTGACTCAAAATTTCTTAATATCTAATGAAACGTGAGCTAAGCATAGTTGATCCCCTCTATTCTTTTTGCCATGAATACCCAGAGACAGCTAACCATCTTTTTCGGGATTGTGACTAGGTAAAAAATATTTGGGGGCATCTATCTCCAGAATTCCTATACTTATAGGTTGGTTATGCATATACAACTAGAGTTACATGGCTTAAAAGGAATCGTCGGTCACATGCCATGATAGAGGGTATTCCTTAGCCGATTTTCTTTGCTTCAACCATTTTGAGCCATTTGGAAGGGGAGGTGCAAGGTAGTTTTTTTTTTTTTTTTATTATATCGTGATTTAAATACGAAATCATTAGATTAAGGAAGAGTGTTGTGATCATTAAACTGTTTCCGATCATTAAACTGTTTCCCTGAGAACACAAGGTAGTGTTCCAAGGTAGGGACTTTGCCATTGAGGAAATTGGGAGTTGGGCCAAAAAGTATGCGAATGAGGGATGATGGGCACTTTCGGGTGTCCCCCCTCCATCTAGAGTGGGTAGTTGGGTTCATTGGACCCCTCCCTCTTCGAATACTTTTAGGTTGAACGTGGATGGGTTGGTCTTACTAGTCGCAACTTACGGGAGTGGGTGGAATTTTACGAGATAAGTATGGTCTTTGGCTAGGAGGAGGTTTTTTTTTTTTTTTTAGTAAATCCAGAGGTGACTAATCCTTTTATGGCTAAGTTGTGGGGGGGTCCATAAGACTTTTCGATTCCTCCAATACCATTCTTTTATTTCGGTTATTTTAGAACTAGACTATATTGAACTAGTATTAGCCCTGCAATTAGGGGTGGATATATGTCATCCGGAATCCCGTATTGTAGAGTGCCACAAATGATACAATGAGTTCAAATATGACAATTCTTGTTTGTGCCTATAGCAGGAAATACTTGTGCCATTGCTTAGTCCGTATAGGGACAAGTTTGAAACCAGGAGTCCCTGAGTTGATTTCACCACCTCCTTGACAGAGACGTCCGGGTACAACTTCCTTTAAATGTTAGTGTAGTAGCCTCTCCCTCCCTGTAATAAAAAAAAGTTTTGAATTCACAAATTTCTTAATAAAAGAATTATTCAATTGGATACAAAATTCGTATAATATCATGAATTACACTGTTCAAAAAAGTTAAGGTTGAAATCAGATAAAATCGAGATGGGGTGAAATTTTTAATATGAAAGATGATGAATATTAGAATAATTTAATTGTTGTTGTTGTATTAACTTTCTTAAACTTCTAAAATTTTATCTTAAAGCCTTACTTTTATTGTGTTTGAGTAATATAAATTTTTATTTTATAATTATTAGGTCTTGGATTTGGATAATTATTTATTTTTAAATAATTTTCCTTCTTAAGAAGGCTTTTACCACGGACAAGAAAAAAGAAAAAAAATGAAATTCCTTCCGCTAGGCGTATCCGCTTCGAAACCCTCTTCCACCCTCCACGGCCCGTACCTTTTGTTTACCATTTGCCCCACACGCTCTCTCTCTCTCTCTCTCTCTGTCTCTCTACTATACTTGGTGGTGGACTCCATGTGTCTGTTCTAAATCTTTACTATCTCTCCTTAATCGAGCTCAGAGAGAGATAGAGAGAGAGAGAGAGAGAGATGGGAGACGGGAGAGAAGGAGACTGGGAGTGCAGTGGATGTGGGAACAGAAACTACGCGTTTCGATCATTCTGTAACAGATGCAAACAACCTCGTCTTCTTGTTGATACTAAAACCCCATCCGATTCTAAATGGCTTCCTCGTATTGGCGATTGGATCTGCACTGGTACTCTCTTTCTCCCTCTATCTTCACTTGATCTGCTATGGTTAGGGTTCCTCGTAATTCATGCTCGGACCAATCAATTACGGGTGTTTTCTCTTCCCATTTGTCTAAATTTAATCCTCAATCTGGGGAGAACTTTTTTTTTTTTGGAAGGATCTAGTGTTGGGATATTCGTGTAGTGAAATTGTCGATTGTTAACTAGGTTAATGGTGTGGAATTGTGTCTCCCAAACAGAATATTATGGCACTATGCTAAAGGGTATGCAGCTGAATGATTGTGTTAAAGATTTTCACAAACATTGGGTACCATGGTTAGACAGTAGCTCTCTTATGTTTCGTTTGGTCGTCAGAAAAAGTGATGGCTTTTTGAGGGAGACAGTGTTCCTCAACAAACTTAGTTCATTTCATAAACCCCATTTTCATGATTTTCCAAATGATGTTGTTATAGCTATGTTGTCCTTGGATTGTGAGGATGGCACATAGTGGGTATACTATCTTAAACCTATGTTGCATGGAGACTTTCAGAAATGAGTGTATCATGAAAATATGCAAATGGGAATGCAGCTGGTTTTCATAAACTACATGTACCGTGGTTAGACCATAGCCCTCTTATGTTTAATTTGGACCTCAAAGAAATGTGAGATTTTTTGAGGGAGACGGGTTCCTTAACAAGCTTAGCTGATTGCATTTTCCCCTTTTTGTGGTTTTGCGAATGATGTAGCTGTACCCTATTTAGACCTACGTTTCAAGGACACTTTCAGAACTGAGCATGACACAATCTGATATGACATTTTGTAATTTATAATAATGCAAAGCTTTTGTTACTCGGTGATCTTGCTCTGTCTGTGCCATGTCCGATGTCTATGTCCATGTTTCGTGGGTCTGAACTCTACTTGAGTTGTTCTAGACCTAGTGAGAACTTTGGCATGTCTGTATGGACCAAAGATACCCCCATATTAATTGCATGGCTGTATGGACCTAGTGTCCTATTTTAAGGGGTTTAAGAGGAGGCTATCCCTATGTCAATTGCATCATCTTAATAATTGTTGTTTAGTAAATAGTTTTGGCCTGCAGGACCCTTCTACAGTAGTCATTAATGGGACCTCTCCTTTTGGGTCTTCATTATATTTAATGGTCTATGTGGAGGATATGTGTGTTTGATTACAAACTGTTTACTGTCATTTTTTTTGGGCTTATATACCATTGTCATCTTTCCAAATTCATATATGAGACGTACCATTTTTTTTTATTGAAATACAGAACTTACTATATGTATCGGTTGAGTGTTTTGTGTTTTGTTCTGTGTGTGTATTTTCTTCTGGGTTGTGCTGGTTGGTGTGTGTTTACATGGCTGGCTTCCTTTTCCTCTACATGGCTGCATTTGGGTTGGGTTTCTATGGCAATGGACAATAGGTTGCACTAACAACAATTATGCATCACGAGAAAAGTGCAAAAAGTGCGGGCAACCAAAGGAAGTAGCAGCAATGCCAGCAATTGCAATGACAGGGGTTTCTCTGCCATCTTATGCACATTATTTTGTCAGGGCACAGGAAGGACCAGAACAGAAGATGAATGTTGGACCAATAGGCAACACTGCTATACAGCAGCCTTCTCTTCCTTTGAGCTCTAACTGGTCTGTAGGAGGGACTGATAAATATGGAGTTCAGTCAGCTCCCACATGGCCTTTGATTGAAAACAGTAATCCTGGGCTTTCACATGGAAATCCTGCAAACCGGATTCTCATGGTTCCAAAAGGATGGCGAAATGGTGACTGGATTTGCAACTGTGGTTTCCACAATTATTCTTCTCGTGCACAGGTATAATGATGTGCCATGAATATAACATCAGTTTAACCATGGTCCACAAGATGTGTCATAAGACTTATAATTCCCGTGATTTGTTGTTATGTTTGCAGTGCAAAAGATGTAATGCTTCTTTATCACCAGGTACACCCATTATTCCTTTCTTCTGGAATTTACTGTTCTCTTACCTCATTAAATGAATTTGTAGACGTCCTCTGTGATTGAGGGTAGTCTTAACATGGACAGTATAAAAGCATAACAAGTGTAATTTTACTTGTAAGCTCAAGTTTGGCTTCATCCTCTACATTGGCTAAGTTGCTTTAATATCTTGAACCCACTTCCATGGAATAGATTTTTATTCAGTTGGTTGGAGCTAGAATTAGTTCATTGTTGTTGTCTCTGATGGTCTGTCTCTGCTCTCTCTCTCTCTCTCTCTCTCACTCAATTTCTGTTTTTAGCTCTTGGGACCAAGCGGTTGGCATCAGATGACTTACTTCATGAGTGGGATAACAAGAGACTAAATTCAGGATATGTAAGTACTGGTATTCTTTGATCGATTATGTGATTAGCATGATTGTTGTAGTAACTCTGGTTCAACATTTCCAAACAAAAAGACAAATGGACCACAGCAGTCGCTTGTTGCTTTGGAGCCAACAGCTAGATTTGGTGGTGATCAGAAGGTTGGGATTTGTGCCTCATATCCATCTGGAAGCTCTGCTACAGCTCCAAGTTTGCAAATGATCATGCAGTTGCCACAGGTGTCTATGCCACCGACTCTTGTTGGGAAAGGGTAAGGTGCACATTTTGCCATCTTGTTTTGCAAACATGGAATTTATAATTGGGCTCTCACAGTCATGTCATCTTGTCCACTGATAAGCTTGACTATAGTCATTTTTTATCTCCTTATCACCACCCCCCTTGATCAGGGGGATGTGTGGGGTTATCTTATAGTACTATCATCCTACCATTTATTTGGTAATAACCTTATCAGTTGAAAATCAAGCATCACCATTCACATTATGTAATTTTAATTATTGTGGGTATATACAATATGATATGGACACACGGGTGGGAAATATAATAATCAGAATGCATGGGTTTGTTCTGAAAATGAGTCTCAGTTAGTGATTTGAGTACAGTATGTTCTGCAGGTTGATAGTTAAATGATTGTTTTTGTGACTAATATTTGTCATACTTTTTACCCTTTTGCCAAGCAGTGCCAAGCAATGGCGTAATGGAGATTGGATGTGCACAAATTGCAATAACCACAATTTTGCATCTAGGGAGCAATGCAATAGGTTTGTGCACAATTATGCACAATTAACACTGTTTATTTTTTTATTTTTTTTCCTGATCTTAGTAATAAAAACAGATGCCGACCTGTGGTTATCTTTGCAATAATAATGCCATAAAAATCGGTTTCTGCAGGTGTAAAACCCAACGATGCGCTCTTGCTCAGCCAGTCAATGTTGCATAGCTTGAACATTTTCATGGGTATTTTGGGATTTGTTGTAGGTTTTACTGGTAATTCTTGAGATTTTGTTCAGGATATTTTACGGGCTCTTTTTTTATTCCTTGATTAGATATTCATTTTAGAGTGCAGGTTGTATCCAAAAAACCATATTTTTATGTATACTCCATTACGGTGTGTAAGGGAGTATGGTTCAGGGTAGTGAGCTTGGTTTCTTATGATTTTCTTGGGCTGGTTTTTGTTAATAGCCAAGTTACCCAAAACTATGAGTGGGTTCATATATTTTCATAAATTTGTAAGATCTTACAGGCTCTTGTCTATTCTGTCATGGTGAAGAATATTGAATCCCAGAACATTTGACTCTCTCTTGCTCTCTCTCTCTCTCTCCCCCCAAAAAACCAGTTATGGTAAATGCTGCAGGGGTCTGGAAATTCTAAGTTGAGAAGAAAGAGAGACAATTTTACAGGAATTATTTATAGCATAGTGTCAATCAGGAGTATACAAGCCAAATTGAAGCTGATAATTCAAAGGTGTTCCATTCTCTCCCCAAATTGTGGTCACCTTTTTCACTGCCTCTTTGGTGTTATGTGTACTCAATATCTGAAGATGAAATATGGTAGATTACGTGAATATGGAAGTAGGAGAGAGAGGAGCATCAAGCTGGTACAAGAGAAGGGCCAACAAATCTGAAAATTCAACCTCCTATAACAATGAAAACAGAGGCATAGGCAAACTTGTTCAGCCAAAAAAGCAACCCTTTTTCTCCCAAATAGAGTTCATAACCTTCTCACCAATGATCATGCTGTCAGGCGGAGCAGGGATTGTTGCCTTTGCCGCTCGTACTCCACTCCCACCTCCTTCCAACTCATGCTGCTCTCTCATTCTCCTCCTTGACCCTTTTTGAAACCAAGTTTTCACCGTGTCCGGTGGGGTAATGGTGGGTGGTGGTGTTGAGTGTTGTCTTCTTTGTCACCGTTTGCTGCCACCACCTGTGGCGGTGTTGCTTTCTGATGGGAGAGAAAATGATACGATATTTGAGTTGAGGTTCTTGTATGGACATTTAAGTGGTAAAGAGTATTTATTCAAATATATTTTTTGAGATTTAATGTTTGAATTTTCATGAATATATAGATTTTTATAATTTTTGTGATCTCTGTAAAATATATTTGAATTAAAAGGAGAGTTTGGAAAGACACATTTTAATTTGGAAGAGGAGCACCAAATTTGAGTTGAGTTTAAGGGTGTCATTTTATTTCCCAAGAAGAGGGAGAAAAAGAAAAAAAGAAAAGAAAAACATCATTTGCTTTTGATCAGGGAGAAATGAAAAAGGGAAGAAATAGTGTTGGGCATCGAGAGAGAGAGAGAGAGAGAGAATAATTAAAAATAAAAAATACAAATTAAGAGTAGAAACAAATATATGATTGGATCAACAAATAAAATGAAAAAAAAAAATGAATGATTGATTCATTGATCGATTGATTGAGAACAGAGTTAAGAAGTTAGAGAGAGACAGAGGCAAAAAAAAAAAAAAAAAAAAACAGAGGCAAAGAGAGAACCTCCCAAAAAAGTTTAGGAAGAATTCACCATGGTTTATAATTTTGATATGTTTTTAGAATTTCCTAAATTTTAATTTTAGAATTCTGTCTTTACCCCCCAAAAAAATTAGAAACTCCCAAATCCGGATTAAGTTCGCAATTCAAATATTCCAAAACCGCCACGAACTAAAAGAACCTTTCACCCATCTGCACCACGCCATTCTATCTCACTCTCTCTCTCTCTCTCTACTAAGTTTCGATTCTTCAAACAGCGATGAGCGATCGACGATCCAGAAGAGAAGAGGACCCGTTTCTTCTCAAGTACAGTGATTCGGAGCTCCAAATCGCGTCGGAGTTTCTCTCCACTTGGTTCCCTTTTCTCTCCAGAGATCTCTGCACTTGCTGCACTCGTAATCTCTCCAATTCTATTCGATCTCTCGATCCTGGTACTCTCTCTCTCTCTCTCTCCTTCTCTCCCCCTCTCCCTCCCTCCCTCTCTCCCCTCAATTCGATGGTTTCTATTTTTATTATTTGTTTAGGGTTCGTAGAATTTATTTGGGTGTATTTAGAGATTTTTCTGTTTTTTTTTTTTTATTTGAATAATAATCTATGGCTTATTTGTGGGATTTTCTGATTCGGATTAGGGTTTTTTTTTTTTTTTTTTTTAAATGATTTTTAAGGTTTTCTTTTTGGGTTTTAGAGATGGCTTGTTGATGAAGTCAAGCTTTTAGATGATTTTTTCTTTCTCTGAATAGAAGAATTTATGATTTTCCCTGTTTGCTGATTTCTTATTAGGGTTTGTCAATGACGTTAATATCAACTTCAGGATTTATTTGATCGGGTCTTAATTTAATCATGGTTTTCATGTGTGTTCTTATGTTCTTATTGAAGTCAACGATCTTTTCTCTAGGGGGTGATTGTTGCGATTTTTGGACTTTTGTGTTTAAGATTAGTTTTTTTTTTTTTTTTTTTTTTTTTAATGATATTTATGTTAAGTTTAGGGTTGTGGTGATTCCTTGTTAACTTATGTTCTTACTGGAATGGATTTTGCCGTTGTTATACGACCATTATTGCTGATTCTTATTAGGGTTTGTCAATGATATCAATATTAATTTTAGGATTTATTAGATTTTTTCTTTGTTTAGTTATGTCTTTGATGTTTGTTCTTATCTTCTTACTGAAGTCAATGTTCCCTTCGGGGGGTGGGTTTTTCTTTTTTTAGTGATGGTGATTCCCTTTTAACTTCTGTTCTTACCGGAATGGTTATTTTGCTGTGATTTTGTAGCAACTGAGGTCGATATAGGACCATCACAGTCCGATGAGAAACAGACTGGTGGTGGCTGTAATGGAAATTGCAATGCGGATGCAGGTGGGAGTTGGAAAGATGATGGGGCAGACACCAATTCAATTGGTAGTTGGAAAGATGGGGATGATGCTAACTCATTAGGTAGCTGGAAAGATGGTAACAATGGGTGGTCTGAACAGACTACTGTGGGTGATGTACCATCTGATTCACAATTGGTTGACTCTCCAAGTGTTCGAATGTCATGGGTTGACATCGCGCAGGAAGATAAGCTAGAACAAGACCAGGAAGAAGAGGAGGAAGTGAACAAATCAAACAACCGGTTGTTGGTTGATGGGCGGACTCCATTGCAAAAGGGTGGGCAGGGAGTTGGAGCAAGCATCAAGCCAAAGGTAGAATTGCCTAGAGAACAGAGGGAGTATATTCATTTTATGAATGTGAGGAGGAAGAAGGATTTTGTTCGTCTGGAGAGAGTTGATGGAAGGATTGTTAACATTCTTGACGGGCTTGAATTACACACAAACATTTTCAGTTCTGCAGAGCAGAAGTGGATTGTTGATTATGTTTATGCTCTTCAGGAGATGGATACAAAAGGCAAATTGAGAGGTATATCATTTGATTCTAATGTTCCTTGATATATGTTTGTTTGGCATGCTTATTTGTGTTTGCCTTACTCTTCTCTTGTTATAAGAGTTGTTATGTCTGTTAACTTCAAATGAGCTTGTGAGCAACACTTCCATTACAATTGAAGTCTCATACAGGTGGGGGTCTATTCTGAGAAATGGAGTACAGACATCAATATGATAGTATAGACATATTCATTGAAGTGACTTGTTTTTGTGCCATCTTACATGTGCACAAGAGTGTTGATTGTGCCTGCCAACTTTTGGAGTGTTCCTCTCCCTATCTTTCACTATCATTTCTGTTTTAATCTCTCTCTTCTTCCCCTGCTTCTCTCTCTATTCTCCTACTGTCGTTCCACATTACATTGGAATGGTAAAATATGCGTATGAGATGCAATTGCATTTGTGTTTGTCAATCTAATTAGACATAGACAATACTTTTGATACATATTTAGTAACAGAAATCCATACTTAGAAATGTGATATTGAATTTTCCCTGGTGGAATCATGATAATCTTTGTATGAAAGTGCTCCTTGTGCAGTTTTATTCCCTTCATTTGTGAATAGTTCTTTGCACGACCAAAAAAGATATTCAGGTAAACAAGTGCCCCCTTAATTAGCTCTCAGATGTCACTATGTTACAAAGTTCTGGTTACCTTGATGACCATGTGTATGATCTTCTGGTTTGAGGTAACCACCAGTGTGGTACCAGCATTTAAACAAAGCAACAATCTGATTAGAGTATAAAAGAGCCCTTGATGCGCAAGAAATCCATTGCTTAAGGTGCAGAGCACCACAAAAGTTATCATAAAAATAAAACAATTAAATATTAACTGAATATCCTTCCATCATGTTAACTGTTTTGGGTCTAACCTAATGAGTGGTGTTCTTAAGAATGTTGTGGATCTTCAGCTTGAGTTTATGTAGACCTTGGTTTAATGACACCTGGAAATGTTTTAAATTGACTGCTCATCATTGTATTTATATATTATATCATGTAATTTTTGAACAATTTATTTTTTGAATATTATGATTTGGGCAATATGTTTGGTTTTTCCTTCTTCCAGAACGTACATATAGTGCTCCTCTAAAGTGGAAGAGAGGAAAAGGTCGCGTGACAATTCAATTTGGTTGCTGCTATAACTATGCAACGGTACAACTCTCTTAGTTCATTCCACTGATTTTATTCTTGAGTCATGCTGAAGTAGAGATGTGCCAATTTTGATAGTTTTGTGCTATCTTTAAGAACTGTGAAAAACAATATACTTATGAGAAAATTGAAGCTCATTATTTTTAATGTTCCTTGACAGGATAAACAAGGTAACCAACCTGGTATCCTGAAGAATGAAAATGTTGATCCTATTCCACATCTTTTCAAGGTGATTATCAGGAGGCTAGTTAGATGGCATGTTCTTCCTCCCACGTGTACCCGATAGTTGTATTGTCAACATATATGAAGAGGGAGATTGTATACCGCCTCATATTGACAATCATGATTTTGTCCGTCCTTTTTGCATGGTCTCATTCCTCAGTGAATGTAATATAGTCTTTGGAACAAACTTGAAACCTGTCAGTGGTGGAGAGTTTTCTGGACCTGCTGCAATTCCATTGCCTGTTGGGTAAGGGTTTTTTTCCCCTGCTTTAGGCCTTATGTATGTAGATGAATAAATGCATGAATTTGTAGTTTTCTTCAGTATGAAGAAAACACCTATTAAATAACTTATTACTTTCTGTAGGCCTGTTCTTGTCTTAAATGGGAATGGAGCTGATGTGGCTAAGCATTGTGTTCCTGCATTGTAAAAAGTGGGAGAAATCGCTGTATTGTAAAAAGTGGACTAATCTTCCTTTATATCTTCAGGATTTCAATTACATTTAGAAGAATGGAGGTAGCCAAACGACCTGTTGATTATGCACCTGAGCCTGATTTGCAAGGGCTTGAACCCTTGGGCCTATGATCAGGACAAGTCAAAGAAAAGTTCTCCAAAAACCCAGCGCTGTGTAAACAAGCAAGCACTTAGGCCACTACGAGAGGGTTCAGCAGCTTCAAGGAATTCTGCTGAGAAAGTCGGTTTTAGGTCAGAGCCTGGTCTGCGGATAGCAAGGGGACCAGTTAATAGACGGAGGGTTAGAGTGAGTTTGAATGATTGAGCGGTGCAGTAAGAACAATCTGAATTGCGAACTTGATTAGTGGATGAATGCTTGCAATGGCGTGTACATAGGCTAATGGTTTGTACCACGTGATTTACGGATGCCTTAAATTATCTGTGGGAGGGGATGAAGACTCTCCTCAAGTCAAAGTCAATTTTCTGGTAATCTAGTCAAGAGCTTTTTTTTTTTAATTTTTTTCAATCGTTTTATATGTTCCTTGTGATCTATACTCTACAAAGAAGCTGAGTTATTCATTGTCCATAATTTTATCATGCTGTACATGTATGCCACTTCTTGTCTCATGGCGAATTTGTTTGATTAAATCCAAAATTTTGAATTATACCAGAGATGCAAGATTGTATATCTTTCATATTTTTTTATATTTCTGATTTTAATAATACAATGTGAGAAAAGATTTTATACCCTTGTATATTTCTATGGTTAGTCTCGTTTTTCCTCGTAAGCTGATTGCCTTGGCCCAAATGCTACCTGTCATGGCTAATGAGTATTCATGATGGTATTGTGTTTTATTATATTTCCTTTTCGTGGTAATATAGTGGCTTGAGTAACACGGAAGTGAGGTTTTTTTTTTTTTTTTTTTTTTTTTTTAAACTCGTAAATCTCTCAATTCTGGTATCAGTAGAATTTGATTTTACTGGTCAAAACTGGTAATCCAGGTGTACTTGGACAACTTGATCATAAAATATCATGTGGGTGTGTTGAGCATGGGAGAGTAGCAATTATTCTCTCTCTCTCAGCCTATTTGTGGTAGAATATGAGGAGCATGGCAGCACCATTGTTGTGGTGACAGTAGTTAAAAGCGCGCTTAACGAAGTGAAAGTGTTGGGCTTTTTTCGGATGAAGCACAGTGAAAATGAAAAAACGCAATTGAAGCTCATTCAAGCAACTAGTATCGGCAATTCTGATTCAAATGAATGAGCTTTAGGAGTAATAAGGCGTATCCCACATTTTATAGAGAAATAAGGGTGATTATGCTTATCCAAATATCTATTCAAGGAATATGGCTGGTGTCAAGGATCCTTAAAGAGTAATAACTTCTCCTACATATGGTAGTCTATTTGATAAAGGAAACATCAGTTATTTACTATATTTAATATTTTTTTTCTCTTGTTGATTACTAGTTTTAAAGACCTAATTTAGGAATATCTGTTATTTCCTTCAACTTAGTTATGTGTATGAGCTATATATAATTATCCCTCTCTTGTTGTCAACATAGGAGTGGAATTATTCAAAAAACAGAGACTCATCAAGAAAAATCTTCTATGAACTCTGCTTTTTCCTCTTGGCATCAGAGCAGGAACGATCTTCTCTTCTTCCTGTCATGACTTCTCTATCTTTGAATGTTGGTAACTTTGTTACTCTAAAACTCACCCCAACCAACTACCCGTTATGGAGACAACAGGTATTATGATTGGCAGAAAGTCAAGACCTGGTTCATCATCTCACCAATGAAACTCACATTCCACCCAAATTTGCTCCACAAAATTCAGATACCACAGATACAAAAATCTCATCAACACCAACAAAAGAATTCATTACATGGCAAAAGTCTGATCGCCTTCTCAGGGGTTGGATCATCGGAACCCTCTCTGAAGAAGCACTTGGACTTGTCATCGGATTAGACACAGCAACTGCAGTCTAGACTGCACTCAAAGAAGCCTACGTACAGGACTCTCAGGAGCGAGAGTTCACACTTCAACAACAACTAACCTATTTGCGCAAAGATGAAAACAAAACTATTACAGACCATATACGAAATTTCAAAGGGTTATGCGATAACCTTGCTGCTATTGGTAAACCCATTCCTGATCAAGAGAAAGTGTTTTGTCTTCTCACAAGTCTTGGACCACAGTATGAAACTTTCACCACAACAATACTGAAACCTCCAAGACCAGCCTATACAGAACTGATTTCACAATTGCAAAGCCTAAATCACCGTAGGAACTGGTTCTCAAATCAATCTGATGTTTCTCTCTCCTCTCTCACTCCACATCTAGCCTTCTATGGACAATAGCAGCAATAGATGCAAAACTTCACACCTAGGCATTAAAATAGTCTCTTCACTTCTACAGGTTGTGGTTTTCAAGCACAACAGTCTCGTAGTCAAACACAAGGCTATCCAAACACACAGCAATGCAAACCACCGCCACCTGGAGAACGACGAATGACTACTGCAGAAAGAGAATTGTATCGTGATGCAATCTGTCAATATTGTGACAAACCAGGTCATGTTGCAAAAATCTGCTGGTGGTTACCAAAGAAAGTAAAACAAAACAACGAACTCCCACAAGCTCTTGCAGCACTCACACTCGACAACTCCATCATTAACACAGAATGGACTTTAGATACAGGAGCTTCAAATCATATGACTGGACAACCAGGTATGTTAAACAATGTTCATAAATATAGTGGAACTGACTCCATCATCATTGGAGATGGATCCTCTTTACCAATAACAGGTATTGGTAATTCTTCCATTAAACAAAAGGGCAATATTCTACCTCTTGATGATGTTCTTTTAGTACCAGCTCTTAAGAAAAACTTACTTTCTATTAGTTAACTTACATCTCAATTTCCTGTTAATTGTGAATTCTCTAACACTAATTTTTGTGTGAAGGCATGGAACACAGGCCACCCTCTCATAACAGGGAAACGAAAGGGTAATTTATTTGTCTTGTCCAATGAGCTAGAAGCATACTTTTCTTACCGATTCAAATTTGGCACCACAGACATCTGACATCAACGTTTAGGTCATCCGCAATTTTCTGTAATTCAGTTATTAAGGAATAAAGGACTTATTGAAGTTGTTGGCTCTTCAAAGGCAGATCATTTATGTGATAGTTGTCAATTAGGCAAATTAAGTAAACTTCTCTTTAGTTCTTCTGAACACTCCAGTTCTGATGTTTTTGATAAGATACATTGTGATCTTTGGGGCCTGCTCTTGTTTTATCTGTTGGCAAATTTCGGTTCTATGCATGTTTGGTAGATGATTTCTCAAAGTATACTTGGATCATTCCTTTGAAAAATAAATCTGATTTTTTTGCTGCTTATTTAGTATTTGAAAAATATGTTGAGCGCCAATTCAATAAGAGAATTAAAATCTTCCACTCCGATGGTGGGGGAGAATTTGTTAATTCTCGATTATCATCTCATTTTCTTGCCACAGGAATTGTTCACCAAATCTCATGTCCCTATACACCAGAACAAATAGGTATGGTTGAGCGACGACACCGTATTAAACGAGAACTAAGTATGACAATGTTATTTCATAGTCATGCCCCTTTATTTTTATGGTTAGAAGCTTTTTCCACTGCTGTTTTCCTTATTAATCGCTTACCTTCATCCTCTCTTCACTTTGAAACACCATACTTCAGCTGATTATACTTCTCTTCGAGCGTTTGGCTCCAAATGTTTTCCATATACATGGGACACAAAAAATACGAAGTTTGATCTTAAATCTGCTTTGTGTGTTTTTGTAGGATACAGTGAGAAACACAAAGGATATAAGTGTTTTCACCCTCCTAGTCGCAAGTTCATTATTTCTCGACATGTTGTTTTTGATGAAACTATTTTTCCATTTAAATCATCCAACTCATCTACTTCGGTCTCTCACATACATCATATTTTTGACTCTTGGCTGACGTCTTGTGGTGGTTCTGCATCAGGTACATCTTTCTAGGAGCTTACCTCGCTATCTCACTCCCATACTCCGCTACCAACTGTTATGACAACTCTTCCACAAAGTGATCCTATACTTCCCTCAGATTCCTCTTTTGATGAATCTACTTCAACCAGCAACACATTCACTCCTTTGTCTGAATCTCATGACTCTTTACCACTTGGTGACACAACAATCGCATCAGTTGTGCCTACAATGGCTGACTCTGAGTCTACTACTATAGTCTTAGAACCACAATCAAGTTCTGCACCTGTCCATCATCCTATGACTACTCGGTCTCAACATGGAATTGTCAAGCCCAATTCTAAATATGCCTTAACTATTGCCACTTCTAGCACTATATCTCGTGAACCTAAGACAATTAAAGCAACTCTGTCTCACCCAGGCTGGAAAACTATAATGCTTGATGAACTTGCTGCTCTTCATCAAAATAACACGTTGTGACTAATTCCACAAACTTCCAACATAAATGTGATTGGCGAGGATAACGAAATCTGATGTGTCTCGATTCATTCACACTTATATATATATGTTAATATATTAATTAATGTTAATTAATAATTTCGTCTCTCACATGTACCCTTGCTTTCATAGGCAATGATCAATGACCCTTCCACTTCTTTGTAACAAGAACTTCATTATCACGTTAGCCAAATCAGCTAAAACATTTTCTAGTTTACGCTTCACAACTTGAAGTTGCTGTCCAAAAAAGATCAAACCATAAATAAACCGATAAAGAAAGAATAGAACACGACGAAAAATAAAATAATGAAGTTGCAAAAGATTTCTAAACACCAACGAGTGAAAAACCTTGCAAACACACGATCAGATAAAATATAATACGAAGATAAATAAGACAATGCACTTCGAAAAATTTTTAACTACCAAATGTACGAAAAAGCTTGCAAAGACACGCTCATAACAGAGAGAGAGACAAAGGAAATCAGTGGCATGGTCGACACGCACTGCCATTATCAGCATCATGACACACCATACCGTGAATCTTCACATCAACAACACGTCAAATCAAATTGTAATAATAATAAAAAAATCACAACAAAAAAAAAAACTATCAGTAAGAACAAAACAAAAAAACACAACAATAACGAAAACAACATTTAAAACAAAGAACAGATCATCGTTCAACTCACCATCCATCCAACCCACCAACGAATCACCTTCGACCAAATGGAGGACGATGAAAATCCGAGATGACTGGGGGTCATTCACGCTTATATCTATATTATTAATGAAAAGCAGATAATGCCCAAAGCAAGAAAAAGCGACGCTTTATCTTCGGTCTCCTTTTACGCCTGTTCACTTCCTCTTCCTTTGTTTTTCCCCTTTTGCTCTTTTTTTTTTCTTTTTCCTGCACATCCTTCTTTTCTCTTCCTATTGTCTTCATTTTCAGTCTCTCTCTTCCTCTTTCTTTGTTCTTCTCCTTCTTTGTTCTTCTACTGCATCATCATGCGCTCTGTCCTCTTCCTGTCTGTCTTTTTTATTTAAAAAAAAAAAAATTCTTCTACCTGCCTACATGTCCATTTTGTCTCTACTTGAATGTGCAGCTGTGTTGTTGAAGACGAAAGTAATTTTCATTTGTGTTTTTCTAAAGGAAGAAGTAGGATTGGCAGTTGAGCCGGGTTGGCCCAAACTTGGTCTGTTTTAAAGGGTCGAGTTTAACTCATTTTGGGCTCACGCCGAGCTCGGGTCCTTTTTTAGACCCATTTTAATTATAAGTCAAGCCTAGACACCAGTAGGCTCAGCCCCCATTATATGTTCGACCCGTTTATTTTTTATTTTTTAAATTAAAAATCAAATTTTATAGTATTTAGATGGTGATTTTAATGATCTTAACATATTACTCTTAATGTAATTTTTAAATTTTTCATAATATTGTTATTGTTAATTTTTATAACAGTATGTAATTTTTAATTTGTCATGGTAGTATTTGTTTTGCATTTTATTTTGAATGATTTATATATTTTTATTTTGTATTTGTTATATTATAAAATGTGTTAAAAATATGAAAAATAAAATTCTGTAACCAAAAAATAATAATAAAAAACTTATATTTCGGGTCGAGTTTGACTCAAAATAGGTCAACTCTTTTAATTTTTTGGACCGAGCTCGAATCTTGATTTTTCAAGCTTTCTGGAATCGGGTTTGGGCTTGGACCCATCAAAATTTAATCGGGTCAAACTCGAGTTTCGCAAAACCCAACTCAAAAAGCCTGATTGCCACCCTTAGGAAGAAAAAGATAATTAATAATTAAGAGTTTCATCATCTTTTATTATCTTTTTTTTTTCTTTTTTCTTTTTTATTTTATTTTATCTTATACTTATTGTTCTACAACTCTTCCATGAATTTATTTGGTACATTTGTATTTTATTGTCATTAAAAATTTGATTCTTTTGTATGTTGCAATGTTATAACATATCACATGTGCAATTATTATATATATAAATATATATTTTGATTTTTTATTTTAACTGTGTTTTATATGAAAAAACTCATACTTCAAATTATGCTTTGCATTTAAGCCTTAAGAGGATTTGTCACTTTTTTGTACTTTTCATTTTTAACTACTATGGTTTGTGGTCCAACCTCTTGTTCTGTATCTAATATGTCCCATTGTGGCCCTCTTCAAATTTTCATTTCAAGTGTTGTTTCTTATAGCAATGTAAAGCTGCAGAAAGAAACTAGAAGAAAAAGGCAATTACCTTGTCGAAGTTTAAATGCCAGTTATATTTACTGATGGTCGAGAGATTTAATTGTCTCAGTTCAAAAAAGTTGAGATCAAATTCAATCGATTAGTTTTTTGATCTTTTAATGTAAACAAATATTTTTAATATAATCACAATTTAAAAACCTTTTATAAGAAAATTTGATTTGTATTTGCAAAATTTTATATTTTTTACAAAGAATTTTTATTTGGTTATCTGTAAAGACATTATAGTTATGGATTTAGTTAAGAAAATTATTTTAAATAAGAATGAATTACGTAGAAGAATCTATACAAACTAAATCAATACTCTTGTGATTATTTTTTTTATATTTATCTTTTAAATAATTGACGTTAAATTTTAAAATAAAAGATTTAAATTGTTGTTATTGTAATAAAAATTTTTATTTAATGTACGAAATAGTGTTTGTAAAATAAAATAAAATAGAATGAGAGTAACTAAGCTCATATTTTCAGACGTTCAACATGAGCATTTAACAGGAGTAAGTCACCCAAATCTTAACCTTGTAAAACTAAGAGAAGATCAGCTAGTTTAATGAAAAAGATGTTAGATTTTTAATTAAAATTAAAATTTAAATTTTAAAATTAAAAATAATTATATTGAAATAGTTTTTTTTTTAATAAAAATTTAATAAAAATTTAAATTAAATTAATTAAAATATAATTTTAGATATTGATTGGTAAAAAAAAAAAAAAAAAAAAAAAAAAACTAAGAGAGCCAGGATTGTGTTCCGACCCTAAAAAGCCCTAATTGCACCAAATCATGAGCTGGGGGTTCCACTCTGAATGACCCTAGATCCCCACCACATGCACTGCATAAATTGAAGTTGAAGTTTTGAGTATTTTGCATAAAAATAATACATGAGAAGTGATCTATTTTAAGGAACTTTGATCTTCTTACTCACATTAAATGCGCAATTCACCTATGGAGAAACAAAAACCCAAATTTTTATCAACACAGAGAGGGGAAACCCTGAAGCTAAGTCTTGCTGTTTTGGGCTGGCTAGTCTTTTTCTAAGAGTTAATGAGAGAGAAAGCAAAAAAGTAAAAAGACCCAATAGAAGACTAGCAAGCAAGAGAGAGAGAGAGAGAGAGATATGGAATGATATCTTGAGAGATATGGAAGAGAAATAAAACATGAAAAGGATGATTACCCGAAAGAAAAGGGAGTGTACCACAGCGGCTGGAGGGGTCTAGGGAGTCTCTAATGAGGTAAGCAACTCAGCCTCCTCAGGATTTTAGATAAGAGAGAGATAGGGAGGGGAAGGACACATAGACCCTTTGCACTTCACAGCCTAATCAAAGTCTCTCTTTTTTAACTTTTTTTAACTTCATCAACAGAAAGAAATTGAAAGACTAGTGACTATTGCATTGAGCAAAATTTATTCATTTTTAAATACCACCCACCGTCTATGTCTTTGAGAGAAAGAGAGAGAGAAAGAGGCAGGCAATGTAAATGCATGATAAGGAAAGGAAATCTCATGATGGTAGTGTCAAAATCAAACAAATAACACAATCCAAAAAGTTGAGAGAGAGAAAGAGCAGACTGCACGAGTCAGACGTTTGTATGAGAAAAGAGGAATGAGACTGTTACAGGTTGAATTCAAGGAGAACTTGAATATTTCTATTTTCCAAAGTTTCTTAGCCTCGGATTTTGAAAAACTTTAGATTATATTGCTGCAGCTTTGCCACTGCAAATAACAACAATAATACGTGAAGTAAAATAAACATTTTGTTAGCACCTCTTTAGCTATGATTTCTCCTTCACTTCTTTTTTGTAAAAAAAAATAAAAATAAAAATCTTGAAAAACTAGTACTAGTTAACCTATGACTTTGTAATATGGAAGAGCAATTTATGCACCAGAAAGGGACCATCTTAGATATTGTTCCATTCCATGAAAAATTCAAAATAGCCAAGCCTGACTTTATGAATAATGGAGAACATAGAAGACTATTTTAGGATTTTTTGGAGAAAAAAAAAATATTGCTAATGGATAACTTTTTAACATTTCAATTTTTATAACAAAGAAAAATGTATTGCTTTTTTAGGATCAATACCTTATGTTACTCCATGCTTCTCGAGCTATTATGGTACTGAGAAAAAGGATTTCCCTAAGGAGTAAACATAGGAAAACCAAATTAGATGCTTGCAACTTTGTGGAGATCAATCAATCCCTCCTCATTGATTGTAACAAAATGATGGGTAATTTCACGATTTTTTTTTTTAAATCTTAATGATCACAACTGGAAAATCTTCTGCATGCTCCTATTGCAGCCTATGAATAGGAAAATAGAAGAAGGGTTATTTCAATAGGGAGACCCACAGAAGGAGAAGGAGCACTTCTATGTTGATGGCACGGTTCAGTCTCTCTCTCTTTCTCTCTCTCGTGCATTTATATTCTTAGGCAAGTACAAAAACGAATATTTCATATAGTCTGTGCATTAGTGTCTTAGCTACTATTTAGTAAATTAATTTATACTAAATGTGAACAGTCATCGATATTATATATATATAAAAAAATCATGAAAGCATCATTCTCATCGCATTCATTCATTCACTCTAGAAGAAGAAAGGAGAATAAGAAGAGAAAATAAAAACCCTTCTTTGTCCGCTCAACATCCATCTTATATCGTCTTCATCATTATAATATGCCTGTGCATGCTCTCTCTCTCTCTCTCTCTCATATTCAAGCCTCTTCACATATGCATTTTGGCATTCCTTTTGATCCAAGCAATTCCACTGAAAACCTTCCTTTCTATACCCTCGTTTGTCCCTACCTTTTTTTATGAACCTTTTATCTCTGTCAACTTCAGTCCTTCTCTCTCAGATATGTCATTGATATCCTCTCCCATGTGACCCACCCCCCTTCTTCTCTTCTCTCTAAATATAACACCTCTTACACATCCCCTCATCTCTCTCTCTCTCTCAAGTGGGTGAATTCGATTTTATTCTTCCCTTTGTTTTCTTCTCCTTTTTTCACTCTGTCAAAATGGAAACTCAACAGCAACAGCATCAAAATGAAGATCAGATGATGAGTGGAGGAGGTGGGAAAGCAAACACTTCTAGTTTAAGTAGTAGTTTATGTAGGCAAAGCAGTACAAGGTGGACACCAACAACAGACCAAATAAGAATACTAAAAGATCTATACTACAACAGTGGGATTAGGTCTCCAAGTGCTGAACAAATTCAGAGGATCTCTGCTAGGTTGAGACAGTATGGCAAAATCGAAGGCAAGAATGTCTTTTATTGGTTTCAGAACCACAAGGCTCGTGAGAGGCAAAAGAAGAGATTCATTCACACTCCTAACCCTAATCCTAGTCCTTACCCCAATCCTGATCAGCACATGCATCAAACACCACCACTACAACCTTCTTATGTTGTTTGGAAAACAAGTGCTCAAGACTCATTTTACAACAACAACAACAAGTACCCCCCTAGTACTATCACCTCTGGTAAGTACTTTGATGGATCTTTGTAAGATTTTTTTTTTGGGGGGGGGGGGGGGAGAATTTCTTTCTGGGGTTTCTCTCTCCTCTCAAAAGGGAACTTTTTTTTGTTTTTCTTTTGCAGGAATTTCTTCTCCATGTACTTCAACAGGGGTTTTTGGTTTAGGGCAGATGGTTGGTGCCCTTGGATATGGATCAATGACCATGGAGAAAAGCTTTGGAGTAAGTACTAATTACCTAATTATATACAAAAACACAAAAAGGAGGGATTTATATCTTGGCGCATGTAAAGAAAAAGTAGATTTATTACCTTTTTTTTGTATAGAAAAGGAGGGACAGGAAAAGCAACAGAAATTGTTATAACCCTACTTTTGAATCTAACTTTTATGCAACAAAATGGCCTTTTTACTAAATTATTAGCCAAAAAAGAGAAAGAAAAGGGTGTGTGCAGATCCATCTTCTATTTTGCCTAAAAACCTATTTCCCACCAAATCATATATATCTTGTATTCCAGGATTGTTCTACAAGCCACAACTTTGGGTGGACAAGTGTTGATCCCCACACTTCATCATGCAATAGTCTTTATGACAAGAGAAAATTATCCGTCGAAGAAGAAAATGAAGAAGACGAAGACGAAGATGATGAAGATGATGATGAAAGAGCACCAGAGCTTGAAACTCTCCCACTATTCCCCATGCATGGTGACGATCACATCAATGGTTTTTGCAACATTAAGCATCATGAATATGGTCATCACTACTATTCTGGCCGGTATCAATCTGATGAGTACACCACCGGAAGTTCCTCTAGAGCTTCACTTGAACTTACACTCAACTCCTACATCGGAAGGTCTTCGGATTAATAAAATCCTATCTGATAATCATGTTATGCTATTCCCATTCCATCATGGTTAATCACATTTTGATGTTATGAAGTGCTTATGTGTCTTCTAGCCTGGTTAGTTATGTGAGGTTCTGCCCATGGCACTTGAAAATGCTTTGTAACTTATGATGGACTTCTAATCTTAACTTTGTTTGTCATTAGTAGAATGTTCCAGGAATGTTAATCTAATAGAAAACTTTTTTCTTAGTGTTTGTATAATTTTCGCTTTATTTGCATGTATTACCAAGATAAGAAGGCAGTGACTGAGGAACAAAAAGTTTGTTTGGAAAGCTAGTCAGTCTTAAATCTTTTTTGAATAGATAACTCCTCCTAACACGCATTATGCTCATAGCGATAGGTGACTATATACAGTATAAATTAGTATTAGATTGAGGCAAAAAAATATTGTTGTGAGAGAGAGAGAGAGAGAACTTGAAAGTAAGGGTACACAATGGCATGGGCACATATAGTCCAGTTAAGTCAGTTTTCAACATGATAGACTTAGAGTGGCTTCTAATCCATTGTGTAAGCTAGTTCCATCCATAGCTAGAAAGCCACCGTAATTTTTTAAAGCATAATCAGAATTCAGAAAAGGAAGTCTACAGATTTTGTATGTTGATGAAATTAGTCTCCCCCCCGCCCTCTTTCTCTCCCATCTTTTTAGATGGGCTTGTGTAGGAAAACTGCCTTCTATGTCTTCAAGATAAGAAATGGAACTCACAAGCTACCCATCATCAACCGACTATAATTAATGAAAGCCCAATTAATCTGGTGGCTGGATCCCTTGAGTAAAATTTTGAATTCAAATATTATATATATATATAAAAAAAAAACAAACAAGAAGAGTTTTGACTCTTAAAATCTAACTTATCTATTCAAAATACCAATAATTTATTTTAAAAAAACAAACAAACATAATAGAGAGAGTATTTGCAAGCGTTTTTCAATTTTCATCACAAATAATAATAATAATAATAATATAGGCTAATTAGAGTGCAAAATGTGTAATATCAAATTTTAAGAAATTTACAAATAAAAAACATCTTGAAGTTTAACTCAATTTTTTATGATTTAAATAATACTAATAAATAAAATTATCTATTCTAATCGATCAGATTATTATATAAAAATATAAAATTCGATAAGATAACTAAATAAAGGAATAAAAAATTGCTAATTAGGGTGTAAAAATGGGTCATCTCAAATTTTAAGAAAATTCCCAATAATAAATGCCAATTTTTTTTCTTTTTTTTTTGACGACAAAGATACTAGTAAAAGAGGGATCTGCTTCGGTAACGGACGAAAATGTTGAAAGATTTGCCAATGATATGGAAGGAAAAAAGTGACTCACAGCTCCCCCAACAAAAAAGAAGAAAATGAAGAAATTGAGGAAAAAAAAAAAAAAAAGAAAGAAAAGAAATGCATTCCCCTGACCTGACCCTTATGATAGACAAGAGAGAGCAAAAGCGTATATTTTGAAGTTTGAACCTTCACTTCAAAAGCACCCGTCTCACACCAAATTACTTTCCTGCCCTTTCAATTTTTTCTTTTTCTTTTTTACTCATTGCTACAACAATGACCTTCATTTTAGAGAGAAGAAGAAGGGGAAGGAGAATTGCAAGGTTTATCAATAATGCCCTTACTAGAGAGAGAAGATAGGCTATGGTTCTTATGGGATATTTTAATAATTATAATTTTTTTTTAAATTTGATAATCTCATATTTAAATTTTAATATTAACACAAAAAAAAAACAGGTTGTGGGCAAGGGGGTCTCACGACTGGTGAAAGATGAGTCTATTGGACCCCTAGGCCAAGAGAGATAATGTCCTTTCAACCTCACAAACACTAGATTATTAATATATATGGTTTAAAGTTTATAATGGAAGGTACAGATACAAAACAAAAAATATTATGATTTACGGAGATATAATCAAAATAAAAAAATTATTTATATTTTCATGATAAAAATGAGAAAATATGGAAAACGGGGGACGAAGATGAAAATTTAATGAAAAATTGCATCAATTTTGCTCTCATATATTTTTATAATTCCTTATGTCTACTATCTTTTTTTTTTTTTTTTCCTATTTTATATCTCAATTCAAACGCTATCTAAATAAAACTTATTTATCAAGTTGGGGTTAAATTTGAGTAAAATTAAATCGTCTTTTAATATAAAATTATAAATATAATAATCACCGAAATTTTAATTTTTATTTGTAAAAATTTATATTTTCATGATAATTAAAAAGTATTATAATAAAACAAAATAAACAAGGGTAAGCTAAGAAAAGTAGATAAAAGTTAAGAGTAAGAGTAATATTTTATATTTATAAGATTTTGAATTGAAATCTCATTGTCTAAATAGCCCCCTGCCTCACGGCTATTACAAGATCAACATCAAGATCAAGATCATTTGATCGCATCCGACGGTGGAGTATAAGGCGTTTAGTGTGATGGTGACATGGGGTCCAGTGACGTGATCTAGATTCAAATGGATGGTCTGGATTAGTGGGGTGGGGGGAGGGGAGGAGTGACGCCTGCAAGGCAGAGTCTCTAAGAAAAAAGCTTAGCCATTGAAAAAGCGTCCCAATCAACAAGATTTTGGATGGATGCATTTCTTTATTTGGTTTGACATTTATCCACACTTTATGGCCTCCGTATGACCCTAATGTCATTTTAGGGCATGTATTGATATTGAAAACAGAGAGAGAGAGAGAGAGAGAGACAGAGACAGAGAGAGAGAGAGAAGAGAGAGCATCATAGACAATGCTTATTCATTTTCCTAGTGGCTTTACAACAAAGATACAGATGTAGATCCAAGGATATCTTGCAAAGCTTTTTGAGGTTTCTAGTACGTAATGTCTCTTACTAGAAAAAAATGAGGCGTCATATGCATCACGCTTTGCCCCCCTCCCCCGGGGTGTTTACAAGTATTTCTCTAAATCTTGTGAAAGGCCAAGGGCTGTTGGCTTTCTATTTCGAGAGAGAGAGAGAGTTTTGTAGTGTGTTTCATTTCATGACAATAACCTTCAATTTGGGAGAAGGGGTCTATTTATGCTTTGATAGCCTTACTGCTAATAGAAGCTGTAATAAGTGCAACAACTCTAAAAGTCTTTCTGCTAAGAAACTTGCAGTAAATAGATGAGAGAAAGACTATCACGCTCAGCAGTATTTTGTTAACGTCATATTCAAAGAGATGACCTCACCTTTTCGAAAATTTCTTCTTTTTTTTTCCTAATAAAAAAAAATTAAAGAAGCATAGTAACTGATAACTCATAGCATAGACAGCTCACCTAGAAGGATAGAATGATAGATCTTTTAATCAAGTGTCGACTTTGAAACTTGAGAATGAAGAAACTACACTAAAAGAGTCACTCTCTAAATAAGGCCTTCGTATACGTTCAGACTGGATTACTCAGAATATGGCTCGGATATCAGTAATGGGAATAAAAAAAACTAGTTTAAAACTAGTAGGCTTAACCAATGGTCAGTTGACCTAATAGAATATGACGTTAGATCCATTAACCAAAATCACGAGTTTAACTTGTGATTTGGGAATGAAGTAACCTATGTTGGGAGGGTAGCCCTCTAAATGGGCCATTATAAGTTCCGGACTAAATTAGTCAGGTATGATTTTGAATATCAATTGGTAGAGGACAAAAAAAAAAGAACCAGTGGGCTTTAGTATTTTGGGCCAAGGGTTGTCTTGAATGGGCCAGCCTTAAAGGGGCATGAAAGTCAAATCCGGTCCAGGCCCCAATTTAGAAACAACTTCAAATTAAGTGGGCGTATGCCTTTTTACCATTAGGCAGCTTAAATGGACCTGGGCCAAATAAAGAAGGTCAACCCTCAACGTCGTCTTCCTTTTTTTTTTTTATTTATTTTTTTTAGTTTTCATCGGCCGATATCCAAATTAAGTCGATTAATTCATCCCGAACACTGTGAGACCTGTTATGGGGTTGATTTTTTCAAATATTTTTTCTCCATTTCAGGACTTAAATTTAAGACGTCTGATTAAGGGGTATAGAATGTTCGATTACTCAACGTGAAGAGTTTAGTCTCAACCTTGTCTTCTTCAAACCCTAATTCAAGTCTTTTTCAATGAACATGAAATGTTGGCCAATGGCATTCTTCTGACTTTGAATAATAATCACCATTACTTAATGTTGTCATAGCAGAATTAGATCAAAAGCAATACTCACATCTACAGGTCACATACATACAAAGAAAATCCCTCTCAAACTGTATACCTTATCAAGCCAGTCTTCGTTGCTCGCTCTCTAAAGACGCTTCCAACGTCACCGAGATAGCCCTGTCTGGTGAAATTTTAAATCACAAGTGGGTCAGGAAGAAGAAGAAGAAGAGGAAGAAGACTAGGGGCAACAAAACATGCACAACCAGGATGGGCCATTTCTGATTGAGGACAAAAAGAAAAAGAAAAATGCATTGTTCAATAATCATCATCCTCGTCAGTCACGGACTCCGCACTAATTATCAAGTAATAACACCAAATTTACAATCACAATATGCCTAATAATTTACCATCAAATCAAATCTTTGGATGTATACAGACTTTAACAAGCCAGGGCCATGTTCTCCAACTTGTTTCAGAGTAATTCATCAGCTTTCCACATCAATGACAATTACTTACAACTAGGCCTGACCACCAGCACGGTCAATGGGCCACTTCCTTTACAGTTCCAACCATTGAAAATCCACACCAAAAAGAAAAAAAAAAATAGAAACAACTAGTTCTGAGGAAAAATGACTGAAATACCTCTGAAGCTAGGGGTAGACAGGCAGTTTTAGGGCATTTTTGGCAAGACCGAAATACCCCCCAAAAAGGGGGCACCCTCGTCTCCCCCCCCCCCCCCCCCGCGGCCAAAAAAAAGTTCCGCCTGGTTCACAACCATTTGAATGCTAACATTAAATTGTCGGTGAAATCGCCAATTGGATAACTTTTAACGGTCAATTTATTTAATAAAAAAATATTAAATATTTTAATGAATTTAAATTTTAAGAATAAAAAAAATTATATTATGCGATATTTTTTTAAAAGAGAATTGACAATAGGTCGGATTTAACCAACTAAAAAGACAATTCAAGACTAAGGGCTTAAAGTTTTGAGGGCGTGAACCGACATGAAGGGCCCAATTTAAGGCTAGGCTTGAACCATTTGCAAGTCTACTTCCAACCCTAGCAAGTAATATATACCCCATATTGCCCTACTCTAAATCGGCGCAATGGCAATGAAATAAATTGAAATTTATCATATGCTGCAAATAGTAAGAGAAAATTATGAGCTATATAATTATCCTGTAAGCTTCTAAAGTTCATCCAGGAAGAAAAAAAGGGTGATTATGACAGTAGAAACTAACCTTCTTTGGAAAGTGGATAGAAGGATAAAGGTCCATAGCTCTAAGAATCTCTAGTCTTCCAGAGTAAAAGAGCTAGCAGTATGTACTCAGTAGGAATTTAGTTAGGAGGGCTTTAGATGTGGACCACTATGTACCACATCTTAGAAATCCAGTACATAAAAGCATAAGTTGCAAAATCCTAAATAAAAGACAAGGGAAACTGCCGTATGTGTCCCAACAATGGTTGTCCTGACCTATGAATATAACTCTGATGCCCCTAACGCAAAATTAGAAAGATGCTCATCTGAATAGTATAATGAAAGAGGAGAAAAATATGTTGCTTTGGGTATTAAGGCCTGACAGGGTTTTTACAAAGAAGATTCGACACAAACTGAGGAATTCAGATGGGGACAAAAGTCATACAGCTCAAACTGTTTTCATAATCACATTAAATTCAGAAGTCTCAATTTAAGCATTAAACAAACACAGAAGACAAAGACACACCACCGACATAGAATTCGCTTTCCATCTCCCCATAAAGAACTCGTTCACACCTCGCTTCCCTTGGAACTATCTACTCTCTCTCCCCCTCTTTCTCATGGCACCATCAAGTATCTTACCGGGAACTTCAGCTTCCAAACAGTACGTTCCTAGACGGAAGAGGGTGCTGCAAGAGCAACAATCTTCATGGGACAAAATCAAGAACATCCTAAGCTGTCAATATATTGGAAGGCCAGAAGTGTATGACCCCACAAAGAATATTGCTTCCTACACCAAGTTAAGGTCTTCTTGTTCATCTCTTTGTAGTTTCAAAGACATATCAAATGAGAGGACCAAGGTGGTTCAACGAACAGACTATTCATCGGAGAGTAGTACTCAAACTACAGAAACTCAACCACTCAGTCGGAGAGGAACAACCCAGTCGTCAACTCGATCAACAATCCCATTGACCAAATCCAATTCTAATGAAGCAATGTCAGCTTCAAGAAGGATGCAATTAAGGAAGCTATCTGGATGTTATGAGTGTCATATGGTCATTGATCCAAGCAGGTAGGCTCTGACCCTAAGCTCTTTTTCTCTTTAAGAGTGAGATATATTTCTGGGAAGGTTTGAATGAATGGAAGGAGAATTAACAGTTGAAATGAAAAAATAGATACCCTACTGCAAGAACAGCCATCTATACATGTTTAGAGTGTGGTGAAGTGTTCGTGAAAGCTGAAAGCTTAGAAATACACCAAACTGCAAAGCATGCTGGTAAAATCTCTCCCAAAGCTCTGCGTGATTCCTTTTCCATCTTCCTATTGTCTGCAATATAAATAAGCTTGCTTCTCTTAGAAGAGGGGATTTGGGGTGAGGAATATATCTTGGAGCCGGAATTATTTTGTATGCTTTATAATTTTGCCACTGCAACCACTATTGCTAGCATGGAAATGAGACCTCCATTAAACTTTTAGGCTCTATATCCCAGTTTGGCACATAGGAAGCATTATAGTCTGTCACCAACATCATAGCCTCCTACGTGGATGGAATCACTAAACAGAGATGATGAAAAGCTGCAGATTACTCCTAATTCATGTTTCCATTTTTTTTTTCTTTAATCAATATTTACCTCTTAAGATACCATTAAGAAGTAAGATTTAGCTAATTTCCTTCAAACCACATCTATAAATTTTCTCCACCTAGCCATATACTAATTACACCAACCCAAAATACGTCCAATCCAAACTGATACACCTAAGAGCAAAAATATCGGTTTGAATAATCCAGAACCATGTTTACAACATCAAAATTCTCAAAGCTTATCTACATCCAGAAGAAAACAAAAATACCAGGGAGTAGTACACGAGGATGAAAACATTCTCTAAACAGTACAAACTGGTGATCCCAAATTTTTTACCCTAGAGAAAATACGTGTAAGGGCTTGTCAAATTACTCAGATAATGCAATTTGATGTATATATACAGGTATATATATAGTCGTTGGCGTGTGGTAGTTGCATGCTTCAAAGGGAATTATACACTGTAATTCTGGTTAAGCACACAACTTACTATTGTTGGAAAGAATGTGCCATTAACATAACTGTATGGAAGTTGTACATTGTAACTCTAATTAAGGACAGAATATACACCTTTTATACGAAAATTGTACATTTTCACCACAGTTAAGCAGAATATTTACCATCAATTATATCCCAGAATTCTGCCTATTATAACAGTGTCAGAGCTGGGACCTGAAGATTCAGGACGAAACATAGTGGAAATAATCTTCAAATCAAGCTGGCTCAGGCAAGACAACCCCATCTGCAAGATTGAACGGATACTAAAAGTCCACAATACTCGGAATAGGATCCAACAATTTGAGGAATGTCGCGAAGCAATCAGATCACGTGCAAACAATAATACCAAGAAAAATCCTAGGTGTGCTGCTGATGGCAATGAGCTACTTAGATTTCACTGCACAACCATAAGCTGCGCACTTGGTTCATGCTCATCAAGCCTGTGCAGCTCCTTTCCTGGCTGTCAAGTCTGCACCATCATCAGAAATGGATTCCAAGGAAATTCGCAGGAGCCGAAGGGAGTGCATACATGTGCCAGCAGTGGTAAAGCCCATGACTGCTTGGGACACAAGGAAGGGAGGAGAGCAATGTTGGTGTGCCGTGTGATAGCAGGAAGAGTGAAGAGTATGACTGATGAGGGTCCAGCAGAGGAAGGAAGCGTCCAAGTTGGTGCTTTTGATTCAGTCGCATCAAATCCTGGAGTCTACTCGAATCTCGAAGGATTATTCGTATTCAATCCTAGAGCTGTTCTTCCCTGCTTTGTTGTGATCTACCGAACCCTTGAGTGATGGTTCTATAGTTTCATTTTTGGGAGGTTAACTCAGTCAAGGTGATGAATCACATCAATCTTATTTCAAGCAGTGCAAGTGATAAAATATATTCATCTCACAGAGGCAACATAATTTAGTGAGAAGGTTTAAGTCCGGAGGTTAAGATTATTGCCCTACCCCCTGTTGTAAGCTGTACTGTTGATTCTTCTAATCACAGGGAAGCAAAATTGGACCCACTAAGAGATTGCCAGTCTAGAAATTTTGGCTCTGTGCTATGTAATAATTGACCATGGATGAGTGGATCTCCTAAATTTACCCCTAGAAATACTGACATCCACCTGGCTCTGGCACACTGTTCAATCAGAAACCACATCCATGGGAATTGTGCAGATACCTTGTAAATTTATACAAGTTATTGGATGCTACGAGGGATGGGATAAATTATTAAAAAAAAAAAAACAACAATCTTAAATGTAGGCTAATCAACTACTGACCTTGACCAGGATGCGAAAAAACAATAGTATCTGTTCACTAAAATGCAGTCAGTAGATCACATCAATGTCACCCTCAAAGGAAAGTCTTACCTAGTCAACTACCATAAACGCTCCTAAGAGTTTTCAACAGGCAATTATTAAGCAGCTAGAATTTTTAACCTCGTATAGCTATGCAAGAAAATGTAAAAGGTAGCAACCGTAACTATCAACACAGCACAGCATTATTGAAAGTGAGATCTCATAATTTCATGAAGTCCACAAAACCACAGATCATGACAACGCCTGTTTATAAGACATGCAATATGGTTTGAAGCAGTACCAAAGAGAAACTTCTGTAGTTAAAAATGAAACTATAGATACTATGGACAGGATTGGTTAAAAATGCTAGAAATAAATTATATATATTTTGATTTTACTCCCAAAAATTTAAATGTTGTTGAAGGATTTCAATTTGGAAGAAATATACATCAAACAATCATGTTCTCAATTACAAAGGACCACAAAAAATTATGATTTTCAGTGTATTAAAGATAAGACAGCAACAAAAAATGTCATCTTGAAACACTGCATCTCCAAGAAATTTATCCTAAAGCTATTTCAAAATGTAGCCCTGGCCTTTATGTAAAATCCAGAGTGATAGTACAGATAAGGCTGTCATTCAGTGTCCTACTTGAACTAGCTGATTTAGTGCACACTGCAACATAACAGACAAAAACTACCAAAAAAGAGATAATGCAACATATATTTCTTTTCAATAATTGATAATGAGCACCTTTGAATTTACAAGGCTGAATTACAAGAAAACTGAAGGTCTCTTGTAACAGGAATCCTGCCAATTAAACAAGGAAAGGAACAGCATTAGGGTCTTCAATTCAATGTTGAAAGTTAACCAAACTAATATACAGACTAATAACAATCAGAATGAATCCTTTGGTATACCGAAGTATTGGGATCCAATCAAAGTCTTTTCTACTACCACATGCATGAATAAGTCCAACAAAGAACACTACTTCCATACCTTCATTAGTTACAAATATTTCAAGAAACTTCTTGGCATACTTCTCGGAGCCTAATGCCACTACAATATGTACATGTTTGTATGTTGTCTAAGAGGAACAGATATTCTTAAATTAGAGAACTTTAATCAACCATGGTGAAGCAGTAGAACAATTTGCAGAAGGAACTCATCAATGTGGGAAGAATTACCATAAGATACAAGTTGATGTCATTCTTGGCATTCTTTCTTACTCCAAAAGGCAGAATACTGGAACAGATGAATGAAATGAAGAGAAAACCACTTCTTTAGCCCTTCCCATATCATGGAACAGATAAAAACTTGAACCACTTAATGTCTGAACATATAATTTTTGGAGAGCTTGTAAACATTTTTTTTATTTTCTTCCAACATAAGCAGGCAACTTTGATAAGTCAGGAATCCAAAATGAAAGTTCAGAGGACCCAGTTACAAACATTAGATTTCCTGGGGCCCATTTTATGACTGGAGGATCACTTTCAGTACTCAACCAACTTGCAACCTGACCAGAAAAAACAGCAAAGGAAGACTTATGCGACATAAAATAGCAACATCAGCAACAAAGAGACATAGATATGAGGCTGTAAAGTAAAATTACATGCAAAATATAAGATTAAACTTATGCCTAAGCAACACTTCGCTAGACCAAACCAAGAATCTGCACGTCAGTAATGACAATTGCAGTACCTGAGGACTGCCATTATAGAATGGTTAAACCACATTGAAGGTCTTATTTCTAAAGGGTGCTCCATTTACCAGCAAGAAAGAAAATTCCTGCAATGTTTCAGGCTTTTGCAAAACAAGGAACCTTACCTTGTGAAAGGCACTCTCATCGTTTTTCTTTTTTACTTTTTGGGGAGAGAATAGGTGGCTTGGAAATATTAAAAACGAATATTCAAATGGCTTTAGAATATTCATTTATAGGCTTGTCCTATATGTCTTCAACAACGAAATAATTTGTTGGGCTAGAAAATAAATATGCACTATAGGCAATCATATATTCCACAAACTCAAAATTTTCCTGCAAAGATACCTTGTAACCTCCCGAGAGAATTATAAGTGTTTATACAACATGAAGAATAAAAGACAGCAGATAAAATATAGTATGAAAAGACAAGATCTATTGGATAAACAAGGAAGAATGAAAAGAATACTGAGAAAGCAAGAGAATGGGGATAGGAATGATATGTGTCGTACTTCTTTGCCACTTCGAACACTCCAAGCATAAACACTACCATCGCCTGAACCTAAGGAGGGCAAAAACTTGTAAGTACAATTGACCAGAAATTGATGCAACAAGTATCATGCATGAACAGTGTATATTTCTCCTTTCCTTCCCAATATATAAACATATGCGCATGTGTACATGTACATGTATATCCTCCCTCTTTTTGGGTGCCAAAACATCTTGCCTTGGTCCTAAAGAGTAAATCTAGTATGCTATTTCCATTCTTTGGAACAATTTATGGCCCAAAGACATGCCATGAAGTGGCCCAGTACCCACCTGCTTTGTGAATGTGCTCTCAATTACTTGCACATATATGTGAAGTAAGAGTGAAATTGTGAACATAAGTACACCACATTATCATCAATCGTGTACCAGCTGTGAGGACAAACTAGAGGAAGGAAATACTTTATACACGACCTAAAGACATCCCAAGTGCAACCAAATAACATTTCCAATTTTCCATAAGAATATAACCATATCAGAACCTAGAACATATAACCCAAAATACTGGTGCAAATTTATATTCACCTGATACGACAAACATTCCCTCGGGGCTGAAAGATGCCTCCAATGTGGACTCTCTTGAAACTGGCTTGACATTGTATGTCGATAACTAGAGCCACAGCAAACATCAAAACATATCAAATAGGGTTTTCTTTATCTTTTTTTTTTTTTTTTGATAGAATAAGATGAATATATTAGATAAAAAAAGAATGTACAAAAGCTTCCAAGAATAAGAAATCCTAGGAAGTAATAAAGAATAATACAATATTAAACCAACACTGACAAATCGCAATTGCTGTTGATTCCCCCTTCAAATCTTCCACATTATAATCATCATAAATCTCCAAGATGTGAGCCAATAAAAAAGTATAGAGGACTATTTTTTTCCCCCATAAAAAAGAAGATTCAAGAGTTTGATTACGGAAAATTCAAGCATTTTGCTCTCTCCAAGTACAGAATGGGATGGCTAAAGCATGCATTTCCACAGTAACCATGTATCTTTTATCCCTCCAAAACATCCAATATTTTTAAGGAACAAATCAGACAGTCTCTTTGGTAGAAAGAGACAGTTCCACATCTCCTTCGTAATAGACAACAACAACAAAAAATTAAGCCTTAATAACAACTTTTGGAGTTGGTCATTTGAGAGACCAAAAAGTTGCTGTTGTCAACAGCAGGGTTCAAACCTGCACGGGCAAAGCCCAACAGATTTCAAGTCTATCACCTTTGTAATAGAGCAATATAAAAATAAATGATCTCTAGTTTCACCGTTAGTACAACAAAGGAGAAAAACAGTCCGGAGATAACTTCACAGGGTCTCATTTTATAAGAAAATTATTGGTATTAATTTTCTTAAATAGTATAAACAAAATAAAAGTTTAACCTTGCTAGGAACTTTTGCCTTCAAAATAAAATTATTTTATTGGAAATGAGGACTTTGAGAAAAACTAGTTAGATATTTAAACAAAATCTATATGTAAAAGAACCCCAACAGAATCAACAATCCAAACCCTAATATGAGGAATATGAGGAGAAGGATCATTATCCTAAAGGAGAGAAAGAACATATCAAACAGGATATTAACCCAAGCCATTCAACAATTCAGAGTCATTATTACACACACACACACACACACGTGTTATATAAAATCGATCCTGACACTGGCGATTGACATGTGGTGTGAAGAGACTGTTTTCAAATTGTTTAAAGTTAGGGTGCGTTTGGCAAAGTTAAAGTCAGTCTAACTACTAGAATTAGGTATAACTTTTGAGGAGAAACAATTACTCATTATAACAACAAAATTGAAAAGTTGATGAAAGACTTTCTTTTGTCCACCAGTGAGTGGGTCAAAAAGGAGTTCTTGGTAAGTTGGGGTCAAGTGTCTAAACTAAAACCCAACGGCAGGAAAAACATCTCTATCGCAAGCAAATGGCTATGGAGAATCCCCTAAGAATCCAATTCCCTATAGCATAAGGTTATAAACAGCAAGTACGGTAGCCGTCAAAATGGATGGGATGCCAATGTTGGAGTGATAGTTTCGCATTACAATCCTTGGAAATCATATAACCCTTTTTCTTCCTTGGTGTCCAGGTTAGGGATAGCTCCCGTGTGTTTTTTTGGGAGGATCCATGAATTGGGAACTTGCCCCTTTTTGCTTTTTTCCTTGTCTCTATAGGTTATCTTGACTCCACTTTAACATATTTTACTAATTTATTCTTATGCTAACAATTTTATTGTGGTTAAAGTTTGTTTCTTATCCAATAAAAACTGAAAAATATGATTGTGAGTATGACATTGATGTTCCACGGGTTTCTGAGCAGATTACCTCTTAATTTCATCATTATAATCATAAAGTTAAAAAAAAAAAAAAAAAAAAAAAAATTGTTGCTATTTGTGGCAATGAGCAGGCAACTAATTAGATACAAACTAAAAGCAGATGAAATGACAATTAAGGTTAAGAAAGCAGCATACCAGTGTGCCACGGAAGGAATCAAGGACATGAATATGTCCATCCATAGTTGTTAGAAGCATTAGTCTTCCATCATTGCTGAACTTAACAACATTTGCATCGGACATATCTCCTCCAGTGGCAAAGATCTCAAATGGACCCTTCAAGCATCAAATATTCACAAGTTAATGCCTGCAAACTGTCACTTGCACTACAAGAATTCAGAGGACTATGACATTTTCATGCTTATGAACATTGACCACCTTTATACAAGGATACTATTTTTCCTCATAATTGGTTAACATTATTTATGTACAACTAGAATCTTACCCTCTCATACTTGCGAGCATCAAACATTCTTATATATCCTCCAAATGCAACAGCAAACACCAACCCCTGATCATCATAAGCTGTAGCAGGTCTACCTTGTACTCGTATAAGGCCCTAAAATGCGGAAGATAATAAGTACACAGATCCATTTGAGAAAAAAAAAAGGAAAATAAAAAGTTATACAAAAAAAGCAGCATAATGCCAAAATTGCACACCTGACATTTCTCAGCTCTTTGATCCCATAGTAGAACAGTTCTATCAAGAGAGCCAGAAATGAAACACTCATTCCACAAGCACAAGCTAAGTGAAACCACCCTAGTGTAAAAATTGACAGGAAAATGTTATTGTCAAAATTCCAATAACTTAGTTACAACCAATGCTTCAGGAGAGTCCAAGCATGTACCTGTCATGGTGACCTTTAAAATATCGCAAGTACTTATTATCATGCAATGAGAGAAGCCGCAGAGATTCTGAAACAAAATATCATACAACTATAAGGCTCTAACAAACTGTAGCTATGCAAGAACTGCCAAACAACTTACCATCCCAGCCATTTTTTGAGGAGTATATAACTGTTGTAGGATGAGAAGTGAAGCAAACCAGTTCCACTCCATACTTTTTACTATTGATTGTCTTCAAACATCTGGCAAAGAAACAACCAAAATGATGATGTTTTTTGCAATTTGACAAAGAAGAACAATCAGCACCTATTCGAAGGAAAAAAAGAAAGGGAAAAAAAAAGAAGAAGCATACGTTGCAGTGGCAACATCATATAAACGAATGGATTCGTCATCACTGGCAGTCACCAGATAATTTGATTGCTTATGGAAATCCATCGAACTTATTCTACCACTCTGAAAACACCATTCCAACATATCAACAAGAGTTCAGTGAAGAAAACCCCCCACAAAACACAGAAATCAATGATAAACTATCACAAGAGCTAAATGATCATGCTGATAGAGAATAAGCACTTTTAACCAATTTACAGCTAGACAGTAAACATCATGGGATATGATTTGAACATGTTTTCGTCTTTAAATATAAACCCCAGAGAATAAACTCCAGCAGCCTCCCAAAATACTTCCCATAGATTGTGGAGTAATGCTATACGGACCAAATGGACCAAATCCCATATGGCAGTCCAAATTAGCAAAAACATCAAATCGTTTCAAAGTTGAGTGAGTGTGAATTTGCCGAAATACCTTTGAAATCAAGGGGGAAAAAATTATGAAAGAGGTTGAGATGAAATGCCATGTAGGATTCCATCCATTTGGTCTCCCTGGAATTATTTCAATTGTGATAGATTAAGCATAGCTTCAACTAAATACCCCAAAAAAAAAGGTCAACGGAAAGAACAAGAAACCAGAATCCCATTTTCAAAAGGAAGCAAAAAGATGCAGCCAACACAAATTCAAAAATTCGACATCCACAGTTTTATTTCGATCATAACCACATACTTATTTCGACGAAAAAGCCCTAAAATATCAGAGCAAACTATAGCAAAATACTCTATCAGACTTCAGTTGAATATTCCTAGAATTAAGGCAGTGAATTAAAAGCCCTAAAATTGTTAGGGTTTCAGACGCTATTCAGAATATCAAGAAACGCTAATAGAGTGTCTCAAGAATTATTCGGGTTTAAGTTGAAAATTTTCAAACAAAAAAAAAAAAAATAGGCACTGCTTAAAATTGTTAGGGTTTTAGACGCAATTCAGAATCTCAAGAAATTCGGGGAGAGAGAGAGAGAGAGAGAGAGAGTACGTAGTCTCGAAAAGCCATGCCGACTTCCATGCTTTGAAGAATTTCTTCATTGAGTTCTAAAGAAACCTTTTCTTCTCTCTCTGATTGTCCACCTGCAGAATTCCCCCACGCCATCAGATCGACAACATCAAAATTGAAGGAATCGAACTTCAAGGCTTGTCACTTACCCGCCATTTTTTCTGCTATTGCGAAACTTTGGAGAGAGCAATTTGCAGTCACAGGGGAATATTTCTATTTTTTCCTTTTCTTGGGGGGGGGGGGGTTTGGGTGCGGGGAGTGTGAGGGTTTGGGGGATTAAAACGCGGCGTTTTATATGAAAGAAGGAGGCCGACGCGTTTTTGGTTGATGTCATTTTTATCTATTAAGCCCCGAACACACCATTAACAAGCAATTTGTGAAACCTTGAGCAAGTAGACGCTTTAGCCCAGCGTAACAACTATGATTAATAATTAATTATAATTAAAAATTATAATTAAAAATTAATAAAATTAATTACTAATTAATAAATTAATTAGTAATTAAGTGAAATAATTAAATAGTTAATAGAATTAGTTGATAGAAATAATATAAATTATAATTTCAAGATATATAATGACATTGAATGGAAGGTAATGAAATCTTTTTATCTTTCTCTCTATATCTCTCTCTAGTTTGTCTCTCTATCTTTCTCTCTCTTTGTCTCTCTCTCTCGAGCCGATTCATTATAAATTGGTATCAAAACCCATAATTTTTGACATAATAAATGACGAAAAATGACTGATTTGATAAATATAAAAAAGAATAAGCAATTTGCAGGCAAGAATGAAAAAAAAAAAAAGGGAGGAACGTGATAAAAGATGGACGCTCTCATGGCAAACATTGATGACAAATTAAACATTCTATTAAAAATGTATGGTATCGATGATGATATTAAAATTTTGGTGAACAAAGAGCAAAAAAAATGAAAAAAAAAATTGAAAAGTAGTAAAACAAATCAAGTGTTAAAAGAAACAACGTCAAGATTCATGAAAAAACAAAGAATTGAAATACTTTCTAAATCTCTCATTTTATCTATCCCTAGTGAAGAAATGTTGAAGGTAGAAGGATTTCAATTGTCTAAGAAGGAAAATATTGATGATGGGTTCTTGTTAAACTCTCTAAAAATTAAACTTCTATTGTTTAATAGGCAAAATCCTTCATAAAAAAAAAAATTTAAGAAAAATTTATCTCAAACTCCTCCATCTCTTTTTTTCTCCTACTACTCTCCTTACAACACAAGTCATATCTATTGTTCATTTTTATTATCTTAGGAATCGAAAAATTTATCGAAATGAGAAATCGGAATCATATCCTCTCATTCCAAATCATTTATTTGATTCAGTACACTGAAATGGGTATCATTACTATACTTGGTGTTTGGTTTTTTTTTTTTTTTAATAGTAATTAATAATTTTTCAATTTTACTCTTATTCCAATATATAATAAAAATTATAAATAATTTAAAATAAATTGTTTTAAAATACTGTATAAATTAATTTCACTTGAAAAAAAATAAATATTATATGAATTTTTCAAGTAAACTTTTTATTCTTTTTAAAAATTAAAAAAAATAACTTATAAATAAAAATTTTATATTTTTTCACTTGTTTAGTTTTTATATATATATGAGTAATGGGTAATTTTATAATAAAAATTATATAAATAATGAATAATGAGTAATTTTATAATAAAAAAATAAATATTACATAAGTTTATCAAGTAAATTTTATATTTTTTTAAAAAATAAAAATAAAATAACTTAATAATAAAAATTTTAGCTTTTTTACTTGTTTAGTTTTTTTAATATATATATATATATATGTGAGTAATGGGTAATTTTATAATGAACAAGATAAAAATTATATGATTTCATCAAATAAATTTTATATTTTTTCAAAAACAAAAGAAAAATAGAAATTAACTTAATAATGAAAATTTTATATTTTTTCATTTGCTTAATTTATATATATATATGACTAATGAATAATTTTACAAAAATATTGTATGAGTAATGAGTAATGAGAAATTTCATAATGAAAAAAATAAATATTATATGATTTTATCAAGTAAACTTTATATCATTTTCAAAAATTAAAAAAAAAAATTAACTCAATAATGAAAATATTAGATATATGTATTTTTTTACTTATTTAGTTATATATATATATGAGCAATGGATAATTTTTTAAAAAAAGAAAATAAAAAAATGAAGTGTGAAAGTGGAGAGCAATGGGTAATTTTGGGTAAGTGTGAGAGCAAAGGATTATTTGGAAATCAAATGTGGGTTTCCAATAAAACTCACCACTTTATTTGAGTTTTGTGGATTCCTAAATGTTTGGATATGATTCCAAAATATTCATTCACATAGTATTAATTCAAACATCATCTTTTGGTTTCATTCTGATTTCTCATTTCGATACTCTCTTACCAAACGCTCCCTTATTTCTCAACACAAATATAAGTTTTGGTTCAAAATTCAGTCTCAATACTTAATTTTCTATCATTGAAGACAATGATGTAGATGGAAAGTATTGTAACAATTATGGTTAATAGTTAATCATAATTAAAAATATTGATTAGTAGTTAACAAGATTGGTTAGTGGTTAAGTGAAATGATTAAATAATTAATAGAACTATTTAATAAATAGTAATTCATATAATGATATTGAATGGAATGTATTAAAATCCCTCTAAATCACTCTCTCTCTCTCCTCTCTCTCTCTCTCTCTCTCTCTCGAGCCGTTTCATCACACCTAGCCTATGGCAAGCTGAAACTACTTTTCCCCTTTGCCCTTTCTTTGTTCAGACATGTACCGAGGTTATTTTCTTTTTAAAATAATTAATTTAATATTACATAAAATAACTATTTATGCTTGCATGGCCTATGAGAAATCAGAACTACTTCTCATTTTGATATTTCCTTTATCAAAATAGTATTGATATTTTCATTGAATGAAGATAAAATCTCTAATAGAACAGTTTAGTTATCATAATTCCTCCCATAACTCTATAATTTAGGGTTCAAATCATGATGTAATAAAAAAAAATTATATGAAGATAAACAAATAAATGAAATATTTTCTAATGAAACTAATTTATTATCATTTGATCAATAATTCACAAATTAGATATTGAGCTAATGAGAACAAAGAATGTATTTTATCATAGCCAAAAGGTTAAAAAAAGATATTTTTATTTCATGTTGAACCACTTATTATCTTTTAACTCTCCATCACAATTTTTGTTGGTTTTTATCGGCCGATATTCGGATTGTACCAACTAATTTGATCGGAATATTGTGGGGTCCATTATGAGGATGGTTCTCTCAAATCCCCTTTTTTCTTTCCTATTGTTTGAATCTGACACTTATGGTTCAAGAATTGTAATGTCCGATCATGAATAAACACCAAATAAATCTTCTACAAGGCCTCAAGTATTTTATATCGGAATTATAATAATTTAATTTTTTAATTTTATTTAGAGAAAAATGTATCTTTTGCCTTGTCATTCAAGAATTTTACGCAAATGATATTATTTGTATAAAATTTAAACCCTCATGTATTGCGATATATGTTAATACTCTGATGATTACCGCTTACTCTTAAAACAACTTCAACATGTTCAAAGGAAAAAAAATTACTTATTATTTCAAATCAAATAATTATTTTTATGTTGCAATAATTTTTATGATAAACCGGTAAATATTACAAAAAAAATATTCAATACAAATTTTCAAATAATGCAACACACTAGTCAAAGGATAGATATATATGGTCATTGACTAACTTGAACTCGAGCCCCTCTATCTCTCTTAACTTCCATAAAAGCTTGATACTGCATTTATTTTTGCTTTTATTATTTTTGTTCTAAATAATCTGTATTCAATAATCACATTAAATCAGATTAAAATCGGTTTAACTTGTGTTGGACTTTTAAGAAAATAAAACTCTTATCATTTTTGATACACAGTATTTGAAGTCGAGAGTTCTTTTATTATTTGAAGATGAAATTACATCATAGAAATATATTGGCGTAATTAAAATAAAAAAATAAAACTAGATATAATTAAGATTACTAAATGGGTTCAATGAGTAGGTTGCTAGGCTTGACTAATGATGGAGTATTAATCATTGTTGGATTAAAACTAAGCACATTTGGGAACAAACATAACTCATCTAATCTCCATAAATCATCATTGGATGCCCATTATGTTCAAGTGAATTAGCTTCGTAGCATGTGTTCAAAGATTCCACCAATGTGCCTTTTATGATTTCTAGCAAGTGCTGCCACAAAGGACTCTTACTAAAATATTACTTTGTTTGAAAGTCTTCCCCCTTTGTTTATTAAAAAAAAGAAAAAGAAAAACATAATAATAATAATAGCAAGTAATACAAAGACCATAAAGATTAGGTCTCAGTTAAGATAAGCTTAATTTGTATTTTTTTTGTTTTATTTATAATATTTTTCAAATAAAGTGATAAAATTAATTTTTTTAATAAAAAAAACTAAAATCATAATATTTATAAATTTTTACATTGAAAACTTTATCTGATTTCAATTAAACCTAATTTTGGCTTTTCCAAATGAGTTCAGGTTGAGAGTTCGATTCATTTTTAAATATTTTGTAAACCCGAGAATAAATAAAAATTATGAAATTTGAAATACAATCACTCGATCCTTTAACATGATCACTAAGAAAAGAAAATTAAACAACAAAAAGAATTTCTATAACTTTAAATCTAATTTTTATGATGAAAGATCAACTTAATATCAAGTAAATTTAATTTCGACTTATCAAATGAGCTAGGCTTGATTCCTTTTCTCTCAATTAAAAAAAAAAATGTAATCGTCAAAATGTTTGAATTGGCAATATAATTGATTCGACTCTTGAAAATGATCACCAAGAAAAGGAATTAAACCACAAAAAAAAAAAAAATCTATAACTTCAATCCATGTGATCTCTATACAATTTTACATCTCACATCTTTACCCGCCAAAAAAATGGAGAAGAGAAAAATTAAAACACCCCATCAAACCAAGAAATCACAGAGAGGGAGGGAGAGGGAGAGAGAGAGGTAGTTTGATAAACAAGATTCACATTACAGGCACAGGCATCACCATCTCATGTTGAGGAGTGACATCAATGGAACTACTAGAAGTAGAATCACGACCATCGTCTGATAAAGCCGATTTCTTGATGAACTCAATGCAATCAGCCACAGCTTCATTGTGGTGAGGATCAGGTGCATAACGAGACCTGCACTTGACGTTGTTTGATGGAGATTTAGTAGGGGTGCTTTGATGGGTGGCCTTAGAGAGGGCAGACCACATGATCAACCGGAAAACCGCCTGGCGAAACCGCTCGAGGAAGGACAACTTGTTGGATGGAGTGCAGGTGCTGCTTCTAACTAGCCTTGGAATGCATAGATGGCTCTTCATTGTGTTTCTTCTTCTTCCTTTTGGTTTCTCCATATATCCTTTTTGTGTGTGCTTTTGTTGATGACCTTTAGGAGGAGAAAAGGGTTTTGTTTCTATTGCATGGAGAGAGAATCTTTGACTGAAAACATATAAATATAAATATATATTTATATATTTTGGTATAAGGAGATAGAAACAAACGAAATCGAATCAGAAAAAAAATGATAGAAATTGAGAGATTCTACCGCTTGAATTGTACCCGACGAACAAAACATAAATATATTTTAGTTTAGACTACATATGTGAGTGCCATAACTTGGCTTGGCTGGATTCATTACTTCGTAATACTTCCTTTATAACAATAGAAATTTCAGAAATTTTTTGTTTCTTTTAAATATTTTAAATCAGATATGTGTAATAATTTATAAATCATGCTCGACACTTTCAAAATCCAACAAATTTTAAACGAAGACCAAAATGAAATTGCACCATCTTTATTTTAATAGAATTGATTTTTTTTTTTTGATTGATTGATTGATCACTTCATCAAAACTCAACCGGCCATAGGTATTTAGCAATTTGAAGCATTCATAAGAGGATGCAAATGCAAAACTGGCTGGTAGCTATGAACGTATGGTTGAGAGGTCTGGTGCTTTCGAATGCAAGTAAAGAGTTTTTTGTCTTTCTTGAGTGGTCGGAGTTTTCTCATGGTTTCATGTGCATGGGCTGTATCATTTTTTTAATGACATCCTCTCATGGTTCATGGGTCCTCGCTACTTTCTATTCAATTCAACCGACCATGAAAAAATTAAGCCCTCTTTGTTATGCTATCATAGATCGATAATTAATTTAGTGTGACGTGTTGTTAATTATTTTAATTAAATTTTAAATTTTAAATTTAAAAATAAAAAATATATTAAAAGAATTATTTTTTAAAATAAGATTTTATAAATATTTGAATATAATTAATCAATGTAACTTTAGATGTTGACGAGTACGAGAGAGAGAATAAAATAAAGGTTACGTGTGAGAGTAGCCATTGAACAGAAACTTATGGCTTGTGAGGGTGAGTATGACCCATGCACTGCACTTAATCCGAGTTGTTGTCGGTCTGTCTGTTTGCTATATTTTGTGCCTCAAAAATGGGAATTGCAGTTTCGTTGACTGCATTAGCCAATGAGAATGAGACGCGTGGTGTCCTCGCCTTCAATTTATTAGCAGAAACGACAAAAAATGTTTCGAATGGATACAAAACCAAAATTATCTGAACATTACAGAGTGCTTTCATTTTGGAATGGACTCGCTGCAATCCAACTGTTCATGATTATAGGCGATGTTTTGAAACTCGAATCAAAATATAAATCGATCACGTAAAAAGATTAATGGGTTATTAGATCAAATCGATTGAATCAGATAAAAAATTCAAATAACATCATCATCACATTATAAATATATTTAATTTATAATATATTAATAATTTTAAAAAATCTATAACATATTTTTCAAGCCACCTATAAAATGTAAAATATTAATAAAACATAATTTATTTATCTAAATATCACGCATCATTTAATATAAAATATCATTCAAATATATCAAAATATAATTCAAATAATAGATTTGAGCACATCAAAATCTAATTGTCAATGCAAGGTATAATATAATTCAATGATCAAAAACCTCATTCAAATACATCAAAATATAACTCAAATAATAGGTTTGAACACATCAAAATCTAATTATCAATACAATGTATAATATAATTCAATGATCAAAATCCAAATCATATTCATTGTCATTTTCATCTCCATTATTATTGCCATCACCATTCCTACAACCATCTCTAACCTCAAAATATGACAAGTCAATTTGAGTATCATCATCATCTTCATTTTCGAGATTTACCAAAGTAGAATTCTTTGTACCTAAAATAAATTACACCAAATATAAATATAAAAGTTATATCTAAATAAAAAAAATAACTAAAAAAACTATCTATAAAAGCAAAATAATAGTTTCTCACTTGATTCGGAAGATCCTTCTTCCCATACTTAGGATGTTCTTCTTCTATCGCATCCTCTAACTCATCAATGTCAAGCTTTCCTTCGGATTGTTCTTCAATCACCCAAAATTCAGTTTTATCAATTGACTCATAATCAATTGGATCATAGTATCTCTTCTTATATATGAGACTGAAAAGAAATCAAATAAAAAAAAAACAATCATAATAACAATTATAAATTTTTATATTTATTACCTATTTTTCAAACGGAGATTATAGTGAATATAAACAAGATCACCGAGCCTTTGATGCTCCAATCTATTTCTTTTCTTTGTATAGATACGCTCAAATACACTCCAATTATGTTCACATCCAGAAAGAGATGCAGTTTGACTCAAAATTTTAATTGCCATCTTTTGCAAATTTTGAGTATCAATACCAAACAATCTCCACCATTCATCTATGTCATAATCATAGTATAAATAATATAAACAAGAAAATGTAAGGTTGTTATATCATAAAAAATATAAACAAAAACATAATCAATTTAAAATTTACCTGGACGAGAAGTTTCGTATGTATTTATAGCAAAGTCAATCCCAAAACTTTTACCCATTGTCCTAAATGTTGTTATTTCATCCATCACTTATTGTATTCCTTCAATTTTGAACCTTCTCATGACATCTAACCCACTTTTCATAATTTCAGGCATATTACAATGGCTGTCTCTCTCATATTGGAATACTGGATTCAACCAAAATGCAGTAGAATGAAGGTATTTCTTCAACATACTATCTCATCTCTTGTCGATTATATCAATGCAAGGTTGATACAATTTCTTCTTGTTTTGAAATAATTTTTTGATACCATGTACCACTCTCCACATGCCATCATAAATATATCCCAATGAAGATTTCTCATTAGAATCATATATACGCAACAATCATATCATTGGCCCCATAATCTTCACACTGATCAAGCAAGTATTCCAAAATTTATCATTAAAATCAATTTGTCTCATTTCTTTAACTTTATTAGTTTTCAATTCTTTTTTAAACTTTGTAAAAGTTACCAAAGCCTCCAAGTGTTATTTATGATCATAAAGATTTTTTAGTGCTATAAATGAGGTACCAAATCTAGTTTCAGCAGGGAGAAGAATTTCTCTCCAAGTAGTTCTTTGTCTCAACCAACTGATAATCCATTTGCGGTTATACACAAATTTTGTAACCCTAGATGTAAGAATAATTATACTTGCAATTTTAGGTATTTCTCCAATATCCTTCATGATCAAATTAAGACAATGTGCAGCACATAAGGAGACCAGCTGATAGATGGATATTTAACAGAAACTAATCTTCCTGCAGCCTTATAGTTACTTGCATTGTCCGTAACCATATGAACAACATTATCAACTCCAACAATTTCAACAATTTCCAAAAACAAGTTACACAAAATTTTTGTATTTGTCTCCACATCCGAAACATCAACAGATTTAATAAATGTAATCCCAGTAGAACAGTAAACAATAAAATTAATCAAACTTCTTTGTCTACCATCTTTCCAACCATCACCCATAATCGTACAACCAGTTTCTGTCCACTGTGTAACACCGACACTACGGTGTCCATATTGTACCCTTGTATTTGAAATTTATACAAATATTTCCTCCGTTTATATATTGAGAGAGAGAATTTTAATTATATTGATTTTCGATTTTAAGGTATGTAAGTTGAAATTTTTGAGATATTTAAAATATCCGTATTTCCGATTTGTAAAGTAAAGTGAGTATAAAAAAAATATATAGATGATTTTTTTTTATTTGTTCATTTAATTACTTATACATTCCTCATTTAAATTTTTTAACCTTATTTACAAAAAAAAGAAATATAATAATAATAATAATAATAATTATAATAATTATAAAAAAAAAAAAAAAAGAAAAAGAAAAAGAAAAACGAAATTAGGGCTTAAGCCCTAATTTCTCCCACTTTCCCTTTCACTCTCTCTCTCTCTCTCTTCTCTCCCTCGCCGCCTCTCTTCTCTCCCGCGACCTCCCTCTCCCGCGGCTGCCTTCCTCCGCCGCCGCCGCCCATCACCGCCACCGTAGACGGCCACCGACCCACCTTCTCTCTCTCTCTCTCTGTTTTCTCTCTCTCGGCTGTCTCTCTCTCACTCTCTACCACTATCTGTCTCTCTTCCTCTCGCGGTTCTCCACCGCCACCGCGCCGCCCGCTTGGCGCAACCACCACAACTCACGGCCACCGCGAGCCACCGCGGTCGCCACCCGCCTAGCCCTCAGTCTCCCTCTCTTGCTCTGCTCCCTCTCCAGCCCGCGCGCTCAGTGCGCCGCCGCTTCTGCCGTGCTCCCGGGGCGTTGATTGCCCCCGGGAGCGCTGCCTCTGCGCGCGACTGCTATGTTGCTTCTCTGCTCGTGTGCCTTGTCCACTGCAAAGGTACGATCAAACCCTAACCCAAATTCTAGGGTTTCGATTTCCTTGGTGATTTATACTAAATTGCTAACTTTTATTTCGGATTGGAAGCATTGTAGGTTTCGGACGGAATCGAATGTCGCACGGACGTTAGGGTTTTGGACCGCAGTGAAACCCTAGGTTGATTTTTTTTTGGGAGACCCGAGGAGTCGAATTGGTTTGATTTTGGATATAGGGAGTGACCACCCTCCCTAGAATGTGAGTGGGACCCTAATCTCTTGCATGAAATGGTGAAAATCCGATTTTACCGTGTTTTAAATCAAAACATGCTTTGATATGCATTGATTCGACGTATGATATTAAATCTCAAAATCTGTTTTGTGACTATTGGAGTGTCGTACTTATGTTTTCTGCGATTATGCATCCATGTTTGAAATGAAATGAAATTGTGCCATGATTTGAGAAATGGAATGCTTTCTATACTACCATTGCATCGGTTGTTGATTTGAAATGACTTTGATGAAATGTATTTGGCACACGTATTTGAAATGTTTTGATGAACTGTGAGGGCACCGGGATGCCCACTTGTGATGAGATACTATGATGATGGCATTGATGATTCCGTAGCTACGAAGGGACTTTGTAGAGGCACGAGTTGCCCGGATACGCTTCTGCAGGAGGTATCCGCAAATGTCCAGTTTATATAGTCATAGGCACGAACGGTTGAACCCACATCGGGGGAGGACGTGTGTGACGCCACCGTCTAGCACCGGGCGGTGACCTAGTGACCAGCCAGTTTATATAGTCATAGGCACGAATGGTTGAACCCACATCGGGGGAGGACGTGTGTGACGCCACCGTCTAGCACCGGGCGGTGACCTAGTGACCAGCCAGTTTGTATATTTCGTAGGCACGAACGGTTGAACCCACATTTGGGGGAGGACGTGTGTGACGCCACAGTCTAGCATCGGGCGGTGACCTATTGACGAGTCTGGGTAAGCAAGGGCTAATCCCACGGCCAACGTCGGGGTAGAGAGCTACTTTTGAAACACTTGCATAATAAAACCCCCGATGCGTCTGTCCTCGGTCATGGTTGACCTTTGCCAGGATCCTTTCGGCCAGCTCTATGATATACTTGATTTTTAAATGGATGCATATATGTATGATATCGTGTGATTGGATAAATGAGATCAGTTTATTGAACATATCATGATTTATTCCGAAACTTGAGTTATTGTTTATGAATGATATTATTTGACACTCCAATATTCACCTACACTATTAGTACTTGAGATTAATCCCCTCACTCACTGAGTATCCTCCCATAGATACTCACCCCTCTCTTCTCCCCCCCTCAGACAGGATCATTGCGATAGGGCGACGTATTTTTGCTCGAGGGCTTGATAGATTGCTGGTGGATTTGGTTATTTTGGACGGTGAGGTTTTAAGTTTAAGTTTAAACTTGAATTACGTATTTTATTTCGACCCTGCGAGGTCTTGTTGAGGTCCGTAGTTGGCCGTGTACTTATTCTGGGATGACTGTATAAATTATGTATATTTATTTGTGAAACTCTCGTATTTCATTTGCATTGAGGCGATTGTACGTATTTGAATGTTACTTGGGAAGCTTGTTATACATTTGTATAAATTAGGTCCGCATCAGTGTGGCGGCTGCTCATGCTCTAGTTGAGCATGACAGTAGAGGTCTGTGTTTAGGTCTGCTAGGGATTTTATAGCCTTGCGTTGTTCTGAATGTTGGCTGTGGGAATTGATTGATTTTGGAGAGGCCGGGATGGCCATTTGTTTATTTTACAGCATGATTTGAATTTCACAGGGTTAAACAGGTTATTTTGTACATGGGAGACCTCCAATTTATGGGGAGGTTCTGCCCAATTTTCTGTAAAAAATCCAGCCAGCATTCAGGGCAACGGGCGGCTGTTCACGACTCCGGTTCGGGGCGTGACACACTGACTACGAAAACTATCAACAAGTAATTCAACATGTTTTTTAGCATCTTTTAACAAATTCACCCTAAGTGCATGATAAGTTAGACCTTTGTAACCATGACCCATAGATGTTATTCTTGATACTGCTTGTTGAAAGTAAGGTAAATTAACAGCATTGAAAGGAATACATGCATCATAAAACCACATAGCTATAGCCATATCAGTTTGAAGACATTTTTCCTTACTTTGCAAACAAGATTTGATACTCGGTTGAGAGGAATCAAAAGCTTTACCTGACAAGTAAGATTCAATTCCATGGCTGGCCTTCCTTTTTCTTTTGTTCACCTCTTCATTGATAAAAATTTCTTTCCCTTCGTCATTTAGATTCTCATTTATACTTATCCCAAAATCTCCCTTCTTCTCCTTTGCTTTTTGAACATTTTCTTTTAATGAATTGCTCAACAATAACCTCACTTCTGATGGCACTCTTTTATAAGAAGAAACATTACCCTTTACCCCTCCAAGGTGTTGTTTCATCCTATTGATACCTCCACCAGCTAAAGTACAGTGAAAAAATCACAAATAAGTACTTTTTTCCCACTATCATTCACCCTTTGTGTCACATATTTCCAATTTAAATCTGTTTTTTGTCTCAAATTTTGTCTCGAATTTATCAAATCATCATTACTAGGTGTGGAGCGTGAACCAATAGTCTCCTCCATATATCTGTAATTCATAAAAAAAAAAAAAAAATTGTGAGTACACTTTAGCATCAATCTAATATTTCACATCTATTTTACATGCAACATAAAAGAAAATCAATAATTAAATGTGCTCCAAATCTACTCATTTTAAGCAATGCATAATTTCAAAGACAACAACAATGAAAATTTAAGCAATGCATGATGTAACCATCAGCTGAAAATTATGTGCATAATTTTGTGTAGTGTAAACGGCTCATCTTGATAAGCAATGCATAATTTCAAGGATAACAGCAATAAAACACAGATTTGGTAGAGATGTGAGGCACACAAATTGGATTAAAATTAATCATACATGGTTTATAAGGTTTAGTTGTGGTCTCAACATTTCTAGAAACATGTGTGAAAGTGCTCAATTTAAAATCTTATTGTTAAAAGAAAACAAGGATTCAATGGCAAAACATGAAACACTGTGCATTTTTGCAATGAATCAAAGTTCATTGAGGATCTTTATCCAAATCTATCCCTTGATTCACAAGTGACTGTAAAATATTTTTTCAATATTAAAAATGTTTTCTTAGCATGTTGAGAACAAAATTAAGGTTTTCTTTGTATGTTGTCCCTTGACTTCGGATTGCTAGGGCAATAACATGTTGAGAACAAAAAAAAAAAAAAATTAATACAAAGAAGTATCTAGTATATGTCAATGTAAATTAATACAAAAAATTTAAGGTTTCAAATACCTGTGATGAGAACCAAAAAAAAAATAAAAAAAAGAACTGCAAATTAGCACCATAAAACTATAAGTATCTAGCATTTTCCAGTTGCTAGCATGAAAAGGCCAACAGAATGATCAGCATCTCCTTTTATATCTCACTTACACATGTTATATTTCTACTGCTGTTAGTCCCAATGGAAGTCCATGGTTTTCAGATTGCAGTAATGACATTTCATTCAGAATTTTTTTTTCTTTTTTGTTCATGGTTTTCAAATGCTATAAATTACAAATAAAATCTACCAAGATCACCTACACAAAAGCTCTACTCTCCTATACCAGTCAAGACATGATCCTGGCAAATCTTGATTATTTACTTTAAAAACTTAAATAAGGCACTGATCCACAAGTTTTCCAGGGTGATAATCCAATACATTGCTAAACAAGAAATAGATAAAATAGCATAAAGGTCTGTGGTTATCCAAACAAGAAACAAAAATTGGTGTCGTATACGCAATGCTGTCCATAGCCTACACTATGTCTATGTAACTACATTATGGCACCATATAAAATAGAATAAATGTCGTATAGTGCCCATTAATCAATTTAGGGTTTACATGTCACAGATCAGAACATCGCATACGAGTGTATTAATCAAATCTCTCTGAGAAATCATGAGATCAAAACCCTAACTTATAAAATCAATGCAATGAGATGGATATTAATATCGCAGACCAGTGATATGAACATCGCAGATGAGTACGTTTTGGGAAATCATGAGATCGAAACCCTAAATTGTAAAATTAATGCAAAAGAAGCAAACAAAGAACAATAGGACTTCAATAACTTTGATCCGTGAAGAAAAAAGTGAAATAGAGTTTATGAAGAGTGAAACGTTGTACCTGATTGCACAGAGAAAATGGAGAAGACGATGAAGAATCTGCGAAAAAATGCTTCCAAGAGTTTCAATTCAAGAAAGGAGGGGGGAAACAGGAGAGAGAATACTCGATTGTGTGCTTTTTCTTGGCTTTCAATCGCAGATGTAGGTGATAGTGTAGACTGTAGAGAGAGAGTGAGAGAGAGGAAACGCGAGGATGAGAAGGCAAGAATGAACGAGAAACATGAAAGTCAGAAAGAAAAGGTCAAAAATAAAAAATAAAAAACTCGGGTTGGCCGGTTCAAGCCGGTTCCCGGTCCAACTCGGGTCTTGACCTGTTTTGATCGGTTTTTTTGTAAATCCGGTATTTTTAATAAACTCGGACCGGCCGGCGGTCCGATTCCCGGTCGGACTAGTCGGACCGACCTGTCCAGTCCGAGTTTTAAAACACTGATTATAGGTCAAGACCCAAAACCAAACCTAGGCAACACACAAAAACGATGCATCTAGTTGCGTGAACTGTCCTGTGTAACGATGCAAAGAGAAATTCAAATACAACGACTATCTCACCAACTATGCTATTGTCTTAAACTACCTAACCAATAGTTAATTGAATCAAACGATGCATCTAGTGAATTCCCATAGGGGCAAATTTTCATCTCATTTCCTTTGCGTTTTCCATGCTCTGTTTTTACTCCCAATATGCTCTGTTTTAATGTTCCTTTCCACTTTTAAAACCCAAAGTGTTTTAGTACTAAAGAGGTGGGTCAGATTATTATAAATTGGTATCAGAGACTACGTTCCTTAATGAATCTCGAGAAAAAGGCATGATGGGATATGACCCCAAAAATCAGATCTCATGAGTCAGTTTTGGAAAGGTCCACATGAAAAGTCCACAAAGGATAGCTACCGATCTAGGTTCAAATGCGATTATCTACCGAAAGATCTCAGTCACCCAGATCTCCCGAACGATAGGGTCCCAGTCGTCCAAATCTCCCAAACGATAGGGTCTTAGTCGCCCTGCCAACCAAATATGATTCATCAAATGAAGATAACCACCCTGATCGGGTATCCAACGGTCGGCTCCTCAACCGAAAGAGCCCTAAAGACCTTTCATCGGTCGAACAATCGATCGATAGCTAACGATTCCAATAATCCTAAAGGAAGACCAAAATATCTTATTAACTTCTTTCCCTCACGGCTAACAGCATACTGAGGATCTTTCAGTTTAGGAAAAATTCCCTCCAGAATACGAAAGTTTCTAAAAGATGAGAATCACAGTTAATTCAAAATATTGAATTTTCGAGATTTTCGGATCGACTCGATAAGGAAGGTAGAGTTGAAGTACTGTAGCGGCGTACAACTCTTACATGTATAAAACATCTCAAAACCCTCCAAGACAGATACGCTCTCTCGACCTTACATATTAGGCACTCTAATTACCGGAATTACTCACTCGAGCTCTTAGTCTGTTTTCATTTCATACGAAAATCGCTCTTTCTGACTTGAGTATCGGAGTCTCCTCGTCGGAGCACCTTCCGGCGGTTTTTGTAGGTATCACATCTCTTTGACAACAATTGCTCTGGTCAACGAAGAGCCGGTATCTGTGGAGCCATAACCCACATCCAATAAATTGGTCTTGTTTGTGGGAATAGATTAGAGTGATTTCTATTATTCTGACGACCATGCCTCCGAGAACTAGAGTGACCTCGAGGGTCGCCCCTGCTGTAGAAGGGCACGCACCTATGCTCGCCGAATCTATCGCCCCTCTGGCACCTAATCATCCTATTCATGATCATGTATTTTCTCTCCGGCCGTCCCGTCCGGAGCAAATCCTACAACCCGCGACTCAAGAGCAGCCATTCATGGCCTCAGTGTCAGTGCCAGAGCAGGCGAACTAGTCCCAAATAGAGAGATTGGAGTTGAGACTCTAAAGAATGAATAAACAATTGGATGGACTCAGCCGAGCCCTCGGGCCAGACTGCCACTCGTTTGCGGCAGAGTCCGAATGCGAGCGACCGCCAAGACGAGAGTTTCCTGAACCGTCGGTGGTCTCCCAATATGACCCCGAGGATCTGAAAAAATAGGTCGAACAACTCGTGGCCGCTGAGCTTAAAAGAGCAAGTGTAAGGGGTAAAGTAAATCTTCTACACCCCCTAGGCGAATCGTCATTCGATTTAAAGATCTCTTCAGAACCAATGCCAAGAGATGTTCTTTTACCTCCCATGGAGCGATATGATGGAACTAATGACCCTCGCGACCATGTCGCCCACTTCTTAATAGTTATGGTCTTCAGAACCAATGCCGAGAGATGTCCTTTTACCTCCCATGGAGCGGTATAATGGAACCAATGACCCTCAAGACCATGCCGCCCACTTCATAATAGTTATGGTCTCCAGAGACCTCTCGGATGCAGCAATGTGCAAGCACTTCCCTACCACTCTCAAAGGTAATGCCCTGGTATGGTTTAACTTTCTACCACCGCTGAGTATCAGAGCTTCGCACAGCTCTGACAACAGTTTGAGACTCATTTTGTAATCAGTCGGGGAACTAAGTGAAAGTCTACCTCTCTGCTATCATTGCGATAACGGGGGGAAAAGTCTATGAGGGATTTCATAGAAAGATTTAAGACAGAAGTGTTGAAAGTCCTCGTTTTGGACCACAACATCGCACTGGCTGCTTTCCTAACGGGTTTGCGTCCTTCGGACATGAAACTTTCTATCACGAAAAAGCCCCTAGCAACCATCCAAGAATTTTACTCCCGAGTGGATAAATATATTGCGACAAAAGATGTAGAGGCATTTGATCGACAAGGGAAACGCCTTAGTAGAAAAGAACGAAACCGATCGCCTCGTCAGCCCTCTCCGAAGAGGAGTAAATCCAGAGTTCTGCCCCACGAAGGTTCAGTATCTACACTTCGCTAAATGAAACCCCAAGCCGAGTTTTATATCAGATAAAAAACAAATCATACGTCAGATGACCCCCTCGACCAATGGAAGAAGATCCTAAGAAAGATAAGTTCAAGTACTGTCATTTCCATCGGGACTACGGCTACACAACCGATGAGTGCAAAAGGTTTAAGGACAAATTGGAATTCCTGGTTCGTAGTGGTAAACTACAGAAGTTCATTAGTATGGAGGGAATGAACCTACCTTCCCCCGACAGGTGCAATGCACCACGAGAGAATGAGTCGCTTAATAGGCCGAATCCTAGATCGCCTCATGATGAACCAGGAAGGGTGATCCTCCAAGTCCACGATGAAGACAGTTGGCACGAGCCTTATGTTCTTATTAGCATTTGCCTTGCCTACGACCTGGAATTCCCTGCGCTTTTCCCTTGATAAAGACTTCAATGTTCTCTTGTTACTTGTTGATGGCACATGGTACGGGATTCTTAATGTCCTATGGAGAAAGCACCCCTCCTAAAACTCCTAAGGTTTTTAACCAACTAACGAGTCACAATCGCCCAGATCTTCCAAACGAATGTGTCATTAAGTTGGGATAAAACTCTCTGAACGAGCGGATACGACCTTAACTCCTAAGGTTTCTAACCGACTGGCGGGTCTTAGTCGCCCAGATACTTTTAAACGAATGTGTCGTTAAGTTGGAATGAAACTCCCCGAACGGGCGGATACAGCCCTACCTCCTAAGATTTCTAACCGACTCGCGGGCTCGGTCGCCTAGATTCTTCCGAACGAATGTGTCGTTAAGTTGGGATAAAACTCCCCGGATGGGCAGACACGGCTCTAACTCTTAAGGTTTCTAACCGATTGGCAGGCCTCAATCGTCCAGATTCTTCCGAACGAATGTGTCGTTAAGTTGGGATGAAATTTTCTGAACGGGCGGACACGGCCCTAACTCCTAAGGTTTCTAACCGACTAGCAGGTCTCAGTCGCCCAGATTCTTCCGAACGAATGTGTCATTAAATTGGGATGAAACTCCCCGAACAGACGAACACAACCCTAACTCCAAAGGTTTCTAATCCACCGATGGGTCTTAGCCATTCAAATCTTTTGAACGGATATGTCATTAAGTTGGGATGAAACTCCTCAAACAGGTAAACAACCTTAACCTTAGAGGTTTAAATCGCAGACTAGATCTTGGACACCTCGGCTCAATTGATCGGACACGTCATCAATGGGGTGAGTTCCCCCGACTTCATCAGATTAGTGGGATAAAGCATTCAAAAGTTCTTTGTAGAGAATTATTATACCTCGCATCTCCACCAAAAAAAAAATTCATGCGCATTAGATAACGCGAAATTACAAAGGAGCAGAAGGAACACTAGAAGTAACCAAGGCGGAATCCGAATCCGTAAACCCCTCAAGAGGAGGCAAAGCCTCGTATTGGCCGACATGTCGAAGGATCTCTTCGGCGTACTTCAGACGCTCAAGCAACTTGTGTTGAGAAAGCTGAAGGTTGATAGTATCTTTGGCAATAGACGTCTTGAGATTGGTCATCTCCCGTTTGGCAACTTGAAGGGATTCCTCCCAAAGATAAGCCAATGTTTCAGCAGTTATTAACCGTGCTTCTCGAATGCGCGCCTCCGCTTTTAATTTCTCGCAATCGGCTTGGGCCAAAGTAAAGTCTGTCTGAAGATCTTTAATTTGCCTATCTTTTTCCTCTCCGATGTTTTTCTCCTTGTTCTTCATAGCATCCTTTAACACCATCACTTGACCGCTCATACGGGCAAACTATTCATCACGCTCATTCCTCCATTTCCCTTGAGCTCGGTCAAGGCTGAAACCTAAGAATAAGTACGCTTATCAGAATTGTAAGACAATAAGAATCAAACATGGTTCGAATAGAGAAGATACTTACCGTAAGACAGAGAGAATGGATAGCCTTGTCAACATAGTCCAGAGGCATCATTCGAAGGGCAAGTTGAGGAGAAAACTCGAATCATTCGGCCAGCTGCAGTGCTGCTTGAGAATTAATAAAATTCAATCTACAGTTCCGTACATTAACCGCCACCGATCCTTCTTCAAAATCTTCTTCCTCTCTGGTAAGAGACTCAATCAGAATAGGCGGTGGAATACAGTACTTGTCTGCTATGTCTTGCAAAAGGTATTGGGACTCCTAAGGAGACCGTTCTGACGCTTCTTTTGGAGTGGGAAAAGAAGTATGCGCCACTTCCTGCCGCTGCGAATCCTGAATCGGAGCATTTCCAGTCACCTCAAAGGGACCCTCGTCCGGTGCACTTCTCTCCCCAACTTCAAAAGGCGCATCAAGAGCCATCGAATTGTTGACCGGTGAACCCTCCCTGGTTTTAGAATGCACTAAGGGAGGCTCATGCTCTCCGGTTTCTGTCAACTCTTCCTCTCCTACAGGAGGGCTGGGCGATTGAGCCCTTAACCTTTTTCGTTGGGACTCATGAAAAGCATCATCCACCCTCCTCTTCGCATTTGGCCGTATTTCCCACTCGGTAGAAATCTCATCGAGAAGATTAGTGTCTACAACTGGCACGGAATCAACCAACAACATTCCCTGTCGCTCTAGTAAGAGGGGCCTGGTGATCTGTTTAGTTTCATCCATCAAAAAATCGGACAACAACAACATTTCGTCTTCTATTAAATGGTCTATCCATAAGTTCCTACGGTAGCCTCACAATAGCGGACCACAGCATACAAAAACGAGAATAATGGAGAAGATTTGGGATCTTCGCGTTCAAAAAAGATGCTTGGTTGGCATCCGAAAATACCAAAAGGAGATCCCTGTTCAAAAACCTTACATAGAAAAACTTTTGCATCATGTGTTTATTTTGAAACTCACTGTAGAAAAATTTCCAGCGAGACTCCAGGTGGGTTTAAAGCTTACACTAGCCGTAGATAGATCCTTTTGAGCTATATCGCCCTAAAGAAAAAAGGGCCCCTAAAATCTCCAAGTCAAAACGAATACGGAAAAACCCTAATAGGGAAATTAAGACAATCACAAAATGCCAGGCACTTGGGATAAGCAATGAGGGATGGATATTCCAATACCTCAAGACCTCTGCCAGTAGGCCCGTGTACAAGATCCTTAAGTCGTACTTCACACACTGCTTATACACTGGAACACAATCCTCAGGGGCAAAACTCGCTCTATCCCCTTCACCGGATAACACGAACTCAAAGTCATTTCCGAGCGACATTTCCCTCTGGACTTTTGACAAATCCTTTTCAGTCATGGCACTCTGAATGCTGTCTATACTGCGCGATGAAGAAGCATCTTTCAATATTTTTGTCTGTAAGGAGAGGTTCTTCGAAGAAAAGTTGAAGGGGCAGTGAGAATGTTGTGATGCGATACTCTCTAAAGAATGTAAACCCTTATAAAGTGTACATAAGACGATTCGCGGAAATCGAAATAAAAAGAGCCATATTAAAAAGTTCCACACCTTTTTCAACAATTATTACTCATGACGCGTCTTCGTCAAGAGGGCCATGAGTTGGGGGAAAATGATGGGACATGACAAAAAAAATCAGATCTCATGAGTCAATTTTGGAAAGACCCACATGAAAAACCCATAAATGATAACTACCGATCTAGGTTCAAATGCGATTATCTACCGAAAAGGGTCATGAGCTGGGGGCAAATGATGGGACATGACCCAAAAAATCAGATCTTATGAGTCAGTTTTGGAAAGACCAGCATGAAAAGCCAACGAAGGATAACTACCATTCTAGGTTCAAATGCGATTATCTACCGAAGGGTGTCAATTACCCAGATCTCCCGAATGATAGGGTCTCAGTCGCCCAGGTCTCCCGAACGATAAAGCCTTAGTTATCCCGCCAACCGAACGTGATTTATCAAGTAAAGGTAACTACCCTGATCGGATATCCAATGGTTGGCTCCTCAACCGAAAGAGCCTTGAAGACCCTTCATCGGTCGAACGACCGATCGATAGCTAACGATTCCAACGATCCTAAAGGAAGACCAAAATATCATATTAACTTTCGTCCCTCACGGTGAACAACATCCTGAAAATCTTTCAATTAAGAAAAAAAATCCCTCCAGAATATGAAAGTTTCCAAAAGATGAGAATCACAGTTGATTCGAAATATTGAATCCCCGAGATTTCTGGATCAACTCGATAAGGAAGGTACTGTTAAAGTATTGCAGCGGCGTACGACTCTCACAGGTATAAAACATCTCAAAACCCTTCAAGACAGGTGCACTCTCTTGGCCTTACACATTAGGCAAACTAATCACCGGGAATTACTCTCTCGAGTTCTCGGTCTATTTTCCTTTCGTACGAAAACCGCTCTTTCTGACTTGAGCGTCGAAGTTTTCAGTAGTTTTTGCAGGTATCACATCTCTTTGACGATAATTGCTCGGGTCAACGAAAAGCCAGTATCTGTGGAGTCATAACCTACCTCCAACACGGCAGAAGAAACTATGTATGAAGCCAAGATCAAAGAATACCGTCTCTAATGAGAACAAAGAATGGAAGAATTAGATGAAAAATGGAAAGATTTTTGACAAAAATAAATGACAACTTTATTGCCATCATAAAGATGGTGTACAAAGACAAATCAGAAAAATATGAAAAAATATATAAATCTTCTATCCTATATATCTCTATTGACTCGTAACATGGAGGAAGTAATTTGCCTACACTACCCGTGAAACCAAATGTTGATGTTTCTTCCAACAAAATGTTTCTACCAAAAAGTGAACAAGATGCAACTAGTATTGTTTCCCCGATTGTTCCTTCGAGCATTATAGATATTTCTTCCAGCAGTTCAATTTCCTTGGACGAGACCATGCCCATTTGTGATTCTCTGAAGAGTCCATAAGATGAGTATCTTGACAAGGATGGAATTTCAGCTATCAATTCCATTGAGAAGAAAACATATAGCAATTTCTTCATTTTAGAAAATGAGAAAATCGCAAGAAAAATCTGTAAGAGAGAGAAACTTGCAAAAATGGAAACAATTGATATGTTGTAAATATAGATGACAACTTCATAAATCCACATTCTGCAACCATTGCTTGTGACATTTATAAGCACTTGCATGCATCTGAGGCAAAGGATAGACCTTCTGTTGATTTCATGGAGAGGATTCAGAAAGACACTAATGCTGGCATATGTGCAATAATAATGGATTGGCATGTTGAGGTAGTTGAAGAGTACAGGTTTGTGCATACACTACACTATAAAAAAACAAGGGTTTAGCGATGGATTTAATGACGGAAATTTTAAAAAAATTCGTCGCTAAAACTTTTAGTAACGAATTTAGCGACGAAAAAATTTCAGTCGCAAAAATTTAGCGATGGATTTGGGATTCCGTCACAAAATTTAGCAACGGATTTGGGTTTCCGTCGCTAAATTTCACATTTAATTTTTTTATTTGTAGAACCCGTCCGCTCACCCACCGGCCGCTGTCCACCACCGCCCCAGCCCCAGCCCCCCTGCTACTTGTCCACCCATGTTCACACCCCGCCAGCCCTTGCCCGCCCACACATGACTACCTTTTGCTACTTTATTTTTTTTTTTTTTACAGAAAATGTGATTTTGTCCAGATTCGAACTTGAATTTAAAGATTTATCTGAAACGCTCTTAATCACTATACCACATTAACTTATCTGATATACCTTTTTTTTCTTTACTTTTATACTTTTTTCTAACTCTCACCATTAAAAATATAATTCCCTAATCTAACAAAAATACAAAATACAAAATTATATTTAATAAAAACACAAAATTATATTTAATATAATTACAAAATTATCTTTAAAAAATCATAAAATTATATTTAAAAATATAAAATTATATTTAATAAAAATCAATACCCTAATTTAATAAAAATATAAATTATAAATATATATTTAATAAAAACATAAAATTATATTTAATAAAATATAAAATTATATTTAGTGATGAATTTAGTAATGGATTTTTTTTCTGTCGCTAAATTTAGCAACAAAATTTTTTTCCGTCGCTAAATTTAGTAACGAAATTTTTTTTTTTTGCTATATTTAGCGACGGATTATATTTTCATTGCTAATTAGTGACGGATTTCAATTTCCGTCACTAAATTTCACGTTTAATTTTTTTTTATTTGTAGAATCAGTCCGTCCACCCTCCGGCCGCCACCCACCACTTCCCTAGCCCCCTGCTGCTTGCTCACCTATGCCCACATCCCGCCAGGCCTTGCCCATCCGCGCATGACCACCTTTTGCTGTTTTATTTTTTTTTTTTTACAGAAAATATACTTTTTGTCCAGATTCGAACCAGGGTTTAATGAGTTATGTGAAACGCTCTTAACCAATATATATATATTTTTTACTTCTATACTTTTTTCCTAACTCTCACCATTAAAAATATAATTCCCTAATCTAACAAAAATACAAAATACAAAATTATATTTAATAAAAATACAAAATTATATTTAATATAATTACAAAATTATCTTTAAAAAAATCATAAAATTATATTTAAAAAATATAAAATTATATTTAATAAAAATCAATACCCTAATTTAATAAAAATATAAATTACAAATATATATTTAATAAAAACATACAATTATATTTAATAAAAATTTAAAATTATATTTAGCGAAGATTTTAGCGATAGAAAACAAAATCTGTGGTTAAATATAGCGATCAATACCTTAATTTAATAAAAATATAAATTACAAATATATATTTAATAAAAACATAAAATTATATTTAATAAAAATTTAAAATTATATTTAGCGACGAATTTAGCGACAGAAAACAAAATCCGTGGTTAAATATAGCGACGGATTCAGAATCCGTCGCTAAATTTAGCGACAGATGTTGTCTGTTGTTGTTAAATTTAGTATTGAATTTTTTTTCGTCGCTAAATTTAGAAACAGATTTTGTTTTCGTCGCTAATTAGCGACGGATTTTTTTTTTTCCGTCGCTAAATTTAGCAACGAAATTTTTTTCGTTACTAAATTTAGCGACAGATTATATTTCTGTTGTTAATAAGCGATGGATTTCAATTTCCGTCGTTAAATTTAGTGATGAATTTTTTTTGTCGCTAAATTTAGTGACGAAAAAGCAAATCCGTCGCTAATTAATAACGGAAAATGAAATCTGTCATTAATTTTAGTGATGAAAAATAATCCGTCGTCAATTAGCGATGGATTTTGGTTTTTGTCGCTAAAAACATGTTTTTTTTTTGTAGTGTTATATTTGATTGTGAGCTACAAGAAGAAGAAGAAAAAGAAGGAGAATAGGAGAAGAAGAAAAAATAAAAATAGAAAAAGGAAGAAGGAAGAAGAGACTACTGCCGCTGAAAGCAATTCGACTGGCAAAAATAACCTGTCGACCTTCAACTTCCTAGTCGACATCGACCGCCTCATGTGAGTTACCAACTGAGGAAGTTCAATTCTCTGAATTTTTTTTTTTCTTTTTCATCCTTGAGGACAAGGATGTCAAAAGGAAGGAAGATATTATAACAATGCAAAGGAAAATTCAAATGCAACGACTATCTCACCAACTATCCTATTGTCTTAAACTACCTAATCAATAGTTAGTTGAATCAAACTGTAATTGAGTTGGCTAGATTAGTTGAATAACCACTCCATCGATTGTATAAATGATGTTGAAGAGATGGGAATGAAACAAGATGAATGCTGCAGTCTCTACTCTCTCCTCTCTTAATTTTCTCTCTCTCTCGCTAACCCCTCTCTCTCTCTCTAGCTCTTTCTCTCTCAATCTTTCTCTCTTTCTTCTTCCCCAACTCAGTCCTCTTAACCACCATTACGATCGGTGACAAACATCATATGCCATTGTGAATCTTCATCTCCTTTCCTTTACATTTTCCATGCTCTGTTTTTACTCCCAACATTCTCTGTTTTAATGATCCTTTCCACTTTTAAAACCCAACGTGTTTTAGTGCTAAAGAGGTGGGTCAGATTGTTACATCCTGGAACCGCTAAGGCCTGCCAGCAATGGTCTCGGGCGAAACGGTTCTCCCCTGCTTCGGGTTTCTATGGTCTCCGTCTTCTTCGACCAGACTGAGATCTTCGACAGTGACGTTGAGAGATTTGAGTTAAAATCATTTTTTCTCCTTTTGATTTCATTGAAGCACAGATTGAGATAGAGTAAGGAATGAAGAACTCCGGATTCTAGAACAGGGAAAAAAACAGAAGGATTGCAAGTTCGGTTCCGATCTTGGGATTAGTAGTTTCTTCACAATTCTGGCTTAGTTACAATTGCAGTTCCTAGGACGATGGAGTTCATTGTCTGGCCAGGTTTTGGGCCGCGAAGCGATGAGCCGAGTTCCGTATGATTAAAATCGTGTCAGTCCTTGCTTTGGTTCCTAGATGAATTAGCCTGTTGAGGTCTCTTTTGACCAAACGCAACAAATTTTTTTTCCCCCCACCCAACGAGCAAGTACGAGGTTTATAATTTTTTTTATTTTTAAATTTTAAATCCAACGAACTATCCATACAAATTATTTAAAATACATTAAAAAAAAATCGGACGGAGGTTTAAAAGTGTATACAACTTTATGATAAAAATCATAATACAAAATTCAAATTTTGAAAACAAAATATTCGACGAAACATCCTTATGGTAATGCCTAAATAGGATAAAAACTCTGATCGCTTCTTGATACTTTTTGGTCCGACAGGGAAAAAAAAAGGAAAGCAAAAACAAGAACCTTGTTGACAAGTGATTTAGTAAATGACTAAGGAAAGTTGACCGTCTTGGTGGGCTTCCTTCACTCTCTGAAATGAAGGCGTTGGTTTGGTTAGTGGCCACACATTTGAAGTGATGAAAGTCCATGACAGGACTTCCATGATTGAAAAACGACTCATATCATTCTCTTGGGGGCTCATTTTCCTGCCTTCCTTTTTTCTTCAAGAACATTGCACCAATTACAGAAACCAATGCCTTCTTCTTGATCTTCTTTTTAGTCACAGCAGGAATTTCTTGCCCTTCATCCAAATCCTTGCTCGCAATGATTTGAGCCAATGAAGGAGGGCTTGCAAATTTCACATACTTCTTCCTCTGAAATCCAAATTCCTCTGTATGTTCGTTGACCTCAATTTCTCTTGCATTTTCCATGAACTTGAAGTCTTCAACATCAGGATTGATGGGTTGGTTTTTAGGCTCCCTGGCTTTGAATTGGTGGAGCTCTCTTTTGGTTTGTTCAAGCTCTTCTTTAAGGGTTTTGATGCAATTTACCATAGCTTCACCTTCTTCTTTTGCTTTTTGAAGACTTTGTTTTGCTTCTTCTAGCTCTGCTTTCATTGCTCCGAACTTCTTCAACCCTTGTCCACTTTCACTTGAATTGCGTATCTAGCATACACGTCACATATTTATATTTATTTATTTTTATAAAAAAATATGTCAATAATAATTAAATTCTCACCTATATTACATTTTGGAGACATAACAACTAAAAATTAGAAATATATTTATTATGCTTAATTGATTATAAGAAATTTTCAATAGATATATATAACTCGTTAATTAATTTGTATTAGAAAAATATATCTTTCTTTAATATCAATGGATATGTTTTGCTGAGAATTTGACTTATTTATGATGCTTTATATAGTGTCAAGCCATCATTATCATGCAAAAATAAATTATTAATTTATTAATTCAATTGACTAAACAAAATCCAATACAATTTGCATTTCATTTATAATTAGAGAGCCATGAGAGAGAGAGAGAGAGAGAGAGAGGAACCTCTTTGAGCTTGTTAGCATAGATTTCACCAGCAAGAACTCTTTCTCCAAACAACATCACAGCCTCTTTGACGGACTTAAATGGCGCCCTTGAGTCAATTTCTACCCTTCCCATCACCACAACACCCTCTTCTCTCTCCATGTTATTCTTGTCTTGTCCAAAACTTTGACAGAGAGAGAGAGAGAGATTTTGATTAGTGCATTGAATGCTGAAGGGACAGACAAGATAATATCTTAAATATATCATGGGAAGATATGTGGGTCGAAGGTGAGCAATTAGTACAAGGTAGTTAGTATTTGGTGGCTATGGAGGAGTTGATTTCACTTGGTGCAAAATTATCATGGAGGCCTTTGGTTTTCTTCGCGTCCACTTCACTGGAATTCTGTTATTTGACGCTGATGCTGGTTGTTGCCCTTTATTTATCAAGTTTTATTTCAGAAAGAGAGAGAGAGAGAGAGTCCTATAACAGAATTGAAAATGACAGTAGAGCAAAGAATGTGGGTACAAGGCTTTGTGTTTTAAAAGTTTTTTATATTGATACTTACGAAGAGTTCTAAATTAATTATCGGCTAAATATTTAAAATTTTAAAATTCTTTAAAAAAAATTAAATAGTTAAAATTTATTCTGACCATCATCTCCTAATGAAATATGTATAAGTAAACTATACTCAAGACATTACGGAGATGCAGCAATATAATAATACTGCTAGTGCTTTTGACGCTGCAAAGGATGTAATGGAGGCTCTTAGAGGCAAGCATACTAATTTGGCTGGTGAACTTGAGGTGAGAAATGGCACTTCAGGTCTTCTGTCATTCTCCATTTTTGTGCTTGGATTTCTCTTGTTGATCAAAATATTGCCTGATAAAGTGCAACAATAAACCAGTTGGGTGACTTGGTGACTGAAATAACCAAGAGCCTTAAATACACCAGGGCAATTATTTTATTTTCACGGGAAGCATTTTGGAAACAAAGTTTTGGCTGCTTCCTTCTTATTAGAATATAATTTTGTTTTCTTTTTTGGCTCTGTCCATTATGTATTAGTGGAACTTTCTGATTCCTAGTCTTTTCCCCTCTTAAATCTATCGTGGTGATTACCTTTTATCAGCTGCATGATGATATTGATATGCACTTTTTTTGTTGCAGTTGCTTCTCACAGAAATAGGTTCAAGATTTGTAACACTGCCTGAGGAAAGGCTTTTGGCATTGGTTAATGCTTTACTCCATCGATGCTATTAGTATCCAACTGCCACTACAGCAGAGGTTCCCCAATCTCTCAAGAAGGAGCTCTTCGGTGTTTGCAGGGCTTGCTTTTCCGCTGATGCTGAGAACAAGCATGTTGAATTTGTGAGAGAGTATAAGCAGGATTTTGATCGCGATCTTGATCCAGAAAGTACAACTATCTTTCCAGCCACACTTTCTGAGCTGACCAAACGACTAAAGCATTGGAAAAATATTCTGCAACGCAATGTGGAAGACAGGATTCCAGCTGTTCTGAAGCTGGAAGATGAAAGCAAGGTTCTGCGGGACTTCTATATAGTTGATGTCGAGGTCCCTGGATAATATTTTACCGATCAGGTAGATTAAGCTACACTGCAGCCATAGTCAAACAGGGCATTCTGTTTTACAGATAATCTTCAGTTCGTGGTGCATGGGAATTTTGGCTTGAGATCCTCACATCTTAGATCTTGCTGGTTTTATATTGCCAATATATTTAAACTTTTGGAATGCAAGTTGTAGTCAAACATTGGGGTTTCCTGACAATGAGTTTGGAAATGATCTCTTCTTTCAGGAAATTGCACCTGATCATACTGTAAAGCTAGACGGGATTGGTGCTGATATTCCGATTATTCGGATACATGGAAGCAGCTTCTGGTGTTTGACTCTAATTGGTTCTGATGGATCTCAGAAGCATTTCATAGTTCAAATATGGATGACGCCCAATGTGAGAAGCGATGAATGCATACTTCAGCTTTTCTGTCTAATGAACCCGATGTTTGATAAGCATAAGGAATCCAGAAGACGGCACATATCCGTTCACACTCCAATTATTATTCCTGTTTGGTCTCAGGTGAGAAATGGTTTTTTTAAGCCTCATTGCTGTAACTTTTTTCTCATTTTAATATAATCTCATCTTGGACTGGACGATGAAAGGTAAAAGGAGTCAAATTATGCAGCCCTTCAAATGTGTTGTTGGTGAAAATCTGCAACTTCAAACTGGCATGCCAAAGGAGCGGATAATGAAGCTTTTATCTTTCCCTTTTGAATTTTATCTTTTTATTTACATTGTGGGTCACTTGCACGAATTTCTAAATCCATTGAGGTTTCTTCTTTATTTTGGTATCTGAAGTTGTATATGGTTGCTTGAATTAGGTCCGCAGGGTAGAAGATGATCTGATGTACAGTACCTTCTTGAAATTTATGAGAACCATGTGCTAGGAATGACCGAGAGGCCGATCTTCCTATCACATATTTCAAGGAACAGCTGAATCAAGCTATATCTGGCCAAATCTCTCCAGAGGCTGTTATGGATCTTCGCCTCCGAGCTTATAATGACATAACCAAAACCTATGTATCCGATGGCATTTTGTCCCAGTACATGTACAAGACTCTACTCAGTGGGAAACAGATGTGGGCTTTCGAAAAGCAATTTGCAATCCAGTTGGCACTTTCAAGTTTCATGTCATACATGCTGCAAATTGGGGGAAGATCACCTAACAAGATTCTATTTGCAAAAAATACAGGGAAATTATTTCAGACAGATTTCCATCCGGCTTATGATGCAAATGGAATGATCGAGTTTGGTGAACCAGTACCTTTCCGCTTGACAAGAAATATGCGTTATTTTTTCCTCTCATTTTGAGGTTGAAGGGCTGATCATTTCTGCGATGTGTGCTGCAGCACAAGCTGTGGTTTCACCAAAGGTGAGTTTTACTTTGTGCAGTGAATAATAAACTTCAGAAAATATTAAAATAAACTGAGTTGAGTGAATTGCTTAATATATTTTGTAAATTTCGCGATTGCAGCAAAGTCAGCATTTGTGGCATCACTTGGCCATGTTTTTCCGGGATGAATTGTTGTCCTGGTCTTGGAGGAGGCCTCTTGGAATGCCCCTAGGATAAGTTGCTGGAGGGGGGAGTTTGAACCCTGCTGAATTCAAAAGTAAAGTGACCGCCAATGTGGAGCATGTTATTAAGCGGATCAACAGCATTGCTCCTCAGTGTCTAGCAGAAGAGGTATGCCTGTTTTCTTTTCATGGATATAAAGATCAACAGTTCACATACAGAATTATTTGGCATTACAATTAGAGCAGCCAACATAAAGTCTGAAGAAGTAGCCCCGTAGTTGTAGATAGCTTGATCTTGATTTTGTTGCTCGTTCCTCTTTGTGATAGTGAAATCAATTCTCATAGAACTTCTAAAATATTATCCACATTTTCCTGGGAATAATGCAACTTCAACTTCTCATTTCATTTTCTTTTCCCTTGTTTCAGGTGGAGAATGCTGTAGATCTGCCGCAATCCATGCAAAGATTTGTCACCAAATCGGTTGAAGCTGCCTTGAGCCCCAAACACTTGTGCATGATGGATCCAACATGGCATCCCTGGTTTTAAGATTTGGGGGCCAAAAGCCAGCCCTGAGATCACCTAGATCTGTGTACCCTATGCTGCTGTTGCATATAACATTGTGTGCATATTGATGCTAGTTAGTGCTAGAAATGGTGCGATAGGCATTGCTTTTCCTATTGTAATTTAAATGTCATGCACAGACAATTGTTGAACCCCAAAATGTAAAATTCTTAAAAAGTGCAAGGAAAAGTTGCTTTTGCTTCAAATGATTCAGAGAGTGTTTGGAATTACTTATAAACTGATCAAAACAGCTTATAAGTCAAAATTAAAATTCTAACTGTTTGGTAACTAAAATTTATAAAATTACTTATAAACAAAAAAGTACTAAACCAAAAAAATAATAAGCTGCTCCCATTAACTTTTTTTTTTATGCTTATAAGCACAATTTAAATAAATTACTTTGATCAATAAAATTACATCTGTACCCTTTTGTATTTAATAAAAATTATAACTATATTACTTCTTATGTCTACTATGGTCTTTTATCTATTTTTTGTAGTTTATAAACATTAATTTTACCAAACAATTAATTATTTTTAAATAATATTTATCCAAACAGATAATAACTTATTTTTTAAAATAGTTAAAATAAACTTATAAACTAAAATAGTAGATTATTTTAAGTAATCTGAAACTGCCCTTACTCCTTTGCTCCCACATGTATGTGTTGGATCCTCTTTGTTTCCCGGCACGTTGAAAGTGTACCACACTTTCTGTTGGCCGAAGTAAACTATGAAACTCTTCCCATCTGCAAGAGCATATGCAAATCCAGCTTCACAAGATTTCAAGCCCCGCCTCGGGAACATTTGGCCCGGTTTTGCCTCCTTTTATGTGCTTGCTGTTGAATTTTCTTTTTTTTTTAAAAAAAAATTTTGGCACTACCATGAATTGGTACTAGGGGGTAAATATGATTCAAGCTGAAATTAGATCAAGTTTGACTCGATTAAAATTTTAAGCAGCTCATTTTTATATTTTTGGGAGATTTTTTTTTTATTATTCAAACTCGGCTCACACTAAACTCAGGAGCAGCTCGATTTGACTAATAAGCTTACATATCAAGGTAATTAAAATGTCAAAACTAGATATTCAAATTAAAATTCAATAAATATTCAAAATAATTATAAGATTCAAACATAAAATAGTAAATTATATATATCGTGTCTGTTTATAAATCAAATGAATAAAACAATTCTCTAATGCAAGTTCAACTCATTTTTTATATGAATTAAAAAGTTTAATTTATGTATTTCTTCGTGAATTTGAGTTATTAGATAAATTATTGAATTGAATAATGAGTTATTCGTGAATTATTTTATTTATTATTACAATTTTTTATGTAATATCTATTTGTCCATATTTTTTATTTCCTTTCTCTTTTCCTTCTCTACTCCAACAATGATAATAAGAAGCTATCGAATAATAATAATAATAATAATAATAATAATAATAATAATAATAATAATAATAATAATAATAATAATAATAATAATAATTTGAGCAAAACTATGATTAAAAAAATATTTATCATTCATCTGTAGCAGAATCAACCACTTGGTTTGTGATTACAGCATTACCATCAATGTTCAACAGAAAAACAGACTGAAAAATAAACGACATCAGAAAAAACAAGAAAGCAAAGCAAATTTCTCAGGACACTGAGAAAGCAGCACATCAGAGATTAAAACATAAACAGAGATTAAACTGCAAATTTCAAATTAATCTTCTTCTTCTTCTTCTTCATCGTCCTCTTGAAAGCGAAGATGCTTTCCCTTTGGTGTAGGCAATCCCTTCAAATGCAAAACAGAGTCCTCTGTTTCCTTACTGTGTTCTTCTTCATTCACTACTATCTCTTCTCCAACAAGCTCATCATCGTTGTTGTACACAAATCTTTTGTGTATTCCCATGAATTTCGGCATCATCGGCTTCTCATTCACATTCATCTTATTCATTCCTGCACACAGTTCATCAACCACTCCTCCTTCATAATCTTCATCACCATAATCTCCTTCTTCTTCTTCTTCTTCTTCTTCTTCTTCTTCTTCTTCTTCATCTTCTTCTCCTATCTCTTCGATGTCTTCATCATCTTTAGTGCTTGCATTGACCTGAATAGACCATATAGAAGCATCATCATCATCTGCAGGTGATGATGATTTGTCTACAACTTCTGTAACTACAGCTGAACAATCTGATGAATCAGAGGAATCTGATTTCTCAGAGAAATCCAAGAGTAGAGACCTTGTTAACCAAGAATCATTCTTCTTCACTTCGGGGATATCACTCACCACCACCTACACAAAAATTTAAATAAAAACATCATTAATTACACATAAATCAAAAAAAAAAAAAAAGGTGAATCTTCCGCCATCTGCAAATTAAATTGACCATTCAAATTCAAACCTTAATTACACCTAAATCAAACAAAGAAACCCAAAAAATTTCCCAAAATTGAATTATATTCTGGTATAACAAAATCAATCAAATTGACAAAGAATGAAGAACAAACCTAAGAAATCAATCAAATTTCCCAAAACAATCATACTTTAAATCAAACAATAAAAAATTCCCAAATTTAAATTGAATTCTGGTATAACAAGATCAATCAAATTGAGAAAGATTGAAGAACTAACCTCGGAAATCTTGACTAGTTGTTCTTGGACTGGAGTTGGGTTTACATCAATTTGAACAGGAAAATTCCCATTGGAATTTGAATCAGTAGAGAGATTCAAGATGTGGGGTGTGTTTGCAGGAGTTGGAGCAAGAATCCCAACTGGGGAATTAACGAGCCCTTGAATTTTGGGGAGAAATTGACGGCTCTCAAGCGAGAGTTTAGAGAGCTCTGCCTCTTCCTCAACTTTTTGCAGTAGAGCCTTCACTTGACCCCGCAATAGCGCCTCACCGGAACCCGGTGTTAGCCGGAGTTTCACCATTGATGATGGGGTTTCCAAGCTTCCTGTTGCAAGACCCACAATTGGGGAATCATTGGTTATATCGATCAATGCTTGTTGTTTTCCAGTTCTCTGCCTTGATTTTGTTGCACTCTTTGCAGATGCTTCAGATCTCTCTGCACCAAATAAAAGCAGAAGAAAACTATTCAATCAGACCCCCTCCAATCCAAAGACCTTGTTTTATTAAAAGATCTTTGATTGTTTTGTGACCCCAAAACCATTCTTTTTTTGTTAGGTTTCAAACCTCAAAAACAATCTAAAACATGAAATCAAACGAAAGGAAAATGAAAGAAGCCTCGTACTTGAAATGGGTATGTTGTTACTGTTGTTCAAATCAGCCAAGGTTTGAGATCTTGTGACTCTTCTTGTTGATGATGGAGTCTCCATTGAAAACGTTGAAAATCTTTAAAGAATCAAACAGAAACTTCACAGGAGAAGAGTTGTTGCCGCCGGAAAATTAAGAACTCCGACCGGCAAAGAATCGAACTTAGGGAGAGAGAGAGAGAGAGAGCAGTAGGTTCTGGTAGAGAGGGATGGGGGGTTTATAAAGAACAGGGAAACGGGGATTTGGGGAGAATATGTGACCGTTAGAGCGTGTCCAAATTGAGCCCATCAAAAAAGAAAAACTAGCCGTTGGAATAGAGATTTGAAATATCAATTCAGTGTGCCACGTCGGCCCAAAAAGGGGGAAATAAATGATTCAATGGACCTACTAAGATGGTAATTAATAATATTAAATAAATTAATTAACATTTAACATGTGTATCTTGCTTAATTTAATATTAGGGAAAGTTTAGATATAATCCCATCCATTAAATGTTCAATTGCTTCCAAATTAGAGATTTACTTAAGGCCTCTACAAGATATAGTTAAAAGAAAAGTTAGGGAAAACAATAAATATTAAACAAAAACTTGAATCTAGAAGCACAGATTTTGTGAAACAAGTTTTTAAGTCGACCTAATAATTTTTTGACATAAATATATTGAATAATTTTATATTTGGTAAATTTTAGATATAACTCATTATATCTGTTAATTTAGAGATTTTTTAATTTAATGTAAAATATAAATATTGAAATTTCGGAGAACAAATATGTTTTACTCATTTTGCTTGGCGAAGAGAAGGGATTAAAACCCGCATTTAAAAATAAGGGTTTTAAGTTATTTGAATAATTGATTAACGTGTTTAAAGATAACCCCCTTAAATGTGCAATTAATTTAAAATTTGAAAATTTTTAGGCCAAATATAAGATTTAATTATGAAAAGTCATGAAAGAAAATTGAAATTTTGATTTTTTTTTTTAATTCTTTTTTGGCAATGGGAATGGGATAAAACCGAAATTTATAACTTTATTATGGGAAATTTTTATTTTATTTGAATAATTAATTAACATTTATATCATGATTGATCTATATTAGGCAAAGTTTATATATAGCCCGCATTAATTGTGCAATTAGTTCAAAATTATAACATTTTTGAAAATTATATCATGATTCTTTTTTTTTTTTTTAATTTGCTTGATAATAGGAAATGGACAAAACTTGAAATCATAACATTTTTTACTTCATAAGAGGATTTATTTTAGGCCAGTACTAAGAAAAAAGTAAAAAAAATAAAAAAATAAATAGAAAATAAATCTTTTTTTTTTACTTGGCTATGTAACAACAAGAGGAGTCGGCTAAATTTCATATCGTATACTATTTATATGATTATTTTCTTTATATGACAATAATAATCGTGTTTTTATTAATTTCTTTAAGAGACAAAATTCTAATTTAGAATATTTGTTGTGGACAAGGGTTTTAATAATTATTTAAATCATCTAAAATAAATATTTTGTTTCCTGATTTTGTTATTCATAAGATGAAATTAAGTTAAAAAAATTGATTTTTTTTCTATTCTTGAATGTGTTTAGTTCTCATTAATTGTGACTCATTTTAATAAAAGAACCCAATTTTTTATTTGTATAAGATTAAAATTTAGCGCATTAAACTGGGGATTAAGCTATTTCAAACCTATTAAAATTGACACTATGCACTTATTAGGAAGATATTAATTATTATAGCTAAAAGAATTGTTATTTTCTTGAGGCTCATAATTTGAGATCGACTATATTTTATTTTAGAACGTCCTCACTATTTTCTTATTTATGAAATTTTTTATCTTTCATCTAAATTAAACATTTGGAAATTTTGGATAATGAATATAAACTCAATTTTCAAGCCAAATTTATAATTTTAAAATCATATATTTTTATTTTGACGCAAAAAAAAATCCAGTCAGAAACCCACTTGGCCCAAGCCCACACTTACCTAGGTTCGCCTCTTTAAAAATTTCTAGGTTCAATATTTTTATTGTGAATTTGTTATTTTTCATCTAATTTAAACATTTTGAAAATTTTGATAATAAATATAAACTCGACTTTAAACCAAATATATAAATCTGAAATCATATATTTTCATTGCGATCAAAGAAAGCCCGCCTTAAACCTGCTTGGCCCAAGCCTGCACTTTCTTCACCTCTCAATATCTCCATTCATTCTAATGAGATATGATCCAAACAATAATCGATGCAGTACCCGGGTGCTCAAAAACCCGACTTGACACCTATGGTCATGAGGGGTTCAGCTCCTGAACCAAATAACAAGCGAACTGACAGACCGATCAGGATGGCATGACCAATCCACAGGTGCATGACTGAACGGTTATCCTCTTCCATCCGATCGATGACTACCGAACACTTAAAGAACCGACCCCTTCAACCCCTGAATAGTAATACTCAATCGAATTTCACCTTGATTAAGTTTCCTATTTCAGCACTAAACGTATCTCCTAGATAAGGAAGGAAACCCTTGAGAATTTAATTGATAAGGGAAAGAATCTTCCCGTATAATCAAACTTCCTAAATCATAATGATTTCAAATTTCAGACGTTTGAACTCCGAAATTTTCAAATTTTCTCATAAGAAAACTAAGATTGTAATATCCCGAATGCACACGACTCCTGCGGCACTCCATATAAAAGTCTCTGACACATTGAAATCAGGTAAGTTCTCTTGACTTTACACTCTGCACACAGAAATCATAGATAAATCCTTCCTCCCTTTCTCTCTCAGTATGTTTTCATTTTTTTCGAAAACTGCTCTTTCTGACTTGAGCGTTGGAATCTTTCTCGTTGGAGTACCATTCGGCAGTCTTTTGTAGGTTTCAAGTTTCTTTATCGAGCACCCGTTCGAATCATAAGGAGTCGAATCTATGAAGTCAAGACCCACCTTCAATAGATTGGCGTCGTCTATGAAAATAGACTAATCATCGGTCTTTCTCACCAACTTTTTGTCACCAAACAAAACATGACTACAATCTAGAGAAAAAAGGCCAATCATTGGATTTGATGACAATAATCTAATCGGAGTCGACCCTAGTCATAGTGATCCTTTGGTTATTATTATTAGAATGGGGTCTTACATAGTCAAAAGAGTTCTTGTTGACTAGGATGCAGACTGTGACCTCTTTACTTGGAACGTCTTTCAGTGAATGGACCTCAATCCCTCGCACCTTCAACCCCTCAACTGGATCCCTCAAGTTATCCAGAAGGAGTCATCCCTCTCATCGTGACTTTGGGGGCTTCTCCTAACCATGCAATTGTCAAATCTACCTTCCATGTGGTGAAACTATTCTCACTGTATAACGCTATCATCAGCCGACGGAGTCTAGATGATCTGGAAGCACTACCCAACACTAGACACATGAAGATGAAGTTTTGAATATCGGAAGGGGTTGCTATCATCCCCGATTCTTACACCCTCTTCGTAGACTGAGACAAAAAGGAGAATTTTTCAATTGACACCCTAAAACTCAGAGGCAACATTGAACCAATGAACAAACCAGAACCTGGAGAAAAGGTGATTGAGGTCCCTTTAATTGATGATCTTACGCGAACTATTCGAATTGGGACTAGCCTGTCTACGTCCTTACAAAAGGCAATCGTCAGTTGTCTACGACGGCACGCCAAAGTTTTTGTTTGGTCCCCTGAGGACAAGCCCGACATCGATTCTTCAGTCATTATTCACAAGTTAATCGTAAATCCCGGCTACAAGTCAGTCAAGCAGAAGAAGAGGGTGTTCGCCATTGAACGTCAACGTGCCATCCAAGAAGAGATCCAAAAGCTACAGACCACTGGATTCATCTGTGAAATCAAGTATCTCGAATGACTAGCCAACGTGGTCCTGGTAAAGAAAACCAACGGTAAATGGAGGATATGTGTGGACTTCACAGACCTCAACAAAACATATCTGAAAAACAATTATCCTCTCATGAATATCAACAAATTGGTGGACAATTTTTCAAGCCACCAACTCTTAAGTTTTATAGACACCTACTCGGGGTATAATCAGATATGGATGGCACCTGATGACAAAGAAAAAACAAATTTCATTTCTACATTCGGTATGTACTGTAACCAAGTCATGCCTTTCGATTTAAAGAATGCGGGAGCAACCTTTCAGTAGTTGGTCAACGAAGTCTTTAAGAGTTAGCTCGGTCGAAACATAGAAGCATACGTAGATAACATGATCTTCAAAAGCACCAATGCTAAGACTCATGTTGCTAATCTCGAGGAAACCTTTCAAAAGCTCAAACGATACAACATGCGATTGAATCCCGCCAAATGTACCTTTGGTATCGCATTGGGTAAGTTCCTGGGCTTTATGATCACCAATCGCAGGATTGAAGCAAATCCGGAGATGATACAAGCCATTCTGGACATGTCGCCATCTCAAACACTGAAGGAGGTGAAGCACCTTACAGGTCGAATGGCAGTTCTAAGCCGATGCATGTCGGAAGTCGGATAAAAGTATAAACCTATTTTCGATGCTCTGAAGAGATATCAACGGTTCGCATGGATACCCGAGTGTCAAACGATCTTTGAACGACTTAAAGAGTACCTCATGACTCCTCCACTGTTCTTTAGTCTGATTCCTGGTGAGAAACTCTACCTGTATCTTTCTATTTCTGATAGAGCACTTTGTTTTGTCATTGTAAGACATGACTCAACTGTTTAGAAACTGATTTATTACATCAGTCGGATACTCAAGGAAGCCGAAATCAATTATCGACCGATCGAGAAGATAGCATACGCTTTGCTCGTTTCAGCCAGATGCCTTCGGCCATACTTCTAGGCTCATACCATTATGATGCTTACCAACAAATCGTTAAAACAAATCCTCCAGAAGAGAGACACCTCTGGCTGTCTAATCAAGTGGAGTGTCTAATTGGACGAATTTGACATCTAGTATCAGCCTTAACCTACAATTAAAGACAAAGTTTTAGCCGACTTCATTCTTGAATAAACCCTCCCAGTTACAGTCAAACCCAAGCTCACTGATAGCCCTAATGAATGGTCGTCGACGGATCCTCAAACTCTTCGGGTAGTGCTGTCGGGCTTATACTAATGGGTCCAAACAACTTCAAAGCGGAATATACCATTTATTTCGACTTCAGAGCCACGAACAACCAAGCGAAGTACGAAGTCTTGTTGACAGGACTCTGAATTATAGGCAACATGGGAGTCCGAAGTGTTCGGGTTTTCTCCGATAGGTAACTAGTTGTCAAACAGATCGAAAAGGTCCACGAGACTAAAGATCCGATCATGGCTAAATATCTAAGCAAGCTATGCATGACGATGGCTAAACTAGACAGAGTCGATATTCAGTAAATCTCTCGCTTAGAAAATGCACAAACCGATGCGCTCTCTTAATTGACCAGCTCAGATTTAGTCGCTTCTAGTCGAAAGGTCTAAATCGAAAGCTTACCATACCCCAGCATGGACGAGTCTGAAAGGGACCTAGTGACGGATCAGCCTCCTAGTTGAAAAGATCTCATCAAAACATACCTAAGAGACTATTGATTGTCTGACTCATCGTTGGAGGCAGCCAAACTAAAGCGAAAAGCTATCCACTATGCAATCATCGATGAGAAACTGTACCATAGTCATTCACTCATCCGTACTTGAGATGTCTGACCCCAGAAGAGAGAGACTATATCCTTCAAAAAATCCACGAAAGAATATGCGGCAGTCACCTAGGGATTCAAAACCTTGTCCACAAAGCCCTATTATAAGGGTACTACTAGCCAACCATGAAAATCGATTCGAACAATTATGTTAGGAAGTGCGACAAGTGCCAATGATTCTCTTCGTTCCTACGATTGCCCTCTACCGAGCTCAACCCTATAGCGGGTCCATGGCCGTTCGCCTAATGGGGGATGGATATTAGCGAACCATTCCCACTAGCTACTAGACAGCGAAAATTCCTCATAGTGGCCTTCGATTATTTCACTAAATAGGTGGAGGACAAACTTCTAGCCCAAATAACAACAGTCAAGGCTCAGTCGTTCGTGTGGATTCATATAATCACTCGGTTCGGCATACGTCGTCTTCTTATCACGGACAACGAAAAGCAGTTCAATAATACTAACTTCCGGGAGTTCTGCGGGAAATTCGAGATCGACCACCGATTCTCATCGGTCACCCATCTATAGCCCAACAGACTTGTAGAGATAACAAACAGAACGATCTTTTAGGGCCTAAAGACTATGTTAGACGAAGTTAAAAGACAATAGGTAGATGAGCTCTACAGCATCATCTAGTCATATCACACCGCACCCCGATGGGCAATCAGAGAGACCATATTCAGCCTAACATACAGAAGTAAGGCTGTTATACCAGTAGAGATCAGGATACACTCGCTCCAGGTAACCAGTATGATTCCAAATAGAATGAATGTGCCCTACATGATTGCCTAGACCTACTCCCCAAGTTATGTGAATCCACATTCGCTCTAATGGCTGTATATTAGTAACAAATGACGCAATAGTATAATTAGAGAGTCAGAAGCCGAACGTTCATACTAAGCGATCTAGTGCTAAGGAATGTAGAAGTTACCAGTAAACTCCAACCCGATGGCAAGTTAGCTTCTAATTGGAAAGGCCTCTATTAGATACAATCTATAGTTCATCTGAGGGCTTATCGCCTCAATAACCTATATGAATCGACCGTGTCTAGGACCTAGAATGGGGAGAACCTACGGATCTACTATTAGTAAGTCATATCGTTCCCCATCGATAGAGGTATTTCCTATTAGGTAACCTCCTCACAATTTTCCTTTCAATAGTCCTATCGATTGATTCTTAATGCTTTCACTCCTATCGGTCGTTACCTATTGAAAAGATCTATCTCCATAAACAGGTCTCTATCGCCCTATCCTATCAAAGGGATCTATCTCCCTGAACGGACCTCTGTCGCCCTATCCTATCAAAAGGATCTATCTCTCCAAACGGATCTTTTTCGTCCTGTCTTATCAAAGGGATCTATCTCCCCGAATGGGTCTCTGTCGCCCTATTCTATCGAAGGGATCTATCTCTCGAATGGGTCTTTATTGTCATGTCCTATCGAAGGGATCTATCTCTTCAAACGGATCTCTATCACCCAGTCCTACTAAAGGAATCTATCTCCCCGAATGGACCTTTATCACCCTGTCCTATCTAAGGGATCTATCTTCCCAAACGGGTCTTGGTCGCCATGTCTTACCAAAAGAATTTGTCCCTCCGTTCAAGTCCACATCGATGGACAGACTAAGCATACTTTTCCCTACTGATCAAACAAGCGCAAGTACAACTTTCTGTGTCATTTGAACAAACGGGTCAATCACATGAGCAACTTGATAGTAGTATCACACGAGAGAACATACAGAAGGAATTTTAACAAGCCCCTTAGTCTGACAGATTACATTGAAAGGAAATACATAAGGTGGCTATAGTATCGTTCCCAGATGAAAGGGTTGCAACGCCCGAATTATTGATAACAATAGAGATTTCAAAAACGATAAAAAGAGGAACAACAAAAAATAATCTGCAACCCTACTAAAACAAGAAGACTACAGAAAAGGGGGGCCGAACTGGTCAAGGAGAAACAACGAGGATGCATCAAGATATCATCAGAATTCAAACTTTTCGCTATCCTCAGTTCTCTACACTCAACTAGTACATCTTGTCGTCCAACTCAAGATAACGCAAACAGGATGACGAAACTCAACCCGGAGGGAGATTTTATCTTAATCTCCCCACTCGAGTGAAGAACCCTGATAGGAATGTCAGCAAAGCCCATCATGACATCTGAATGCCGAATGGCATGATGAGCCCTTATACCAACAGTTCTGGTCCTTGACGAGACCTCACACCAATAGAGGCGACTCATACTATCGAACTTTGCAAAGCTGGAGCATCCTATTAGGGACCCCTCAGAGGAAACGACTTTCATAAGAAAGAAAATTCTCAGACACGGATGCATGCACTAAACTTCCTGAAGCCAAGCAGAGTCCCATAGCCCCTATTAATAGACACGAAAAGATCTCTTCAAATCTTTGAGCAGTTAAAACGCCTCCCTGAGAAGCGTGAGAATTAAATGGAAGGTTTACACCTCCTCACCTTCTCACACCGCATTAATTCGAAATTAAATCGAGTGGAAGGTTAGGCATATTAACACCTAGGGAAGCCGGAACGAATGAGACAAAAGGGGGATTCACATCTCATCCGCCTTAATTTCGCATCAGTAGGTGCGTATCGCAGACGACTCGCATAATCTCAAGAGACATGTGTCGCAAGCTTTCGTGCCCTTCTAATTTCTTGAGAAGCAAACTTCACTTAATGCGCCTCTCCTACAAATCAATACCATGAGTCAGGAGCAACTGATAAGATATGATCCAAACAATAGTTGGTACAGTATCCGGGTGCCTGAAAACCCGACTTGACACCCATAGTCACTAGGGGCTCAGCTCCTGAACCAAACAACAAGCGGACCGATAGACCAATCAGGATGGCACGACCGATCCACAAGTGCATAACCGAAAGGTTATCCCCTTCCATTCGATTGATGACTACCAAACACCTAAGGAACCGACCACTTCGACTCCTGAATGGTAATACTTAACCGAATCTCACCTTGATTAGATTTCCTATCTCAGCACAAAATATATCCCCTGGATAAATAAAAAAATCCTTGAAAATCTAATAAATAAGGAAAAGAATCTCCCCGTATAATCAAACTTCATAAATGATAATGATTTCAAGTCTCAGACGTTTGAACTCTAAAATTTTCGGATCTCTTCGCAAGAAAACTAGGATTGTAACGCCCTGAATGCACATGACTCTTGCGGCACTCCATATAAAAGCCTCTGATACATTGAAACCATGTAAATTCTCTTGACTTTACACTATTTACATAAAAATCACAGGGAGATTCATCCTCCCTTCTTCTCTCAGTCTGTTTTCATTCCCTTCGAAAACCGCTCTTTCTGATTTGAGCGTCAGAGTCTTTCTCATCAAAACACCCTTCAGCGGTCTTTTGCAAATTTCAAGTCTCTTTATCGAATACTTGTTCGAGTCCCAAGGAATCAGATCTGTAGAGTCAAGACCCACCTCCAACACGTTTAATTGTCCAATCCTTGATTTGTGGCAAATCACTATTTTTTTTGTTACACAGTGATTTAAATTTTATATTATAGGATTGAAAAAGGGAAATTATGACTATTAGGCTATCCTTTAAGGATTTTCCCAAATCACTATTAAAGCACACCATGCACGCAAGTTCTATTTGGCTTGTTGGGCAAGGCCAAAGCGTGGGCTTCAAGAAGAAAGGGAGATCATGAGGACGAGGTTTTATTGGGCTTTTCAGTATGGCAATGCTTGAGATACAAAGTAAAAGCCCACCGTGGGCTTTGGCCTAGCCCTTTCCTAAGCAAACGAGAATTTTGTATCGTCAACTGGGATGTTGATGCTTGCGTATAGGAATATCATAAATTTATTTTAAAAACTGCCTACCACAATATAAAGGGTGGAGGCACCAATCACCCATTTGTAACGAATGAATATTAAATCCCCTCCGTCAAAATCTCATATTTGAATATCAGGAATAAAAAGATAAATATTAAAAAAGTTAATCCCTTAATAAATTTATAATATTCGATCAGAATAATCGAGTTAAATTCAACTACCGATAAATGGTAAGTATTCACCTATACTAAAAAATAAAAAAGAGGAGGCGAACAAACACAGATATTATAATTTTTTAAAATTTTTTAAAGAATAAAATTATATTTTAAAATAGTTTAGTAATATTAATGATATTTCTAAATCTTTTAATCCCGTTTTCAAGAATTTCAGTGATAAATTCAGGGGCAGCATTCTCTTAGCTTTCACCGAATCATGACCATTGGAGGCCGGACAGAATAAAACCTAACTATAGCCATAATCTCATGAGTATCGGTTCTTGCCATAGCAGTAAGATAACCAAACAAATAATGTACTATAATTTTTAGAAAAAAGATTAAATTCAGACAAAATTACAACTACGATAATAACTATAATTTTTTATATAGAAATATGACTTCTACAAAAATCTATATTTCTTTATAAATACTTGTTATTTTAATTGAAAAATATTAAAGATAAATTAAACCAAATCGATCACGAGTCTTTTGAGAATTTGTTACACAAAATTTGAATCCCGGATAATAAAGTTAAGGGAGAGTATTGTGATCACTAGACTTCTCCTCGAAAACAAACAAATTTAATTCCAAATAGTGATTTAATGTATTTATTGCATCTAGACTTGTAACCGGGCCGGGCCGATCCAGTTCAATGTCGGTTACCAGAATCGCAGGCAGGGTTATGCGGTTTCTAGGCCAGTGAATCAAGCATGCTTCGTTCAGCTGGTAAGGCCGCTTCGGTCAATTTTTTTTGCTCTGTTGCCTTTTTTTTTAACTCTCTCTTTTTTTTTCTCTCAATTGACTTTTTTTAACTCTCTTTTTTTCCTTTTTAATAACACGTATTCTTAGAATTTTTTTTTTACTCTTTTTTTTGTAACTATTTTCTGTATTACTCTCTTTTTTTTTTTGTAATTCTATTTTTTTAATTCTATTTTATTTTTGTAACTCTAATTTTTTTAACTTTGTTGATTTTTTTTTACTCTCTTGTTGTGATTTATTTCTTCATTTTGTTTTTTTTTTTTAATTTAACTTTTTATAAAAAAATTAATTAAAAATTAGAGACAAAATTTTTAGAGTGGTTCCACCGAATTCGGTGTATGTCCACTACCAAACTCATCACTTGGATTTTAAAATTCACTAATTTTTTTATTACATTATTTTGATTTTTACATCATTTTGATTTTTTTTCTATTTACAATGATTTTTATACAAAAAATTATTATTATTATTCTTATTCTACTTCTTGTTCACCATCTTCCGAGACCTTGATGATTCTTTGTATTCTTTTTTCTGTATCCTTCCGATCTTTAATGCAAAGTAAGGCTTCTAAAGTGTCATCCGCTAAATTTGTACGTTTCTCGATTAACACTCGACCACCTGCACTAAAAGCACTTTTCGATGACACTGTAGACACCGAAGAGGTTAGTACATCTTTGGCCACTTATGCCAAAATTAGATAATACGATATATTATTTATCCACCAACCTAATATATCATATAAATCTCTATCATCAAAACCTTCTAACCTAGGTGTTTGTTTATATAAAAGTAATTCATTAAATAATGATTAAAAAAATCTTTATTCTTTTCTTAACATGTGTAAGGGATTAAATAAAAATGAAGATGATTGAGTGTTACTACTACTATTATCTATATTATTAGTATTTAAATTATTATTTTCCTTTTTATATAGTTCAAATATTGCTTGTAAAGTATAAGATGTTCGTTATTTTAAAAAATATGGGTTAATAGATATTTCTGATGGAAAAACTTGTGCAAAACAATCTATTAACATTTTATTACCTTCAACCTTAACACGTGGATCTAATGCACTTGCAACTAAATATAAAATTGAAATTTCTTTATAATATTTTAAATTTTTTTTTCATAGAAAGAACAATTTCACCAAATTTTTCTTCATTTTCAAATTGATTAAATACATAAATAATTTTACAAAAATTTATTAACATTAAATGAATAGTTGGATAGTAACATCCAGAAAATAAATTTGTATATAAATAAAAAATTTCTAATAATTTAGTAAGTGTAGATGCAAAATCGAAAACGGTATTATCAATAAAATCATATTCGTAATTAGAATTTACAAATTCAATTAAAATATTTTGAAAATGAAGTACACTTTATAACATGTCATATGTTGAATTCCACCTAATGTTACATTCCATTTTAAATTTTTTATATTTTTTATTATGTAACATACATAATTGTCTCATTTGTTGAGTTTTTGTAGAAAATTTTCTTATTTAATGAATTAAATCGCGAATAGATTTTAAAAATAGTTCTCCCATTACTAAACCATCCTTAACACATAAATTAATTATATGGCATGCACATCTAACATGAAAAAAAGTTCCATTTAAAATTGTTTTTAAAGAATTTTTTAATTATTAATCACAATAGTATTAGTCGAAACATTATCAAATGAAATAGAAAAAATTATATTACTTATTCCATAGTCATAAACAACATTTGAAATTATTCTAGCTATATGTGCACCGGAATGTGAAAATTCCCAACGTTGAAAAGCTAAAATCCTTTTCTCTAAAGACCATGAATTATCTATCCAATGACATGTTATTACAATATAATATTTTTTTTATACTCACTTTTTCAACTATCCGAAATTAATGAAAATTTACGTTAACTATTCATAAATTGTGTAATTATACTATTTTTTAATTCTTGATATCTATCTAATGATCTCCTCTTACCGGATGCTCTACTACTTTTTTTATAACCGGGTTGTAAATATTTTTGTACATATTTTTTAAATACGGGACAATGCAACTATGCTAAATGGTATTTCTTTTATTGCTAGCCATTCTATTTGTCCAGTTTTTTCTTTATCCAAATTATATTTAAATGTACCAGTTATATTACATTCCTCTGTAACAATTTGTGTTTGTCTTGTTTGTGATAATTTATCTGAATGATTATTAATTAAGTATCTCCTAAGTGTGCCTACCCCAAACCCTTCAAAAATTTATATTTTTTATGACAAATTTTATAAATTGTTTTTTGTTCATCAATTTTTTTTTTTAAAAAAAATTCTATATATTAATATCATCTTTTTTAGTGCGTGTTGTGTTGGATTCTGTATTACCAGGTTTAGTTTCTTCCAAAAGAGTTTCAATATATATATTATCGGGAATTTCATCTCGTAAAAAAAAATGGAGGATGAGGAGATTGTTGAGAAGATTGTGAAGAGTGTGTTCAGGCCATTTTTTTAAAAAAATTAAGATTAAATTTTCAAAATAAAATATACGATTAAATTTTTCAAAGGAAATTTAAGATTTAAAAATTTAAAAATTTAATTTTTTTAAAAAAATTAAGATTTAATTTTTTTTAAAAAAAATTAAGATTTATTTTTTTAAAAAAAAAAATAAGATTTATTTTTTTAAAAAAAAATTAAGATTTAATTTGTTAAAAAAATTAAAATTTAATTTTTTTTTAAAAAATGTAATGCAAATATAATGCAAATGCAAGAAAATAAAAATGTAAAAAATTAAACGTACCGAATTGACGGATATCACTGTAATTTTTTATAAAATCTTGAATTTGAGCTCCCAACTTTGAAATCTTGCCAAATCTTGATGAATGTTGAAGGTCGTGAAAAATTTATAATCCTCCCTTAGATTCTACCCAAACCGTTCTGTAGCAAGAACATCAGGAAAGTTCTTAGGTAAGAGGTGGAGCTCGTCTATTTTCGCTTAAATACCTCTTTCCTTTGACAATTAATTGTCACTAGACAGAACTTTTCTAAACATCTACTGCGCTTAATGCTTCAACCGGTTCCGATTAAAAAAAAAAGACTAGCCGTTGAACCGTGCGGTCTTATTCTTTGCCCCACCCGCTTCCCGGTTAAAAAAAGAGTTGAACCGAACCGACCCAACCCTACCCGACCCGCTACAGTACCTAAATCGGTCCGGTTTGGATTACTATTCATCTCGGACCGATTCATAAATTGAGCTTTTCGGGTCGATTGGGTCGATTTTTGGGACCAAACCGGCCGATGACACGTGTAATTGCACCTCTCAGTGGCACTAGGCCTATTGAAAACAGGACCAGATTGAGACAAGTCAAACTTTAGCAAAAGCAAGGCCTTGACGAGGAGAAGGGTAAGTCCTAAATAAGACATTCTAAGTCTTTATTTTATACTAAAAAAAATAACTATATAAGAAATTTATAGTAAACTACCAAAAAATTGCAGATGGGGGCATACCGTTAGGTAGGAATCTGCGGTTCGTTAGGTAGGTGAAAAAATCACGTGCCATGACTTTGGCTGTCCTAATTCAACATCAACCTCCCAATCTAGGGCACCAAGTTTTGAAGCATCCCACCCATTTGCCTTCAATACCCATTACTCTAATCTCTCTACTTACAGAAATTTGATAATTTAATGGAAATACTTCTCCTCTAAGCCCATGGTTTTCTTGATTAACTTGCACCCGCCATGGATAATGTCTCTGAATGATATTAGATACATTAAATGAATAAAATTTTATGTAACAGTTTATATTAATAAGTTTTAATTAATTTTTAGAGTAATGCCGGATCGACCACCAAAATCTACGTATATCACTATTTTTTGATTAATTTTTAGATAAATACTCGTTTGAATCGATCAAAATATGTTGATTTATTTGATTAAGAATCAATCGAAGGTTTGTATGATATTATTATAATTTTTAATCAAAATATTTATTTGTATTAATCAAAAATGATGCTGTTGAAATTTAATTAATATGTGTTGATGCATTCTCATATAAATTAAATTTATTTGGGTCATAATTTATTTTGCTATTCCATGTGGGGTGAATTGAACCTATTATTAATTTTATTGCCTTTTATACTTTGTTTTTAAAACATTTAAAGTGGGGGGTGAAAAGAATAGAAAAGTGAAATTTTTTATTTTCGACTAAATTCCAAAAATACCCCCATTTAATAGTTGAATAGCGTTTGATTTGAAGGTTATTTTAGGTTAACAAAATTATGAAAATAAAAATTTGGAACAAAGGCCAAATTGTCATAAAATTTTAATTCCGGTTTCTTAAGTATGGAACTACCGGCGGGTCTAATTCCAAGAGTAAAGCCAAGAGGGGCAGAGTAACTGGCCCCCTAAAATTTGGGGGAAAATTTTAAAATATTCATTTTTAGCAATGTTTTTGAAAAAATTCAAAAATACCTCTAAAATTTATTAAAAAAATATTGATATAATTCTTAAAAGTTTTATTAAAAATCAATAAAATTTGTTATTTTATTAAAAATTATTATTTACCTCCTCCACTCTTACCGGTTTTATTTTAAGAAAACGATTAAAGTCCAAAAATGAAAAAAAAAAAAATGTAGCTATGCATATGATATCCCATCTACGCTTCATAATTCCTTAGAGAGAGAGAGAGAGAGAGAGAGGTGGGTAGTTTGTCACGAAGGAAGAGGTGTTGGTGGAACTGCCACACTTTCAACTCCCCTACCCTCCATCACCTCACTACAAAGCATGCTATCCCGAACATCACCCATCCAAGAAAAAAGAATCGAACTTGCATTTGAACAGAGCAACCAAAAATAGAGCACATAGAAAAGAAAACAGAGCACTTATGGCTCCTTCAACTCTAACGGCATTAGCAGAGGAAAAAATTCTTCAAGCAAGCTTCGTTCGTGATGAGGACGAACGTCCTAAGGTTCCATACAACGAGTTCAGCAACGAAATTCCTGTGATTTCCCTCGACGGAATCGACGAAATCGATGGCAGAAGAGCAGAGATATGTAAGAAGATCGTTGAAGCTTGTGAGGATTGGGGGATTTTTCAGGTTGTTGATCATGGGGTTGATTCAAAACTCATTACTGGAATGACTCGTCTTGCCCGTGAGTTCTTTGCTCTTCCTCCGGAAGAGAAATTAAGGTTTGACATGTCCGGTGGCAAAAAAGGGGGTTTCATCGTCTCCAGTCATCTTCAGGTACAATTTTTTTTCCCTTCCAAATGGAAAACCCATTTCTAGAAGGACTTGAATTTTCACAAAATAGATCATTTTTAAGGTAAATTTGATCTAACCATCATCAAATATTCGGTTCCATCATGAGTCTTAGGCCCCCAAAAAAAAAAAATCATGAGACAGTAATGGGTAGACAAAATCTCAGCTTCTGATCCCACAAAAGAAAAAAAAAAAAAATCAAAAAGCAAACATTTGAAGTCAAATTATTGATAATACAAAATTATTTAAAGTTGGAAACTTTTGGGAGAAATTCTGCAAACAATAGTGAACGGAGAAAATTACTAGTTTTTGAAGAAAACTTATATCGAGCATCTCGGAGCAAGTCATGAATATAATCTTTAATGCTAAATTTATTAATTTTTTTATTTTTTTAATTAATTAGGAGAAGCAGTACAAGATTGGCGTGAGATAGTGACATACTTCTCATACTCCACTAAAAACTCGCGACTACTCGAGATGGCCAGACACGCCCGAAGGGTGGATAGCTGTGACACAGGAATACAGTGAGAAGCTAATGGGCCTGGCGTGCAAGTTGCTTGAGGTCCTGTCTGAGGCAATGGGCCTTGAAAAGGAGGCCCTAACTAAGGCCTGTGCTGACATGGACCAAAAGGTTGTTGTCAACCATTACCCAAAATGCCCCTAGCCTGACCTCACTTTAGGCCTCAAGAGGCACACGGACCCAGGCACATTACTCTGTTGCTTCAGGATCAAGTTAGGGGCTTGCAGGCTACCAATGATGGTGGCAAGACTTGGATCACCGCCGAGCCTGTTGAGGGTGCTTTTGTTGTCAACCTGGGTGATCATGGCCACGTCAGCCTATAAGTTTGGAGCTTTTGGAGCAAGGATAGTATTCAAATAGGAGATTCTTAGTTTGAACCGAACCGGACCCATGGTTGATCATTGATTAGAAAATTGAATGCTGACCAAATTTTTTGTTGGGTGGGCAGTTTCTGAGCAACTGGAGGTTCAAGAATGCAGACCATCAAGCTGTGGTGAACTCCAACTTCATGAGATTGTCAATTGCCACATTCCAAAATCCAGCCCCAGAAGCCATTGTCTACCCATTGTCAATCAGAGAGGGAGAGAAGCCGGCGCTGGACGGGCCAATCACGTTTGCCGAGATGTATAGGAGGAAGATGAGCTAGGATCTTGAGCTTGCCAGGCTCAAGAAGTTGGCCAAGGAGAAGCAGTTGAGGACTTGGAGAAGGCTAAGTTGGAGGCCAAACCTATTGAGGAAATTCTTGCTTAGAAGACCTAACCAGTGCCATTACTCCATTTTTTTTTTTTTAGTATGCAAGTTGGCTTATTATCATGCTATACTCTTGTTTTATGGGGGAGTCTTGGTTTTGCATTTGATGAATCATCAGTGTTGTTTGATGAGTACTTGGGAACAACATAAGTTTGTCACTCTTGTGGATTGAAGTTATGGTTGTACAAGTTCTCTTAATACTGAGTTTACTAATAGATTCAAATAAATCTATTATTGCCCACATGTTATTTGCAGCCCATCTGGTGAAATTTAATAGCCACCCCTAGATTTTGTTTAAGCTACTAGTACTTCTTGAACCAAGTCTTATAAAAGACAAAATCTTAATTAATCTTAATCTTGAATTTAAAAACTTAATTAATCTATATTTTAAGGTAAGTTTCAAACTATTTTCAATCCATAGGGTTTGATCAGTCGTGCGAATGCCATTGTATATGCTATATTTGTATTGATCAATAGAGTTTGACCATCTCATGTGATGATACGTAATCGGATTAATCTGCTGAACTAGAAATAATTTGAGATTAATCCCAAATTTAAGATTATTTATTCTTTTTAACTATATAATTTTCATTTTGCGAAGTCTTGAAATACTAATGCACGATTGTGTTATATTATAAATTTTACTTAGGTGGATAAGTCATATTGCTCAAAAAAATTTTTACTCATATTCTCTCCTTATACATCTCCCAATCATAATATCATTAGAATTTAAACACTTTTTCATTTTTTTTTAATTTTTATTATTTGAACTAACTGATCCCAATTCTTTTTTTCTCTTTTTATTTATTATAATACATGCAGAGTAATATTGCTCAAAATTTAGTAGCCCTTAAGCCCCAAGGGTCGATGGTTGGGGTCCTTAAAAGGTCTCTAGAAAATATATAATTTCCTTTAGCATCTGGTGACACCTTCTCCCCGGGGCAACAAAAAATGATAACACATGATAAAAGTTTTAAAAGTGACGGCGCAAGGCTTAATTTGTTTCCCAAGTCTATAATAAAATATGCCCATTAAATGAGGTTAGATACTCCAAATAAAAATTTATAATTCTAAAAAAAGATAAAAATATTATAATTATACTAATCACTTTTTTGGAAAAAAAAGAGGCTTTACACGCGCTTTCGGGTTGATGAGCCTGGGGCATGGCACTAAGAAATGATGAGATCCGCACCACTGGCCTCACATCTAGGTTTAGGCACAATGTTTGACCATAATTGCCTAGAATTCTTGTGTGGTTAATAGTTGGGCTGGGAGATTGAGGTAGATGGGTTGGAGTTCTTCTTTACACACGATACCAAAATGTCATATGCACTAAGTTGGCTCGCTAGGAGAAGTAAGTGGGAGTAGACAAGGGATTTATAGATGTAATCGATCCAACTCTTTCTTTGTAGCGGCTTTACAAAGATCAAGAAACTAATCACACTAAAGTGATGTAATCAGGGGGGTTATTTGGGTTTTAATTGGGGGGGAGAAACTAAGAGAGAAACACTCTTCCCGAACTCAGTTTTTCTTAACTCATGGTTCTCAAAGTCCACTATTACATGATAGAATCGCCCTATTTATGTTGAAGAAGTGCTGAGGGTAAAGGCTTACTCACATGAGACCTTTCCTCCAATAGATCCTGGATATAAATTACTCTCATAATACCTGCACTACTAACACACTAAAACACACTACTAATGACTAACAATAACTATTTGAAGAGCTACATTTGTTCTTTACACAACATAATGATTACATTTATTTAATAGAGTATACTCATTAAGAGACCTTGGCTTTCTAATTGCAAGCCGTTAGCACTTGTGCGTATGAGGCCGGGAGTGTTTGTGTTTTGTGTCATTATCGAGGCTGTAATAGTCATGTGTCAGGCATGCCGACTCATGACAGTGGCATCATACAAGGCTTGCGTGTCCATGCTATAACATTAAGCCATGGCATGTTGACCCATGCACCCCCTGTATGCATACATCGAGCAATGGTTCTATCTCTCGAGCAATGCAGCCTAACTCCTAAGCCGCAGGGCATTCTAACTCGAGTCTCTTTACCTTCCCACTTCAGAGTGCTTGCTTCCTCTTCAAGTGCGAATGAATCACTTCGAATGCCCTTCGGCATCAGCGCATTGATGGAGGCTGCTCATGAGATAGAGGCATTCTTGCATGTAGGCTACTCATATGATAGAGCATTCTTGCACACCGGCTGCCCATGCGATGGCTTGTCCTCGCATGGCACATCATGCTCGCTTCTTCCTGATCGCAATCGACTCTCTCTTTTTCCATAGAGACCTTGCTTGAGAATCGCTTTCCGTGGCACAAGTGGTTGTGTTCATCGGATGCTCATGTTTGCCAAGAGATTTTTCCTCTGTAAACATCCTTAATTTAGCTCATATGTACTCCTTGTAGGCCTTTGGCATGTGACACAGGTTTGTGCATTGCATGTGGCATGACGAAGAGTTGCAACATTCTACTTTCTTGAAGAGCAACCCTATCCCCAAGTTGTAGCGGATGGAGGTGTTATTCACCACCTTTCTCTCTTGATTATCTCTACCCGGCTAGGACTTCACATCTGCTAGGCATTTCTTCTATCGCTTGGTCCGTTCCTCGGATCCTCTTGATTTGTCATGTCCCTTCCTTTTGACATTGGCGTTTACTCTTATAGTTTGGTCTGGAACTTTTATACAAATCACTTTGATTAAGCTACCTTTTTTCCTTTGCTTGAACCTCTTCATGGTTGTCGGTCTTCCAACGTTTGTGACACCTCGACTTGTGTCCTTGAGATCATCTTCGAATGATAGTGACAAGTACAATGTTACAAATAGGGTATGTTTGATTGCAACCTCTCCTGAGATGCCTCAAATTAGGGCTTTAAACACGAGTGGCAATTAATGGATATGATCGAGAATGTTTCACCTCACGTCTTAACAAATTACTCAGAGATGATTGATCAGATGGAGCATTTCCGCGATAGCCAGCGGATGGACTCCTTCTCTTGCATGCTACTTTTTTTTTTGATGAGTCAAAGCGATTCATGGACAGCATATACATTACTTCCTTTCCGATGTTATCTTCAACGCTATAAAATTCGAATCCTTCAAATTCGATTGCTACTCTTATCTTCAATTAGATCCACTTGTCTTTATGCATGAACTCCGTTTTCATTTTGTTGTAATCTATGACTATACGCCTAAAAGCTACTAGCCATTGAACTCATGCTATATCCACTCCAATTATTCAGAGTGCATAAAGATTGGTGGAGAATTTGCAACCCCTGGATGCCTAACGAACCTCGATGACTAAGGAACATTGAATCTTAGCCACCACTTCAGACTTTTAGCATTCAAGGGGTGATTTGTTCCATTGGTAACCTTAGCTTCTTTACCACTTTGTGATTGATTAAATTGATAAATAAGTCATTGTCAACCAAGATCGCGATTCCTTATTTGCCGAAGAGTGCCTTGGTTCTCATGTGGCTTTAGTCCTTCAATTTCTGTGAAGGCATGAAGAGAGATGATCACGCTTTCCTCTGCGTGACTCCTCAATTGTTTTTTTTTTCAATGGGAACTATTTCATCTAGCACCTCTTCTTTTCATTCTGTACAAGCATGAATGTTCGTTGCCTATTACACTTAGGGTCGAGTGCAATTGTTTCTTCACATGCTAAGCATATGCCATGAGATTGCCTTGCTTCCATTTCTCGTCATATGTTAGCCTTAGAGGAGATATGTGGTTCCTCCTTGATATGGAAGGCTTCCAACAGCCTGGTTCAAGGGAGTCTGCTATAGACTCTTGTTGATACTCTCTTCAAAAATTGCTGGGATGGGAGACTGGAGGGTGATAGTATGTACGTAAGATGGTGGAAGGACGAAAGGTTGTAAAGGTAAGGATTGAATAATGGACTAGGGTAGTAAATGGATGGATTTTTAGTCATGAGAAAGGAAGGGTCAGGTGTAGGGAAATAAATGGTCATATGTATAAGTGGGAACTTGAAGAGTCATGGGTAACAAGTCGGCGGACTGCATTTGATGACGAAGCTTAATAGTATGGCAGCACTTTTGTGTAAAGTTGTACATAGAGCGTTTTGCTTAGAGCTGGAGCCGGGGTTTATGGTATGGTAACATGTTGGTGTTAGCGCAGGTGGCACGATGGATAGCTTGAACAATGTCACCTACCGAGGATCTTCGTCCTCGCAAGATAGCGCGTATCCGGGTAGTTCAGTGGCTTGTGCGAAGGCTCTATCTGGTGGTACAAAGTTGTGCGTTGTCGGTTCTTTGATGGTTCGACGGCCTAGTGTGACTCGCAGCACGATTTGAGCGCCATGACTTCGCTACAAAGGAGTGAGCGATGGCCGAGTATTTAAGACTTTGTGGTCTTCAATCGATCACTTGAATCCGTAGTGTCTTATCACACCATTATTGCTAGACAGAATGTCTTAGTCATGGATCCTTCACATGTTGGAGCACTTCCTCAATGTTAGAAGAAGGCTAGGTCGTTGATATGATGATAGCCCTTTTGTCGCTTTGAAGGCGATGATGTTGTCACAAAGATAGTTTCAAGAATGCTGAGCATGCTAACAAGATTTTGCTCTATGCAATCCCAGCACTGTTCCCTATACAACGCAATGTTCCTAGGCCTCCTTCCTTACTTGATAAGGAGTCTTTATGATGGCCTTTATCCTCTTTTGTGTTAGCCATAACGATCAAGAAACAATGTTGTGATAATTGGCATCCTGAACTTGAAGGAGAACGACTACATTCTCAAGATCATCTTCCACCATGGTCTCCTCAATGCTTGCAATGATGGTCTTCAATGGAATTTGCTTAAGAAAGATATAATGGCTCGGTTGTTTCACAAAGAAGTGAATATAACATTCAAAGTTTGGACAAATTATCTGCAACTAAAATACCTGGCCAAGAGAATGGTGGGTACTTCATCTTTTCATTTTCACTTCAAATTCAACCAATTTTATTGATGGCTAAATCACTCTCAAAGGAGAATAGACTTTTCCTTACTACATACGGACAAAGGATCAGTAAGCGATTGGACCAATTCTTTCTGACCTGGCTAAAGCTGTTGTCAACAAGTTTCAATGAAATTGATCGGATAAATTCCTCTCAACCTAAATGGTGGAATGGATGAAAGGGCAAGACCTTCCCAACAAGAGCACCAAATCGATATGGCTCCTAGGGCATGGCATTAGGAAATTATGAGATCCTTCGACCACCGGGATTTTTCATCCGTCGCTAAAGCATAATGCTTGGTCGGGATTGCCTAAAATTCTCATATGTTTAATGGCTGGACTGGGAGGTTGAGATGATGGGATGGAGTTCTTCCATAGTAGATAGTACCAAAATGCCCTATGCATTAACTTGCCTGCGACAGAGAAGTGGGTGAAATAGACAAGGGATGGAGAAGCTGAAATGATCGAAATTTATCCTTATTAGGTTTACAAAGATCAAAGCCTAATCACATCTGAGATGATATAACCGATAGGACAATGGTACCCTTTTTCCCTAATTTTCACAAGGAGAACCCTTAACAAAGAACACTTTCGTCTCCAACTTAGTTTTCTTAACTCAAGATATCAAAGTCTACTTACAAGAGGATAGAATTTTCTATTTATAGTGAGAGCATAGAAGGTAAAATGTCATTCACATGAGGCCTTAACTCTAATAGACTTTAGACATAATGACTTTTATAATATCTATTTACTAACACACTAAAACACTAATAACTAACAATAACTAGTTGCAAAATTACATTATTATTTATGCATTCTAATGATTATATTTATTTAATAAAGTAGTCATTGCTTGAGAGACACTTGACTCCTCCCTTGACTATTACAAAATTATATCTAATAAAATTAAAAAATGTCTTACCAAAAATACAAAATTATATTTTAAAAAATACAAAAATATATTTAATAAACTCAATAACTTAATTTAATAAATATATAAAATATAATTTATTTAAAAAAAATAAAAATATAAATTATAAATTAATCTCAATTTAATTAGCTTATAATTTAGCCACAACATATTCATGACTAATTAGCCATCTAATTTTTTGATTCATGGGTTGTAATACTTAGCCACGAATTTCTTAATTATATTAAATTTTATCAATTAATGGGAAATTTGATTATTCAAGAACTATTATGAATTTTCGTCATTATAAATTAGCAACGCATAATTTTCTTATATCTAAATTAGCTACTCAACATGATTTTCACATAATTTAGCTACTTAATAAATTTTCGTAAGTAAATAAACCTATCAATTTTTTTCTTGACAAAAGTCCAGCAACTTAAATCATGTTTTATTTAGCCATGAAATCACCCTATAAATAAGCTATTATACAATCTATTGTATATATAATACGTAATTGTTTCTTTTGATTTATTATTTATCATTTTTATTCTTTATTCAATTGATTCATCTTACTTTTTCTAGTAAATATGACAGAAGAGTTGGTAACACTAGCTAAGGGTGTTAAGTTCATGCCAATAGAGAATTTGTTTTTTTTATTTTATGATAAGTGGTTCTAATTATTATAATATTAGATTATTATTATTATTATTATTACGAAGGTTAGTTTTCAAGTCTTGTTGACTACCAAACAAATTTAATGGATCTAACGAGACCAAGTATGGGGATAATAATTATTTATTTTATTTTTAATCGGTATTATAAGTTATTTAAATTAATTTTTTTAATAGATAATATTTCATTTTCGCATTTGGATACGTGCAATTGAAGGGGTTCGGGAGCCTAAGTCGTTTAATACGATGTAAAACTTTATAAAAGTTTTGACAAAATTATTGATCAAACTAAATTTTATAAAATGGGTATTTATTTTAAAAGTTTTAAATTTGAAAAGGGTCTTTATTTTTTTAATATTTACATATAAGTCGAAGAGGTAAATGAAAGAAAAGTGGGAGAGAAAGATGCAGAGCCAAGTTAGAATGGATACCAAGCAATGTGTAAGCCTTTTAGAACCGCAATCACAGCATACCATGAAAACAAAAAAGAAAAAGAAGTTAAAATATGTGAAAAAATACGAAAAGTTGATGTCATGTCCAACGAATTTAGAGCCACCCTACCCTAATCGCCGCTGAAAGACATCGACAAAACGCAAAAGACTGTGTCGGCCTTCCAAAATCACAAGTCTTATCACATCATCCATGTCTTCTTTTGTAAAGGCTACAGCTTCATTTCTGAGCCAACGATCAACATAAATTTCTTACCAACCATTTCTCAACGTATAAATATAATTCGCGACATTTAAAATTAAAATTTTTCATTTAAATAAATAAGATTAAATTAAATTTAATTATTTTATTTAAGATAAGAGTTCAAAATTCTGTATTATTCAATAAGATCGTCTCGTGCTCATCTGACAGACATGAATCAATGTTTCCTGATAATAGCACTAGATTTATTTAATCAAATTTTTTTTATTTAAATTTTAAAAATAAAAAATAAATATTATAAGAATTTATCGCTTAATAGATTTATAATTTATTTATATTAGATTAATCAAAATTAATAAATTATTTGATCAAATAGCAGTCGGTGGGGGAAAAAGATAATCGGTGTTGCTTGTATGGCCTCCGCTGCTCTGTGATGATAGTGCTCAAATGGTAATCATATTCACATGTTACATTCTTATTGGTCCCCAAAACATTTCCCAAGGAGTCGGTATAATTGGTCCACATTGGCACTTTCTTACACGTTTTCATTTAATTAATTAATTTATTTATTTTTATATTATAAAGTTGACAAGTGCCACACGCAAATCGTGTTCACATTTATCCAAACTTTATGAAAATTTAATAATTCGATATGAGAAAAATAGAAATAAAATAAAGTATTGGCCACCTGTTTCCCTGCACTGTGTTCCCAAAAAGGAATCACTTTCGTCACCGGAATCTGTCTTGTTTGGTTGGAGAGAGAAACTAGAAGACTGTTCTGATTTTGATTGAATTTTTGTTCTTATGTTTTATTTTGTTATCATTTCTTTTTTTTTTTTGGTTCTGATTTTGATTATTATTATTATTATTTTGTCAGTTCCTTCTCCTTCGGAAGGGGGGAAAATAAAAACTTCTTATTAGTGTGAGGCAGAAGAGATCGCTTTGATTAGTATCATCGGTGTGAAATGAATTCTGACAAACTTATTTTTTCAAAATTTATATTTCTTGAACTTAGCTTACATAAGCAAAATGAGAATGGAGCTAAAGTGTTCAAATTCTGATATACAAGGGTAGGGAGAATAGAATAGTCTATCTTCTCCTTTTGATTCTCCAGTAAGTTTGAATTTGGAAAAGTTTGCAACTTTTAGAATTAGATAGAGTGTCACAAAAACCTCAAAATGAAAGAAGGTTGATATCTATTTTTCAATTGTGGAAAAATGAGTCACCCCTGTGTGGACACACATATTCTCTTTTCCCAACACGACTCGCAATTATGGCTCCAAAATTAAATATAATTATTAAAAAATTTTAATCAAAAATCAAAATTAAATTTAAAATTAAAACCTTTTGAAATTAATTTTAAAAACCCATGTATTCACTTAATTTTTAAAGAGGTGATATTTGTAAATGTTATTTCTATTTCATTAATTTAAATTAACTATATATGTTTAATCCGTGTTTTGATTCCGATCTTCTCTTTAATCAAATATATATATATATATATATATATATATATATATATTATTAGCTCAAGATGGATAAATTTTTTTGATAGTTTCAAATTTTTTTTCATATTAGAAATAAACTCACTAATTTAAAAATTTTATTATATACAATGTTGAGAAATAGGATATTATGCTAAAGAGTAGGTGTCTACAATATTACTAATCAAATATTTATGAATTTATTCATTATTTTAAATGAATCAATTGAGGATTTTTTTTTTTAAATGTAATCGTGGGACAATGTAGGAAGATGTCGAATCCAAGTTAGGTGCTGGGTATGTTCCTTTCTTGTCTCTTTTTTTTGGTTTTGATCATTCTATGAAACGAGGGAATATAAGAAGAGAAAAAATAATTAAAATAATATAAAAAATAAAAAGCGAGATAATCTTATGTAATATCAAAAAAGGAAAAAATGAAAAAATAAATAATACAAAAATTATGGTATATACTAAGAAAACATAAGAAATTATCTCAAAATTTTAATTTCTCAAAAATATTATTAAAATTTAAATGACAACTTTTATTTAAATGAGATATATTAATGATAATTAAATTAGAAATCATGACTCAATCGAGTACAGTTATTAGCTTCCTTGAGAAGGTAAAGTTAGACTGAACCGGATTAATAGAATTTTATTTAATTATTTTGAAATGAAAACTTTGATTTGTCATTATAAAATATATTATTTTATAAAATATTTGTCATTAAGTTGAAAATATTATAATAAAATAAATTAAAAATAATTTAACTTAATTTATTACAGGAAGAAATTTATGAATCTAATAATTGTTACATGGAATTGGAAGCATTGGTCAAGTTCAACTCATTTTTTCTATTGCAGATTATCCATTCTTAGTGTTTCCATTTATTAGACACCTTTCCCTCAAATCAAGGTTTGGTTTCCTTAATATTTTCCTTATTTATTTTATTTATGGCATTTTTTCTTTCCTATATTTATTTTCAAATAATATAATGGAAAAATATTAAATTTGAACTCAACCATATTTTCTCCATTTTAGACAAAGTCATGAAATTTTTTTTTAATAATGTTTTTTTTTTTTATATAGGAGATGCAATTAAACCAGATCGTATTAGAGAAAGAAAAGATAGAAATGTAGAGATTTTACCGCTTGATCACTTCTGATGGCCTATAACAATGGTTTTTATTAAAATATATACACCAACGCATGATATAATTTTAATAATAATTGTATTCGATAACTTTTTAAAAAGGGGTAATTTCAAATTTTTGTAATAATTTTAATTTATTTAATAGTTATATGAAAATGATTATCATTGCGTAGATTTACATGGACTCTTATTGAAAAAATAAAAGGTATAACTCTCAAAATCGATGGTTTACGCAATATAAGGGAAGGGAAGAAATTAATTAATACACTAACGTATAATATAAATTTGGAGAAATAAATTTAGAACGACACAAAATAGATCAAAAAACATTTAAGAATCTAGTTTAAAACTATATATTATATAAAATAATCTTTTCTTAAAACAAACTATGTATTATATTTCTAGTGTCTTTATAGAAATGTAAAATAAAATAAATTTTCAAAAAAATCTTTTCACAAATAGAACTATTTTCCACAAAAAGTAAACACTCATATTGTCAATTTGTCACGGAGAAAATTCAAACTCTCTGCATTAAAGCCCAATGATATCCATATTTTTCAAAGTCTTGCTTTAGGGTAGAGAGTCTCATTTGCTTTATATATATCTTGTTTATATTATTTTATATGAATATTTTTTAACAGAAATCAAAAAGAAAATTAAAAAACATTATAAGTTGAACTGAATCACTGATTTAAGATAATTATTATTTGAAAGTAAATACAAAATAATATTTGTAAAACACAAAATATGTATCGGATTTTAAAAAGTAAACGGTGAAATAAAAATTTATATATTTCAAATTTATAAATTTATTTACAATTTTAGTCTTTTCCATTTAGGTTTTGCTACCAACAATTGGAAAATTTCGTAAAATGAATATATCTAATTTTTTAATAAATCATCTGTATTCAATAATTATATAAAATTTGACTAAATTTACTTGATCGATAATAAGTCCTTGAGAGTCAAAACTCTCACAACGCTCTATTTTTTTTATATATAAAATTTGAATATAAAATTTTATTTAATAAAAACTAATATTTAATTATCAGATCAATTAAAATTTGGTTTCTAAAGAGAATATGCAAAATTTGGGGAAATGGATTAGGCTTTTGGAAGTAGAAGTTTGCCACTGAGTTGAAATTGCCACATCAACCAAGTCTGGTCCAAGGAGACCGAGGTCAACTTAGTGACTAAACAAAACCCTAGTCTAAGCCCAATTTTTTCATATCTTTTTTCAACTCATGCATTGAATTTTAGTGTACTTAAATAGAAGTTAACTTGCAGCAAGAGACTGATTCATTGTGAGTTAAAGCAATTAAGTCTGATTGTCATAGACATGGAACAAATTGCAACCTATATATAAGTAAATATATATATATATATTTTTGATATAAGAAAATATAACGAATCAAATAAAAAATTAACAAAAGTTGAGAAATTTTTATCGCTTAATCTGTCCTTATAGTTGGTGTGAGGACAGATATTGAATACAGATATTAAAACAATTTACATCTTAGTAGCAATTACTTGTTTTGCTAATAGGATTTATTGTATCTAATTGTATGAGCAAATATAATGATGAGTATAATGTCTTTTAGAGGAGCCAACGATGGGTGCAGGCATGATAATTTTCAATTGTGATCCGATCTATATCTGTGTAGTATCTTGATTTTTTATTTAATTTGTAAGAAAGGGTTATTCTTATTATACAATATTAATTTCATCAAGTTTTTTACCCAACAAAGTATGTAGAATTGATTTTCTTTTTACTTTCCTCCATATTTATATAAAAGATTTTAAAAGAAAAAGGAGAAATAAATTATATAAGTACTTTTATGTATAATGCCAAATGAATATATTTTATTTAGATCAAATGAATCTATAATGAAATGGAATCATTTCTTACATGTCATTTTGAATCGCACAAAGAGTTTAACTGATTCTTAATGCTTATTTGAATTTATCAAAAACATATTGATTATTTAATTGGCAATTCATCAAAACATATTAATATGAACTATTACGCGAAATTTGATTTATTTGATTTTTTTGCTGACTCATATAATAATAATTTTATGCTCGGCTATGCCATTATACAACATTAGATTAAAAAAAATTGCACATTTTCTTGTTATCATGATGAAAAGTATGATTAAGCAAAGATGTACTTTGCCAAGAGATGGACCTAAAATGTAAAGACACTTATTTGTATTAACCAGACATAATAATTCTAATTTTGGACATTTTTAAGATAAATTGAACTTGAAGGAAAATTGTTTTCAAAACAAATGTTTTAGGAATTTCTTTGTGCAACAAAATTTTTCCATGACTAAGGTTCCATGGATCAAACAAAAGGCATAGTAGTTCATGAACATGGAACCTAGGCCCATCCCATATATTTAAATTGCTCAAAAGATACACATCGCAATTTTTTAAGGGAATACCAGCTCATGCCAAGCCTTAGAATCAAGAAACCATACACAAAATGCCTTTATAGATAAAATGCCCTTTTCTTTTATGATTCATAACATACTTTTTGATCCAATATTCCAAATAGTTGGAATGATTCCATTCACATCTACATTTAATGGACCTGAGGTTAATCAGATAATTTGTACTAGAAATAAAATTACATTCTTAAAATCAATAGATTATAATTTAACTGATATCATTCATTTTTTTTAAGATTTTAAATTTAAGTTTTTCCTATAGATAAAAAAAGAATTACATTCTTAAGATTGATTTTCAAATAATTTAGATCTAGAGATTTATGCTGTGTAGGAGAGAGAGGAAAAAAAAAAATATTATGTAAACAACACACAATTATAACAAAATACTTGATCAGGAGTTCCGAGTCTCAAGATGGTTCTAACCACCAGTCTTCACAAATTTCATATTTAAGAAATATATTTATATAAATCTCAATTTGAAGTAATCTTTATTTTGTAAGTAAATTAGTTTGATCCATTGATTTAGATTAGCCACTCTAGCTCAAAAAGGCCTCAATGGTAGAAATAATTGAATGGATGTCATTAATCAATAAATAATTAATTTATTAGGATGAAATGTTAAATTATATAATTAATTTTTAAATAAAATTTTTATAAATATTTATAAATTTAATTAATTAAAATATAATTTTAAGAAAGGGTGCCTTCAATCATTCTCGTTGGAATAAAACGCCCCTTTTCTCCACATCACAGTCCCATTGTGAGACAAGTTCCGCCTTGTACTGGTCAAACAAACATACCCTATTCTTCGTTTTAACTGCTCCTTGCCAATTAATAACCCTAACTATGACCAATTGGTACACCCCCGAAATAAAAATATTGGGAAAGCTTTCAGGACTGAGCCAACTAAGACCAAGACCCATGCGAGAAACTTCCAATTTAATTACAATAATATATCTGATTTTTCGGGGCAAAAATTACAAATCAGAAATCAATACCTTTTTAAAAAAATTATTGAATGTGAACTGAATCTCTGCTTTATTACTAATTTCACAATTAATGAGATGAAATATTATTATTATTATTATTATTTACATATTATTTGAAATTTTTGGAGTTTGATTTGGTCAATAATTGTGACAAAAAGACTATTTTGATTAGTCCTAACTATATACGAAAATAAAAGAAATAGTAGTAAAATGAAAACAAAACAATACTAGAGAAATAATTTTGATGTAAATATTAATTATTTTATTAAAACAAGAGAATATTTCATTTTTTGTAATAAGAACTTAAAATGATTAAACATATAAAAATTATAATGATTTTTATATAAATATTAATTAATAGCCAAAATTGGTGTAAAAATTTTTTTTACTAATTATTAATATTATTATTTTTTCTTTTTGTTGATAAAGTAAAATTAGATGCCAAATACGGGCGGTGTATTGTACGTGCCGGAGAGGTTTTCTTTCAAGGATGAGAATGAGGAAGGTAAAACAAACAAAAAGAAAACGTAAAACCAAATTAAAACCTCTTAAAAAAAAGACAAATTGGTAAAAATAATAATTATTTAATGAAACACCACAAAAGTTGAAACAATAATCAGAAATTAAAACCTAATTAAACTAATTAATTTTCTCCCTTGTTAATTAAAAAGAAAAAGAAAACCATTGTCATTCAAAATTATGTAAGCGCGGGGGCTTCTGCAGCGTCGTCTTCCTCCCCTACCCTGTCTCTCTCTTCTAAAAAGTTTTCTTCGACCGTCATCACCACCACCACCCTCGCTCCTCTTTCTTTCTTCCTTCTTCCTTTCTATCTACTCCAAACTTTCTGACTTTCTCTCCTTTGTCTCTCTCCTTATTCCTCATTTTCGCTGTGAACTATTTATAGAAAATTTTCTTCATTTTTCATGATCTGAGTGAGACAAGAGTGCTTCTTTAACACTTTTCTGTGATCAATGGGTACTTGTCTTTGGACGGATTGGCGTAAGTAGTTTCAATAGCAATATCACCACTGCGACAATAATCAGAAAATCATCATCGTAAATACAACAGCACCGGAAAAGCAACAACGAATGCAAATCAACGACAAGAACAAAAAACATATGACAATACGTGAAGAACAGAAGACAAGTCATCAATAACAACCACATTTGAAGTCGAAAGGGAACTCTAGGAGACAAGGAGGGATAATTCCATATGGGAAAGGAACAGATTTTGGGCATGGTGTGGATTTCAATAAGAGATAATATCGCTTGAGAAATTGTTAAACAAGGGTCAATTTGGGTATACTTTATGTTGCAACTGATAAAAGCCATGGAGATCGTGTTGTTGTCAAGAGAATTGAGAAAAATAAGGTATTTCTTGGTCGATTTATGATATGGGTATCATGGGATTTTTTTTCTTTTTTATGGATGGAAATCTTTCCGGTTTTTAGAGGGATTGGAAACATGGGTTTTATTTTTTTGTATGCTTTGACGTTTAATTTGGTGATTTTCTTTGTCGCAAGTTCTTCCCTCGCAGGACAATCCTGCTTGGGTCCATATAGGGTTCTAATTTTGGCCGAGATCTAAAGAGTTTGCGGGTCATGATCTTTTCGCAGATTCTCATTTGAAATTATGACAATCATGAGCGGATGTTTATTTATTTGTGAAGAATATACCTTCATCTTCCGAATAATTTTGGAAAGTATATTGCTTATTTGCGCAGTCGGATATCACCTCCATGGGATTTGGATCAGAGCTCTTTGGTTCCTTTGTAAAGGGGGTTTACAAGCTTGGCATTTCCTACAAGAGAGGGACATGGCAATGCTTGAAATTTTATTCATCATATCGAATAAGTGGCTTTATACCCGTGAGACTTCATTTTGATGAGAATCTTATAGGGAGACAGAGAGAGAGAGAGAGAGAGAGAGAGAGAGAGAGAGAGAGGAAATCTGCATTAGGTGCCAAATTTTGCATTGTTAGGGCGCACTGAACCTATAGTTTATTCTGGTTTTCAATGAGGCAGGGTAGGAGTTGATATGACACCTTTCGAATAGCAAGATTTGGAAAGAGTACCGCAACAGTTCAATACTCATGATTCTTTATATGTTTTCTTTGATTGAGCTTATATCCGATAGTTAAGCTTTAGTTCTGCATTTGTGTTCTTTATTCTAGATATCTCGAAACAGAAACCATATTTATATTTGCTCCCGTAATCTGAAACATGGACATTGGTGAGACAAAGCAAACCATTCATCTCTGGAGGTGCATCTTATAGAATACACTCAGAAAATCAAAATTTCTTTCTTAGCTTTCTGAGTATCCCACTTCAGTAAGACCGATGTGAAAGGGACTACTTTGGTGTTTTTGGTATTTGCTTCACTGGAGTAATATTGCATCCAATCAATTTTTAAGTTTATAGAGCAATACTTGTATATTTCGGAAGATAGAGGAAGAACCGGCATATGATTGCTGTGGTTGCCTTTTACTGTCAGGGAATATGATTGAAATTTTTTAGTTTGTTTTTGGTTCCCAGATGATTCTTCCAATTGCAGTTGAGGATGTGAAACGAGAGGTCAAGATGATTTCGCAGGAGCTTTTACTGTTCGGGAGAATGTTGGTGTTCAGTTTCTACGATGCATTTGAAGATGATTCGTATTTGTTTAGTAGTCATGGAGTAAGTCTTCTTGGAGTTACTGTTGTACAATATTCAGTTTCAATTTGCTTGCTGGTTTTGTTCTCTTTCATCTTTGTATTTTATATATAAATTCTTCATATTCTCCCAATCATGATGCTTTACTCATTTCTCTTATCCTGAGTTAGTTTTCTTAATTTTCAGCATCTAAATGTTTTGATTTTGACTTTTCTTGATAGATTGTGTGAGGAAGTGAATTGTTGGATCGAATTTGGGCCAAGTCAGTTTTTCATTTTTTTCTTAATCATCTGTTTTTGGACGTGCATAAATCGCACTTTTAGTAAGAGTATATAGACGATAGTTCATGTGTTTTACGCCACAACTTAAGCTCTTAGGTCAAATTACACATAATCCCCACCATTTTATCAGAAAGGATAGCCTATATAGCAAGAGAAAGATCGCCAAGTAATTGGTTGTAAGGCAAATGCTCAGTGTTGCAGCTGAGTGTCATCTACATGGCCTTGTACACCGTGACATGAAGTCAGAGGTATTTTGAACTTTTCTTCACATGATTAAAACTGTGGCTTTTTTAATTTTCCCTTGCATATGGTTGTCTGTTGTCTGATGGTCCTTTCTCTTACATCTATTTGTTATTCGGAGAATTTCTTGTTCAAGTCAGCCAAAGAGAACTTCCCACTGAAGGGTTGCTTAGATTTTGGTTTATCAGACTTTATAATACCAGTTGAGAAAATATTTTTTGCTGCCTTTGCTTTTTATCTTATAGATCCACAACTATGGGTAGTAACTTCCTTAGTCATATCTTTACTCCTATTGGAAAGTCTAAAAGCTGATATGTATGAACTGTGTATGATACCAGGAAAAGATTTCAGGATATTGTAGGCAGTGCCACTATGTAGCCTCCTGGAGGTATTGAAACGCAAGTCAGGTCCTGAATCAGATGTTTGAGGCATTGGTGGGATCACTCACATTTTGCTCTGTGGAAGGTGCTATTTTGGGATAAACTGAAGATGGAATCTTCAAGGAGGCGAGTCATTTTATTCTTAACTTTGAACCTTCATTCTTCCTTTTTGGCAGTGCCATGGTAGGAGTTGCTATGTTTTAAATTTTCTTTTTGTACATTTTTTTTTCTTTATAATCAATGATGGATGTCGGTTAATAATGTTAAATTTTTCTAATGATGGATGTCAAATAATAATCTCAAATCTTTTCTAATGGTAGGATTTTTTCCTT